>VZQC01009558.1:1950694-2070327 GCA_009823505.1 Rhizomys pruinosus | reverse complement strand
ATGCAATAACATGCCCACTGCCAAAAGTGTTATTTTATCCTGCTGGGTGGGGTGAGTATTAGGGTACATGCCTAGGGAGCGGAGTATGCAGTGGCTGGGATTGGGGTGGCAAGTTTCCATTCAAGGTCTGTCCAAGGGTTCTCCTCACTGCTTTCCATACGTGGATCACAGTTTACATTCCCACCAGCAAGTGGATGAGTGTTCCCTTCCCCCAACAATCTCCACGAGCACTTGGTATCATTTGTTTTCTTTGATCCTAGCCATGTCTATTGAGAGTAAGATGATATCGTAAAGGGTGATGATTGTGAGTTGTCCTTAATGATTGTTGATGTTGAACACTTCTTAAGTGTTTCTCAACCCCCATCATCTAATTCCTCACTGTGAAGCAAGAAGTCTCTGTTCAGCTCTTTGCTCCAACCTATTGAGTGGGTCTTTGTTTTCTTTCTTCTTTGGTTTTTTTTTTTTTTTTTTTTTTTTTTTTTGTATATTCTAGATATAGCTTTGTCAGATGTTTTCTGTGGTGAAGGTTTCTCCTCCCACTCTGTGGGATTTCTCTTCACTTCCCTTGATTGTTTCTTTTGATGTACAGAAGCTTTTGAGTTTAATGAGGTCCCATTTGTCAATTTTCGACCTTAATTCCTGCACAGACTGCTGTTTGATTTAGGAAGTCTCTTCCTATGCCTAAGTCTTGTAGTCTACTGCCAATTTTTCTTCTAATCACCTCTCAAGTTTGAGTTTCACGTTGAAGTCTTTGATCCATCTGGAGTTGATTATTTGTACATGTGGCACGAGAGCGAGAGGTAGGGGTTTAATTTCATTCTTCTACAAGTGGTGATGCCAGTTTTGTCAACACCACTTGCCTGAAGAGAGTCTGGTCCTTTCCTCCATTGTGTCTTCTTGGCCTGCATTTGTCACATATGAGATGAGCTTGAAATTGTATGTGCTCAGATTTGGATCTTCGGTTTTGTTCCATTGGTCAACAGGTCTGTTTTTGTGCCAGTACCACGTTGTTTTTATGACTAGGGTAGTGGCACTATTAAGGGCAGAGCTTGAACCCCTGATCTAGGGAGACTAGTGTTAAGTGACCCGTGGATGGACTGTGGGTTTTAAATAACCTCAAGATTCTGCTCTTGGGTCTTGCCACCCTATCCACATCTCTTTATGTTCCTATATCATCTATTGCCCATCCCCATTTTTAGCCTGAGATCAGAATACCCAGCCAGGGTTCCACTGATATTCTGTAGCATGTATGTCTCAGTCAATACAGTGTTGAGCAGGCCCCTTGCACCTCATGTTTTGAGGCTTCCATCAGCACGAGGCTGTTTCTTAAGCCATGTCTACAGAGTTGATCTTCATAAATATGATTTCCAGTGGGGTTTCTAGCCACATGTCAGCTACCTACCCTTCACTGAATGCCCTCCTGGCTTGGTTGTTCAGACCACTCATTGTTCTTCAAAGAACCCAAGTTCAGTTCCCAACACCCACAGTGGGTACCTCACAACTGCTTGAACTCCAGCTCCAAGGGATCCTGAACCCTCTTTTTTTATATGTGTACGGTGTGGTCGGTTTGAATGTGATGTCCCCCATAGGCTTTAAGTATTCGACATTTGTCTCCAGTTGGGGCACTGTTCTTGGAGGTCTTAGAAGTGTGTGGCCATGCTGAGAAAGTATATTATTGGGGGCGAGGCTTAGTGAGTTTAAACAAGCAATTGCAGTTCCAGTGTCACTCTCTTGGCTTCCTGTGTTCTTTTCAAGATGTGACCCTCAGCGTGCTGCTCCAGCTCCAGCCGCCATGCCTACACAAGGACTCTAATTCCCTGGAATGGTCAATCATAAGCTCAAATAAACTCTTCCTTTATAAAGTTCCTTTGGTCATGGTGTTTTATCACAGCAACAAGAAAAGTGACTAATACAGTTATTTGGTACAGAGAGTGGGCTGTTGGCTGTGAAGAACCTGACCATGTGGATGTTTTGGAGAAATGTGGAAGACTTGGAAATTTTGGGCTAGAAAAGCTGTTGACTACTGTAAGCAGAGCTTAACAGGCCATTCTAGTAGAAGCCTGGAAGAAAGCATTGCTGCAAAAAATGTGGTTCCAGAGGAAAATAAGACTTGGCAGCAACTGGGACTATTTTGATACAGAGTCTGGCAGCAGTTTGCCCACAGCTCAAAAAAATGCTGTGCCTCATGCTAAGTTGAAAAGCAATGGACTGATAGGTGGGGCCAAAGGAAGGAAATGCAGACTGTACAGTTTTGGATCTGAAAAGTACACTAGGAGATTAAAGGTGTGGCCAGTTCTGTGAAGGAGAGGCTCCCTTCATAAGGAGATTATAAGTTGTTAAGGAGAGGCCTAGCTTATCTTACAATGTAAACAAATGGGATAAGGGTTACTTAAGAGTGTATTAAGGTAGGCCTCGAGGAATTTAAAGTCAAAACAAGCAACTCAATACCTTCAGGCGAAGACACACCCCTCAGCTAACCTCCAACAAGTACCAGGGCAGAAAAATTGCAAATATGTTTAAAGTAGTGAGAGGTTCCATCCCGAACCCTTTGCCAGCCTAGAGTCTCAGCAATTTCATTCACGTGGTGTGGCTTAGTAGGACATGAAAGATTTGTCAAGAGTGAAGGGGTTTCAGTTTTCGTTGCCTCCACGGTTTTTCAAGAGCAACTGAGGACCAGGCTGAGTGCAGCAGGGGCGTCCCTGATAAAGAAGGCCCTGAAGGACATTTCGCTGAAGCTGTGAATTGAGACCTGGTTGGCAGTGGAAACCCAAGAAGACATTCGAGATGCCAGAATGCTAGAGATATTTGCCAAGGAGAACGCTCATACAGGGAGTGGTACCAACGCATAAGAAAGAGATGTATGTTGCAAGCAAAGCTGGAATTGAAGCTTCCCTTCCCAGTCCCAACCCATCCCCCCTCCCACCCCCAAGCCTTGGAGAGTCAAGGTCCCAGAAGTTCAGACATGGAGCTACTGGATTGTTGTGTTGCCCTGCTGGTTTTCGGTCTTGTTTTGGGTCCAGTATTTCCTCATCTGCCCTATTCCATCCCTTTAAGAATGGAAATGTTATTCGTTCCTTGTATTGGAGAGTATGTCAATTTCTCTGTTGGACTTTTAACAGGAGCTTACAGTTTAGGAGATTGCCCTGAGTCTCAGAGAGACTTTGGACTGTGGACTTTTAGAATGCATTGAAATGGTAAAGATTAAAGACTATGGGGACTTTTAAGGTTGGACTAAATGCATTTTGTATTGTATATGGTCAGGAGCCTATGGGGGCCAGGGAGTGGAATGTGATGGTTTGAATGAGTGTCCCCCATAGGCTTTAAGTATTCAGACATTTGTCTCCAGTTGGTGGCACTGTTCTTGGAGGTCTTAGAAGGTGTGGCCATGCTAGAGGAAGTACGTTATTGGGGGCAGGCTTAGTGAGTTTAACAAGCATTGCAGTCTCCAGTCACACTCTCTTGGCTTCCTGTGCTCATTGAGAGATGTGACCCTCAGCTTGCTGCTCCAGCTCCAGCTGCCATGCCTCCCACCACAATGGATTCTAATTCCCTGGAATGGTCAATCATAAGCTCAAATAAACACTTCCTTTTATAAGTTCCTTTGGTCATGGTGTTTTATCACAGCAACAGAAAAGTGACTAATACAGTATGAGTGTACTGTCTGCATGTAGGTTTGTGCACCCGTGTTGTGCAATGCTGCAGAGGTCAGAAGACGGTGTTGGATTCCCCTGTAACTGGAGTTAAAGATGGTTCTCAGCCACCATGTGGGTGCTGGGGATCAAACCCGGGTCCTCTACAAGAGCAGTTGGCTCTCTTAACCACTAGGCCATCTCTCCAGCCCCCTGCACTCTCTTCTAATTTCTGCAGGCACCTTCATATCACATGCACACACATACACACACATACCAAGTGAGAATAAGACATAAATAATTTTATCATAAAAATAAAGAGAATACTGAGGCTAGAGAGACTGCTCAGAGATTAAGATCACCAGTTGCTCTTCTAGATGACCTGGGTTCAATTCCCAGCACCCATGTGGCAGCTAATAAGTGTCCATAACTCCAGTCCCAGGGTTTCTGACACCTTCTTTGGTCTCTTCAGGCTTTATAGGACTTGGGTACACTAAATACATGAAGGCAAAACACTCATACACATAAAAATAAATATAAAATAAAAGAGTAGTGAAATGAGGGCCTCGACATATCGGAATTCCAACCCACCCAAGTGGCAAACTAGCAAACAATGATCCTGACTGCCCCGTTTTCTCTGGTCTTTTGAAATCCTGGGATATGAGCTGGGAGATGGACTGAGTGACACCTGTTACACTGCCTAACTGATACAAATAAATCTCACACAGGAGAAAGGAAAACTCAAGTAGAAACTGTGCTTAGAGGAAAAATTACAATACAGAACAACGTTTTTTCAGGAAGGAGATAGTTGGCATTTTGAGGAATCAACTGTAGCTATTAAGTGACACCATCTCTGCCAAGGTAATCACCTGCAGATGACAAGCCAGCCCTAGCCCAGAGCAGTTCTGGAGGCATCCAGCTCTAAACACATGGAGTAGAGAGAGACAGCCCAGAAGCCAGAGGACGGCAGGGCTTTGCAGAGCCAACTGAATGTGCATCCTTTCAGGAGGGTGTATCCAGACAGTCATTGCCCCCTCCTACCACTGGAAGCTGTCCCTCAGACTGGCCACTCTGCTCTCTGCATCTCCAACCAGCATTACCTCATCTCTCAGGCTGGTAAATAAGAGGCAGCAACTCCACAATTTCTCATGCCCCCTCCTCCAACCTGAATGCAGTCTGTGCTGCTCTATGGACCATGGCCAGACACAAGGGACCTCACCTAAGACTTGAAGCCATGAGGCTCATGCAGGAGAGGAATCTGGGGAGGGGAATAATGAGCAACCTGTCAGGGGATGGAGCACAGTGCTGCTTTGTACTTAAGCAAGCTCAGGTGACTCTTTCTCCCACAATATGGCAATCCTTCTAAGGGGAACTGGGGCCAATTGCCCATATCTGCAGATGCCCATGGAGCTTATATGCAAAGAGAGTGATCTCTGCATATAGCCCAAAGTACTAGACTTGTCCAAACTACAGCCCATTGGGGCATGTGTTCCAATGGATAGCTACGACTGCACCATAGGACACATGTAGGTCATGGTACATGTCCACAGGTCTGACGCCCTGACAACACGTCCTCCTGAACACTTGTCTCTAGATTATTTATGACACCCAAGACTATGGAAATATTGAGCAGATATTTGTCATATTGTTTAGGGAAACATAACAAGAAATGAGTCCGAATTCAGTACAGATATAATTTTCAGATATCTTAGATCCATGGTTGGTTGGACCCACAGATATGAAGCGCTGACTACATGGAGAGAGGTGGAAAGTCTTAGGTCCTACTTGAGCCAATCTTTCTCCCCAGGAGCAAGGAAGAGGCAGGTTTAGAGGAGCCTGGATTTCATAGCACTTGCAAAAGAGGCTCTCGTTTAAGGAAAGGACACAAAAGTAAGTGGAGGGCTTGGAAAAGAAAAACCATAGCAAGCTCTAAAGCAAGTGCTAAAGCAAGCCTGTGCTTAGACTCATTCTCTCTCTCTCTCTCTCTTTCTCTCTCTCTCTCTCTCTCTCTCTCTCTCTCTCTCTCTCTCCTCTCCTCTCCTCTCCTCTCTTCTCCCCCCCCAAGTGACCCCCCCAGTCCTCCAGGCTGCAAGACATGAGCACCTTGTCTGATCAGAGGGCCTGTTTCCGCCATTTGTGATATTTATGATTTTGTTCAAGTCACCAGTCATACATGAAAGTTTGAGGAAAAACTTTCTGGAGAAAACGTCAAGAAATCTCTCCTGAATGTGCTAGCTGTTGTACTCTGAAGCCTTCATGTGGGGTCAGGAGAATCCCACCCAAGAAAGGCCAGCCTTTGCTAAGCAGTCTAGTCGGGAGACTGGCACCTGAGGACCTCCCTGAGTGTGGTGAGCAAGCAAAGAGGCAGGCAGGCTGCAGAGGGGGAAAGGTCCCAGATGTGCTCTGCCCGCAGGGCTACCCCAGCTCTGGAGAGGACACTCCTTAGGGAACGCCACCAAGGAGCCAGCATTTGAGTTGGGCTAAGATGGGTAAGGGTAAGAGTTTGCCAAAAAGAGGAGACGGCACAGCCTGTTCGTGGTGCTGAGCAGATAAACCAGGCAGGTGCAGGGGTCAGACTAGAAAGAACTCTGAAGAGAGAGAAGGCAGTGTCCTGAGATGGAACAAGTGGGGTGGGGACACGGGTGCCTCAGGAACACAGCAGGCCTCTTCTCTGTCCCTCTTGTGTCCCTGGGCTTGAACATGGCTCCAAGAAGCCTGGCCTGGCATCTCTCAGAAGGCAGGAAAAGTCCCTGAGGAGGTTGTGCTGGCTTCCTCCATTCGATCAGCTGTAATGAAAAGCTATTCAGCAGGAGCTGGGAGGAAAGGGAGGGATGGAGGAGGCGGGGCATGCACTGTTCTCTTGGCTCTGGCCCCCCTCTAAGCCCTGAGCATTTCACTTTCTCCTCTCCACTCTGCTTCAGTGTCTTAGGCCACCAGAGGCCCCAGCACTGGAAATAAGCCACTTGGAGAGAGCTTCCTGTTTCGGCTGCCAATCAGTCTGGTGGCATTAAGGCTGTTGGTCAGCATGTGGCACCAGGAGGCACTGAGTGCACCAGAGCAAATGGCACCTTTTCTCTCAAAGCCAAGAGCAGAAGAGCTCCCAAAGCTCGATGGGCAAAGAAGACAGAGCTGCAGCCAGGGGCCTCGTCTCTGTTAGCGAGAACCCCAAATAAAAGGAAAACACCAGGCTTAGGCACTCCCAGAAGGTTTACTGCAGGAATAGCCAGGACTGGACTGAATGGAGCGTGGCGGCCAGCAGCCAAGACGGGGTCTGGTCAGGCTCTTTTAAATGTCTTGGGCAGGACATCAGGTAAAAAGAAAATGGGTCATTTACTGACAGGTTCTGGAGGAAGTGGACATCTATGTGCTCAGGTCTTGGGAGTCCAGCCCTATAGTAGAGAAGGGGCGTCGTGCTCTCTTCTGTAACTGCTTCTGGCTGATAGTGGGCATAGTTGGGGAGAAGGGGCTTTCAGGCTAGAAAATCAGGACGTGGCCCCTGTCTTAGTCACTCTGGATGACTGGTATTTAGTCCAGATTGAAAGCGGCCAGTGGTTGGTATGCAGTTTCTCCCTCTACAACTGAAAGAACAAGCTGGTTAAATCTTGTATGAGTGAGCTGTTGGATTTGGTTTTGGAAATACCCCAAGAGGCATGGCGCCACAGTGCACAGAATTCCCAGTACCAACGGGGGTCAAGTAAGTGTGTCAGAAGCAAGGACCTGTACTCTGTTGTAAGGGATTGGAAAAAAAAGTTTTAGTACACAGGTCCCCAGAATGAGAGCCAGCATAGACATGACAATAGGTTCTGGGAGGCATTAGCCATGAGTCTCAAATATTTTTCACAGGTTAGTATAGAAGTGGTATTTTTCTAGCCTGGCACAACAGATCTCACCTATCTCTGAAGTCATAAGGTTATAAGTTATTTTATTTCTTTTTAATTATACTTTCCTGTTGGGGTGTCTAAAAACCATACAGTTAGCTCAAATAAATTAATTTAATTTTGCTATTAAGGTCAGTTGAGGTTCTGGTCCTCAGGGGTCACTCGGGCTTCAGGGTGGGGGGCCCCTGGCTCCTTTGGCTCTCCTTATACCAGTTCCGTTTACATGAGGACAAAGTCAGGTCTTTCTTGACCAGGCTTCCCTTTGAAGCCTGAGGAGACTTTCCTGTGTGCTGACCTTCCTCTTTTTAGACTGGACACTGGTTGGAGTCCCTTAAGCCAATCTCTAAGACCCCCCTGCACAGGAAGACTCACGGTCCTCTAGAACTTAAGTTGACCTTAGAGGGCAAAGGCCAAAATATTGTCACTAAAATCAAATCTTTTAATTATGTTGTTAAACCTCCAAGAGAGACAGTCGTATTAATTTGGTTTTTTTTGTTTTTTTTTTTGGTCTTTTCGAGACAGGGTCTCCCTGTAGCCCCAGCTGTCCTGGAGCTCACATTGTAGACCAGGCTGGCCTTGAACTCACAAAGATCCACCTGCCTCTGCCTCCCAAGTGCTAGGATTAAAGGCGTGCGCCACCACGCCCGGCTAATTTGGTATTTTTAATTACTATATAACACATAAGTAAAGCTTGAACAAAGACAAGCATTTTTAATAAATCCTGAATTGTTGTGACAAAACACTCGACCAATACTAACTTGTGGAAGAAAGGGTTTATTTGCTTTACATAAACCAGGTCATAGGTGTTTTCTTTTTATTTGGGGGTCACACCAACATAAATCTAACAGTCTCCAAGACAGGCCATGCAACCTTTAAGCCCAGGTAACCTCACGAGTGTCATTTGGAGTCTCTGATCTTTGCTTTCCTCTTGTTTAAAATGAGGTTGGCAGTGCTTTCCTCTGTGATGAACAGAGAACAAGATGATGAATGTGGAAGTCCCTTCCGCTTGGAAGAACCCTGGACAAATCTTGCTTTCTCCTGTGAGCAAACCAGTCAGGTAAGTGGGAGCACACTCGTTAGAAGTCCAGGAGAAGCCACGCCGAGTGGGCAGAAGCAACAAAGGAGTTTATTGACTCACCTACCTGGGATGATTCTGAAGAAGCTGAGGTCAAGGAAGAGGGATGGGCTGGGGCCTGGAGCCTGGGTGTGGGGCTCTCCACAGCCCTCGTATCTATGTGCCTCACTTCTCCTGGCCTGGGGACTCTGCATGAGACTTGCCTTTCAGAGAGGCAGGACGGAGCTGGAGCTCTGACAGCTGGGGTCCTCAGAGCCCCTGGAGCTGGGTGGCAGGGAAGAGCCTGCAGACGGCAGGCAGGGGTGACACACTGCCCACTGCAGTGCTACCCTCTGTCCCCCACTGTCTCACAACAGCCTGTCAGTCACTCTTCTCTGTCACATGCTGGGCCCAGACCTGAGAAGAGAAGCCTGCTCCTCTTGCTGTGACAGACGTCACCTTCAGCACATCCCGGCACCTCCAGGACAGGGTCACTACATCACAGAAGTGCAGCATGGGTTACAGGAAGACAGTGCCTACGAGCACAGGACCTCTTCTCCCTCACAGAAGGGATGGAAGACAAAAAATCAAAACAAAAACTGTCCTTCAAGAAAAGTCGTGTGTGTGTGTGTGTTTGTGTGTGTCTATGTGTGTGTTTATGTGTGTTTGTGTGTCTGTGCGTGTTTGTGTGTGTGTGTCTGTGTATGTGTTTGCGTGTGTCTGTGTGTGTGTCTATGTGTGTTTGTGTGTCTGTGTGTGTTTGTGTGTGTGTCTGCGTGTGTGTTTGCATGTGTCTGTGTGTGTGTCTGTGTGTATGTCTATGTGTGTGTCTGCGTGTGTGTTTGCATGTGTCTGTGTGTGTGTCTGTGTGTATGTCTATGTGTGTGTCTGTGTGTGTGTCTGTGTGTGTCTGTGTGTGTGTCTGTGTGTGTCTGTGTGTGTGTCTGTGTGTCTGTGTCTGTCTGTGTCTGTGTGTGTGTGTCTGTGTGTGTGTTATATCTAGGCAGTGGAGCTGAGCAGTGGGAAGGGAGTGGTGGTGAATCACACAGATCCCAAAGGCTGGAGGATGAAGACATGGCAGCCCCTACCACTAATGGTTCTTTCTGTGTGACATTTATGATCCAAAATTGGATCCTCATGGGGGTCACAGAGCTCTGTAAATACCCTAAAATCTGCCAAACTGTATATCTAAGCAGGTGAATCTCATGCTCTGCTGCATGTGGAATGTAACTAGTAATTCAAGATAAACAGAAGCACTGTTATCCCAGCACTCCAGAGGCTGAAGCAGGAGGATTGCTGCAAGTTGGAGTTCAGCCTGATCTACACAGCAAGTTCCAGGCCAACCAGGAAATGGTCCCCAAAGTATATAAGTAAATAAACAGAGGGATGAAAGGAGTAGTTCTGGAGAGCTGGAGATGATGAGACCCTGGCTACCTGGCTACAGGAAGGACCAGGGCCTCCAGCCTCTGGAGGTGCTGGGCAGAGTGGACACTAGTCAGAGTCCTAAGCACACACAAAAGTGCTCAGTGCGTTCCAGACATCCAAGCAAGCCCTGCACAGGGCTGGGCAGACCGTTTGACATGGGTAAACTTGGTTCTAAGCTCAGAACAGCTAGTGGAGAATTTCAGCCACTGGGAACCAGGATCTCTGCCTTACTCTTTTTTTTTTTTTCTTTTTAGTCTTTTGACACAGGGTCTCCCTTTAGTCTCAGCTGGTCGGGAGCTCTCTATGTAGACCAGGCTGGTCTTGAACTCACAGAGATCTGCCTGCCTCTGCCTCCCAAGTGCTAGGAGTGAAGGTGTGCACCACCATGCCCAGCCTATCTCTGCCTTACTCTTAAAGAGTATTCCGGATACTAGAGGAAAGTCGATTGGAAGAGTCTAGCTCTTAATGTTCATTGATTAAGGACAAAGTATTGAAAAAGAAGAACAAAATCTGATTGGAGCCAGTTTACACCAGCTTGGCCTTATGGCAGCACTAACGAGACGGCATTAAATCTCTGCTTTTAAACAGTGACTGCTGTTGCTAGGAAATGGTTCCTGGTGACTCACGTCAGAGTCAGAGGACACTCAGTTGAAGCTCTACCAGGGACACACCAGGAGGTCTGTTCAAAATCAGAAAGACACAATGTCACCTGGTAATACCCCGGGAAGAAGCATAAATAAGATGATGTTTAACTGGATTTATGAGGGAAGAGCAGGAAAAGAAGGCAGGGAGGGTGGTCGCCTAGTGGTCAAACAGCATCTTCAAGGCATGAAGTGAGAGGGTGCAGGATTATTACGAAAGAACCCTGCCAGGCATGGAAACGCACATCAGTAGTCCCAGCACTAGGGAGGAGGAGGCAGGAAGATCAGGAGTTCAAGGCCATCCTCAGCTACACATTGAGTTCAGAGGCCATCTGGGATACACGAGACTCTGTCCTAAAGAAGAAAAGTGAATAAAAGTAAGGGAGTATGCTCTCCAGTTACTCTTTAGTAAGAAGACAAGACAGGCAAGAGGTGATGGGAGAAGTCTAGTAACAATTAACACTTACCAAGTGCTTATTATGGTCTTCTTAATGGAAATGGCAGAGTCAAACATTTAAATCTCAAAGCAGCATAACAGATACCTACTATTACATTATGTGCTGTATGAGTCAATACCCTGGCAGGGCAGAATGGCTCATAAACGGGACAAGCCAAGGTGTTTATTTTAATATCCTAGATAGAGAGGAGGAACAATGGAGGGAAGCCATGGAGCCCATGACTGACAACAGGAGAGCTTACCATAAACCAAGGACTGAGGGATGGGGACAGAGGCAGAATCTAGAAGGACAGAAAACTGCAGAGACCACCTGGCACTAAACGGTGACCTTTACTCAAAGCATGAAGCCAGCACTGAAGGATGGCAGGGGCATAGACAATGCCATTTTATTTCCTCCCTGCCTCTGATTCCTGCCAGAGCTCCCAGGGGCTGGACTCTACTGGAAACCACTGCCCAGTGTACCTGGTGATGTGGTCTGTGGGGCTGACCTCCAGGGGCCGACAGCCCAGGTTAGAATGGAGAGGGAGGTAGCAGGCTTGTAGTAGAAGCTCTGAAGTTTGAGGTCAGAAGTAATAACTCAGTGTGTAACGAGCAAGCAGTGGTGATGTTTGATACGGTGGGGAAGAAGATGACCCGGAGCAGGACAAGCAGTAAGGGTGTAACTGTCCAGCTAAGCGTGACCTAGGGGGAGATGGGAGAAGTTGAAAGAAGAGGCTCGTTCAGGAGTATGAAACAAATCAGCACTATGGGAGAAGGGAGCAGCTCCACTTGTCGGGTGGTAGGGAGTGGTGAGAAGCGGTCCATGGGGCCCATATCAGGTCAAGTGAGGAAAGGAAAGTGCCACAGGTCCCAGGGGAGATGGTGTCCTGGTTCTGAAGAAACTGGATGGAGCAGTCTGCACTGGGCAATTTTACAGTCCGGCTCTTTCATTTGCACCCCTCCCTCCCAAGTGGACTTTAAGTACAAAGGAGAACTTGTTAGAGTTCAGGATCCCTCTCACACGGAAGGTCCAGGAGTACAGAGGAACCTCCCAAGACCCAGGAGCAGGAGCTGCCAAGACACCAGAGGCCTGTTGCTCTTTGAGGTGTGAGTCAGTCCAAGGACCTAGGGCCCCCATCCCCCCGCTCTGCTTCCACTGTCTTCACAGCCAGCCCCCTTAGCAGATCCACAAGCACGGGGATCTCAGTAGATGAGAGAAAGAGAGAGAGAGAGAGAGAGAGAGAGAGAGAGAGAGAGAGAGAGAGCTGCCGCCCACAGCGACAGCTTTCACTTTCTGGTTCAGACGACTGCCCTGTCCAAGCACAGCAGGCTTAATAGTGCTTCCATAAAGAACAAATCAGTAGAAGCTGGCTCTAACCAGCCTTCATGGAGGTTCCAGATCTGTGGTTCACTCCCACCTAGGGCTTGTGTTGGGAGTGCGGTGCCTAACCTTGAACCTAGCTCTGCGCACTGTGAAGGTCCATGGAAATGGCCTCATCTGGTTAGACGGTTGACCATCGGGATCGGAATCCATAGAGAACAAAGCAGCACGGGGGGAACAGAGCATGCGGACGATGGCCAAGGACGGAAACTTGGTGGATACTTCCATCTCCAGGGCAGGCTAATGTCAGGAAAGGGTACTGGTGAGGGACACAGAGAAGGGTCTACCCGACAGCGTGAGGAAAGGAAGAGGAAAACATGGAGTGGTGGCATCAAGAGGAGAGCTGGTCCACAGGGTCACCGGCTGTAAAGACAGAGAGCTGAGGGCGAGGGGTCAGGTCTGGGTCTAGAGTGGACGGGGGCCCAGTGACATAGTGAACCAAGTGGAGATGGTGGGGGGAGAGAACACACATAAAAGTTGAGATCCTGAGCAGCTTTTAAAGAACATTAGAGAATACCAGAATAAAAGGAAGTGGGTGAATTCTGTGAGAGCAGAGAGAAATGACTCGGACAGGAAGTAGGGCTGCTGCCGTCACTGCCGCTGCTCCCGCACTCTGCTTTTAGAACAGGAGTGCGATGTAGGGTCTAGAAGAGTCCAGAGTATGCACTAAACACGTAGAATCAATGCCAAAAGTGAGCAAGCAGTGGACCAGCACCGAAGAAGAAGGAGGGATGAGAGCAATTTAGACCCAGACAGAACACTTCTCAAAACAAGAGGGGGCTGAGGAGATGGTGACGAGCTAAGTGCCTACCACACAAACATGAGGACTTGGGGTTCAGCAGATGTACGGGGTGTACCAGCACTGTACAGGAGGATCTTGGGAGTTCAATAACCAGGTACACTAACCAAATCGGTGAGACCCAGGCTCAGTGAGCCACCTTACCTCAGAATAAAATGGAAAACAGGAAAATACCTGCTGTCAAGAGCTAGAAGAAGCCATAAGAGTCAAGGGGCAAGGCAATAAAAGCTAAGTCCGGGATGCATCTCTGCATGCCCTGGCTTCCCATGGAAGGAGGAATCCTCCTCTTGGCCACGGTGGAAATGGAGACTGAGGCTAATGGCCAAGTGTTAGAACTGCAGCTGGGAGGAAACAGAACAAGGTGTTGACCATCAGGAAGGGTCCAGCTGGAGCAGCATGGTCGGCTCACAGCTACGAGACTCGTTCAGCGAAGCTGAGCAGGGCAAGAAAGAAAACAGGGCCAGGCCAGCACTCTGAATGTGAAGGGTATGCAAGGTCCAGGTAGTGTTGGGGGGCTTAGCCAGGGCCAGGCCAGCACTCTGAATGTGAAGGGTGTGCAAGGTCCAGGTAGTGTTGGGGGGCTTAGCCAGGGCCAGGCCAGCACTCTGAATGTGAAGGGTGTGCAAGGTCCAGGTAGTGTTGGGGGGCTTAGCCAGGGCCAGGCCAGCACTCTGAATGTGAAGGGTGTGCAAGGTCCAGGTAGTGTTGGGGGGCTTAGACAGGGCCAGGCCAGCACTCTGAATGTGAAGGGTATGCAAGGTCCAGGTAGTGTTGGGGGGCTTAGCCAGGGCCAGGCCAGCACTCTGAATGTGAAGGGTTGCAAGGTCCAGGTAGTGTTGGGGGGCTTAGACAGGGCCAGGCCAGCACTCTGAATGTGAAGGGTTGCAAGGTCCAGGTAGTGTTGGGGGGCTTAGCAGGGCCAGGCCAGCACTCTGAATGTGAAGGGTGTGCAAGGTCCAGGTAGTGTTGGGGGGCTTAGCCAGGGCCAGGCCAGCACTCTGAATGTGAAGGGTGTGCAAGGTCCAGGTAGTATTGGGGGGCTTAGACGGGGCCAGGCCAGCACTCTGAATGTGAAGGGTGTCAAAGCTCCAAGTAGTATTGGGGGAGCTTAGACGGAGTCCAGGGCACGGATGAGCAGAGGGAGGTAGAGCACAGAGGGAAGATGAGAAGTGTCAAGGAGTGCCAGCTGTCACACACCGTCAAGGTGAAGGTCAAGGACAGGCTCAGCTCCCAGAAGCCTATTCACAGCCACTGAACGATGGATGAGAATCACACAGCCAGGTCCTTCACCACCCAACAGAGGCCCATCCTTCCCAAGGGCCTCACAGCCTCTTGCCATGCAGGACTGACCAGAAGGTAGACATTGAAGTTCATAGCAGCACGGGATGAGAAGTAGAAAGCAAACAGTAAGTCTCACACACAGTGTGACCTTAAGAGTAGGGAAGCCGGGAGTGGTGGCGCACACTTTAATACCAGCATATGGGAGGCACGAGGACCAGGCGGATCTTTTTGAGTTCAAGCCAGCCTGGTCTACAGAGTGAGTTCCGTGATCAGGCCTGGGTAACAGGGAACCCTGTCCTCAGCCAAAAAAAAAAGAAGACCAAAAAAAAAAAAAAAAAAAAAAAAAAAAAAAGAGTAGGGAATAGTTCAGAGACAGACAGACAGACAAAAGGGAGCAGGACAGGAACCACACGGGTAACGCATTTGGTCCTAGGGGAATGCAACTATGGATGACTTGCACAGTTTCTTTCTTTTCTTCTCCCCGTATCATTTTACACATCTGTGGGAGGGGTATTGTTCCAAGGAAAGCAAGCCGTTTTGGAGTCTGGCCGCCCAAGCTATAACTGCTAGCAGTTATGGACCACCCACCACGAACCACTCAGTGTGCTCGGGGCTTTGCATATATTAATTCTGATCTCTACAGCAACTGTCTCTGCTTCAGATGTGAAAGGTAAAACTCAAAAAATGATAAGGAGCTTTGCCAAGACCCAGGCATACCCTGTGTCCTTCACCTGGGCTGAAAGCTGTTCCGTCTCACCTCTAACTGTTCTCCTAGATATCAGGCCTTGAGGAACACAAAAAAGTTCTCTAGGCTTCTCTGTCTGTAAACTGGAGACCTTTTAAACATGAAAACAAAACTAAATAAAGTACAGGGGAGTGGATTTGCATCAGCTTGGATCTGAAGCAGAGTCTCTAAGGTCATGGGATGGAAAGCTGCTGAGGAGCTTTTAGCTGAGCTTGTCAGAGTCCTCCAGCTCTCTGTTCCTTGCCTTTAGTCACGCTGTTTGGCCCAGTGTTTGGAAATCTTCTCTTTACTAAAAATACAGGTGTCAGTTTAGGATCTTCCAGGACACTATTGTCACCACCAGCAAGAGAGGCCCAGTGATGAGGCCCAAACTTAGTTCTTTCCCAGCTGGTCAAGGGGCGCCTGCCAAGCAGAGTCCTGGCCCCTGAGTAGCTGGTGGGGGGCCTTGGGGCAAAGGAGAGCCCAGAGGGGTGGCTCAGCCACTCTGCTCAGGGGCCATTTCCCCTTAACCAGCTTTCTTTCTTCCTGACTAAATCAAGGAGTGTGTGGAGGTGGTGCCACACATGGTGGCGTGGGTCGGAGATGTCTTCTCACCCATCTATAACCTACCTGAAATATCACAAATGCCTACTCCAAAGAGTTGTGCAGATTCAAACCCAATAACTGTAAACCTTGTGGTCATGTCCTACACGAACTATGCCCTCACTAAATGGTAGATTTTATTGCTGTTTTTAAATTTTTTAATGATGGGTTTATATTACCTTTCACAGGAAATAAAAATGAATTTTTAAATGGCCTTACATTTCCACCAGGGTTGCCCAGCACAGATGAGGCAGCATAGTTACCTCGACGGGAAGGACTTCACTTTTTTCCTATTATTTTCTTTTTTTAAATAAAATACTTTTATTGATGTTTTGTGTATTTCATACATCATTTTTCAGTCCAATTTAAACATATTCCCCTTTCTCTGCCCCCCCACTGGACCCCAGTTCATGCATTCTGCCATACATATCCTGCATCTTAATGAAAAATACTTAACTTTTATTTCACACACTTATTTGGCTCTGTGTAGAACATACAGTTATTGGCTTTTTGATCATTTATTAAAAATATCATTTGTCTTGAAGAAATTTATTAACAAGCTCAAACTTATGAGGATGAGGTTCCTCTCCTATATTCCTTTTATAGAGAAATCTGTTTACAATGAAACACAGGCCATAGCATTAGGAAGCTGCAAGGGGCAGTCGACTAGTAGGTAAGATGGTACCAAGACTCGGTAGCTGAGAGGCAGCAGCCACATGGATGTCTGCAGGATAAATGGAAAAACAAGCACTAAACAGAAGCTCTGAGGTCACAAGAATGAGTTAAATAAGCCAGCACTGAGCGCACTGTAGGAACCCACAGTGAGAGCTACATGAAGCAGATCAGAGAGGCAGAATGGGGGAAGGTGGGTATGAAGGGCAGCAGAGGGAAGGAAGAGAGGTCTTTAATGGGTACAGAGTTAAACACACACACATATACACACACACACACACACACACACACACACACACGCACGCGCGCGCGCGCGCGCGCACGAACACACACACGCACACATACACGCACACAACACTTGTTATGATCTGAGGAAAGAAATTTTTAAAAGACCCCCCCACTTCAAAAAGATGAGCTTGGCAATTTAATTATTTTGAACAAAACCCCATTCTTATATAAAATTTATATTTGTTTATATTTATATGATGGAGAAATGGCTTGTGTAATTGCAGAACATGAGTAGTCCCATGAACTCTTCTATACTCTGGAGCAAAGTCAGTGGTGTAGGCCTAAGAAGCAGAGGAGCTGGCGGTTTGAACTCCAGTCCAAAGACACAAGTCTGATGTCTCGGCTCTAGCAGGCAGCGAGAGGAGGCTCCTGCTTCCCTTTTAGTCTTGCTCTGTTCAGGACATCTGTGTCCACCATCTTGGTGAGTCAGGGCAGACCCCTTGTATTGAATCCACAGATTCAAATGCCAACCTTTTTTTAGACACTCTATGGCACCGTATGACCCTGTGCCCATGGACTAGTCAAGTTGACACAGAAAACTAACCATACAGGAGAGGGACCATTCCAGAGATTGTCTCTCAACACCCTGAATGTGCTTAAAGCCACTGAGCTACGCTCTTAAAAGGGTTAAGATGCTTTTTTAGAAGAATTAATGTACGATACAGCCAGCCATGCCCACAAATTTTCACACACACTCCTAAAGATATTTCCTCGAATCTGTGTAGAAATGAATTTTAAACGGTTTTTAAAAGTGATGCCAAAATAAAGAAGTCGCCAAACACTAAAACAGAAGATGTTTACCAAAGGCAAAGGAAGGGAAAGCGGGGAGAGGTGGGTAGAAGAAGCCAAAACTCTGTCCATGTCCCCCAGGTGACAGGGGGACCTGGAGCTGGCAGCAGCCGGCGCAGGAGGACAGTCCAGATGTGCTGCAGAGTGGTTGCCAGAGTAACCGCTCCTCTCAGCCTGGGCTCTGACTCCTGCATTCCAGCAGCACGGAGGGCCCCTCCACCTCCTCACACACATGCATTAGAATGTCAGCCCACAGCCAGGAACAGATGAAGACCTGGTCTTGAGCTGCCCATCACTGATGTACCACCTGCTGCCTAAGACACTTGAGTGCAGGACAACTTGACCTTCATTGGAGAGCCCGTCAAGAGCCTGGTAGAGAAAATGACCAGAATACATCAGAGGAAGAAAACATGGATGGGGAGAAAAGTAAAAATGTCCACCAGCCAGCTCCTCCTCACTACAAGCAACAGGAAGACCTGCTTGGAACCACAGAGATAAGGACATGTGTTGTTGTGCAACAAGATGTGGAAGGTGTCAGCAGATGGGACAGGCTCCAGATGTCATTAATCAGAAGCTCATCAGGAATAGATGGCTTCCGTCTCCCCTGCCACCGTTGGCAAGATGGTGGCAAGGTTAAGGCATCCTGTTCAGGGATCAGTGCCCAGGGGAAAGAGGGAGCCTCGTCCTCATTCTCTCTGGGTGCAGAAGATGACTCCTCTTCGTGTTCCATCGGCCAGAAACGGAGGCACAGGGTCCTGGCGAACTGATTTATCACAAGAAGAGGATTTTCTACCACAAACGACCAAGTCAAATTATTTCGGGTTGACCATACTGTCCACTGAAGAAAGCAAACGGTCCCATAAAATAAACACAGCCATTATATTGAAAGTCAAAGCTTTTTAGAGCAGAGCTTGAAGGCTCCCTCCGACACACTCGTCCCTTCCCTCCGTCTCCAATCAGCCACCGTGGTCTCTGTTCTCAGCAGTGAACCACTCATCTGGAGAGATGCACGGGAAGGGGCAAGACTGTGTGATCAAAGGTCACTGGGACATATACACTTCACCTCTCTCTGGAGATGCCCAGCTCTCTCTAAGTGGTGCAGGTTGCTTCCCCCCCTTCCCCAGGTCCTCTGACCATCTATTATGTGTAGAATTAATACTCTTCCCACCTCAAGAGAGAGGGTGTTTGTTGGAAACAGACAATATCTTAACCCTCACTGCTACATCCTCCCTATCAGGCCTGCCCTGGGCCCACTCCTGACACCTGGGCTAACTACAATCTCACTTTGTGCTCAGGAAAGGCCTTTTTTTCCAAGCCGGCCCCAGGACTTTTATAAGTTAAGATGCTGCTTTTCCTGAAACGTTTACACCCAGCAGACAGAACCAACGCTCGCTCTTAACCTATGGTGTACTTGTGGCCTGTTTCCCCATAGTATCTTTGAGGTTAGGAACGACATCTTTTGTGTAACTCTATGTCAAGACCCTGGCCAGTGGCCAGCACAGAGGAGGGATGGCCTTCCTTAACAGAATCCAGTGGCTGAAAGGCAAGGGAGTAAACTAGAATGAGCCAAGACAGACAAGCTGACTTGAGCCTTTTTAATCCACTGTGCACAGAGCACTCTCCAAGATTGCAGCACCAGAAACTCTAGTCACACAAAGGAAGCCTTTGTTCAGTGTGGCCAGAGCCTCCCTGATGGGTGGAGCCTCAGGCCTCCCCACCCCCCAATCCCATTAGAACACCTGGAGAGGAATGCTCTGCCTCCAGATTGGACCTTTGAGGCTGCCTCTCGACCCTCACCCCACCTCTATAAATGGAAGATGATAATCCTCTGGCGAGGTCACTAAGTCTAAAAGTCCTGGACCTCGCTGGAATAAAAGGCCTTCCCTAAGCACAAAGTGAGATTATAGCCGGCTCAGGAGACCCAGAGCAGAGGCATCAGATGCGGGGCCCCCAGGGCAGGGCTGATAAGGGAGGTCACCAGGGCCACTTGCTTCCCCTCTCCGCGACCGGACTGTGGACCGGACTGTGCCCCGGACTGTGCCGAGCCAGTGCCAGCTGACAGTGAGGCAAGCACACACTCGGTGACCCATCCAGGAACCGACAGTGAGACAAGCAAGCACACACTCGGTGACCCATCCAGGAACTGTTGCTCAACCTTCTCCCTCCTCTGAATGGGAATGAGATTTGGCTCTGAGGTCCACCCCTTCCCAAGGTCAAGTGGCCCAGGGAAAGTTGTGTCATTCCCACCTCAGACAGTGTTCTGGAGCCACGCCTGGGAGCCCCAATCCCTCGGCAAGGCTGTGTTTAGGAATGGCCCTGTCACCTGGTTCATTCCATGTGAGGCTGAAATTTGCCAGGAGGCACTTAGGATAGTTTTTTGTTTTGTTTTGTTTTACTTATAAAAAAATCTTTTCTTCTTTCTCTGGCCATTGGTGGCCCAGGAGTGATGTCTGGGAATGCAGCAGCCATTTCATCACCAGTCTGAACATGAACCCAACATTGCAGTGGAACAATGAGAGACAGAAGCAAGTCCAGGTCTTGGCTTTAGTCCATAACTACAGCCCTTTCCACACTCAGTGTGTCACCAAATACTTGTACCATTTTCATTCAGCTGAGGTCTTATTACATATCATGCCCAGTAGCTTTCTGATGAATCGAATGCACAGGACCCCAAAGCCAAGTTCGTATGTTCTGTGTCTAATCAACTTGGCTGTTCCTCTCCATGTAGGACAGAGACCATCACTGGCCGGTGTGCACTGCCTAAGCTCTCTAATGTTTTATGTCTCCGCTGAAACCCTCAGAGCACAGGAACCCAAGGCCTGCACATCACGAAGTTGCTGTTCCTCCTGCCCAAGAAGAGAGCGAGGTAAGAGGTTCAACCCTCCATGTTCCTTCCGAGAAAAAGCAGACGTCCACCACACATGCACACAGTAGCTCGTTCCCACTCAGCTGACCAGAGGCAGAGAACTGGTGGCTGAAGGCCCTGCCCTGCTCCACCAAAGTAAGCTAGGCCATTGGAGAGTTGGGCCTGGGTCAGAGTGAGGAACATGTGGCCTAAGTTTATAGTTAGTGTTATTTTGGTTTGCTCCAAGGGCTGCTATGAAGACTGTGAAAGGTCCCACCTAGAGATGTTTGATCATTTCAAGTTATTACATTTTTACTTAGTAGGATGTGTGTAACTGTGTGTGTGTGTGTGTGTGTGTGTGTGTGTGTGTGTGTGTGTGCCTGTGGTATCTACTGAAACTGCTGAGGCATCCAGCCTCATGGCCTGCAGAGCGCTGGGTTCCTCGGCCTCTCCAGCATGCAGACAGCACGTGTCGGCCTACTTAACCCCTATTGTATGAGCCAGTTGTGCCAGTTCTGATTATCTAGAGCCCTACCTAAAGCACTAGGCAAGGTGAAGGTGGATGGCAGAGATGCCAACTGCCTCCTCTTCTTTTGTTAAACTATAATGATTTTTATTCAGTAGTAAACTAAAAGTCCCATTTCTATTTTTTTTAAATGGCAGGCAGTGGGGCATGAATGTGTGCAGGAGTGTGTGCAGTGCGCATGCCCGTGTCGGCACACACAGAGGAGGATGCCAGCTTCTTGCTCTGTCCCTCTCTGCCTTATCCCCTTGCGACAAGGTTTCTCACTGAACCCTCAGCTCCCCAAATGGCAGTAGTGCCAGAGTTAAGAAGTCCCAGTCAAGTGAATGTTGTTTATGATTCAGGGCCCCCTTGGGTGCCACAGACCTCCTCCGAAAGGGTTCCTCTAACCTCATCCCAGCCTTGGCAACCCCACCAGTCTTCTGTATGCATCAAAGCACAGGGCATTCACTGGCTTTCACATTTCTCCTCTGTCTGCAGAAAGTACCCCAAACTCTCCACGTCGTTGGGCAGATGTGGGATGTGTTACCAACTTCAGTTCCTATGGGTCAAAATTAATCCCTGTTCCAGTTTTCTCTTCAGAATCCATTCTCTGCATCTCTGGGACTGTGCTTCGTGTGATCAGTTAACATGTTTGTCTCTACATAAGGAAAGGACACTCCATTCCTAACCACACACTACACAGTGCCCAGCCACAGTAGGGAGCCAAGTGTCACGGAAGCCATACGTGTGTGTCCCAAGCTCCTGAGGGAAAGCTCTGACTGAGTAGCTTGTGCTCTTGTCTTCTGTGTGTCAGGCATATCCTGCGGAGCATTACATGGACAGGAACACACAATGCCCTGCCTCTCCTTTTAGTTTAGAGAATATAGGCAGCTCCTTCTTATTTTGGTAATGCCATCATTAACACAACCATGTCCCTGGCCTCTCCCTACCTTTGCTGGGCCAAGATATTATTCAGAGAAACACCCCAAACTGTAAAGAACAGAGTGCTTCTAATAGAAGTGCCACTTGTCTTTAAGATGACACCCATGTCATAAGGTCTAGTTGGCAAGTGTGAAGTTAAAATCTGACATTCCAATAATTTCCCGTAGATAGCACACTGAACACATTGGCAGCCTGACTGGATTTAGAGTTCCCTAGGGAAAGCCCTTTTGGGGGGGTCTCTGTGAAGGAGTGCTGGAGAGGATTAGCTGAGGAAGGAGGACCCACCCTGAATGTGGGCAGCACCACCATGGATTAAGTGCCCAGCCTGAATAAAAGGGGGAAAGGAGAGAGCCAGGTGCCGGCTGGCATTCCCCGCCTCTGCCCCTTGGTCTGCTGAGATGGGAGCAGCAGCTGTGCACACCAGCAGCTGTGCACACCAGCAGCTGTGCACACCAGCAGCTGTGCACACCAGCAGCTGTGCACACCGCCACTGCCATGAGCTGCCAGGCACCATGCCACACCCACTTTGATGGATCATTTGTGAGCAAAATAAAACTCTCCTCCCTTAGGTTCCCTTCTGCGAGGTACTTGCTCACAGCATTGAGAACTGTTACTAATGCAGGGACCACATCCCTGACCACAGGGTCACGTTAAGCTCCCCTCAAGGCTAGTACCATGTCTCTCTCCTTGAAGTGTAGCCTGGGCACCTTCCCCTCTGTATTCCCCATGACTGCCATGACTCAGTAAGGGAAAGCTGTCTGGAAGCCATTAAGAGAAAATCTTCTACACAGAACATTCAGAGGACAGGGTATTTACTGATAAGTAAAATTTAAACATCGTACCCAGTTAGTCACCAGCTCCCCCTGGATATTGGGCCACATGACAGACGAGCTCCTGGCCCTCAGGGATGGCTGGTTACTTCACGGGTGTCACATGCCCCTCTCAGGGCTTCAGGTTTCCTCTGACTAGCGTCCAAATGCACATCTCCCCTGCAGACTTGCATAACTGACAGTTCCTTTCTTTCCTGGATTCCATCCACATTCTTCTAAATAAGATTCAATTTCCAATCCCTCACCAACAGGCTGAGTATAATAAATAATTCCCCAAGTCCTCTCTGTCTTGCCTCCAGGCCAGGGATGCTTAAATGGGCATCAGATTAAGAAACCAGTGTACATGAAATTGAGAGTGCTTATTTCTTTGGATTTTTAAAACTCTGGTTTTACCTGGCTTATCACTGCTCTGCTCTCTACCATTCAAGCTGCCTCCAGTCTTTGCTCTTGGGCAGCTATTCTCTTTTAAATACTTATGTATTCGATAATTTCATACATGAATACAATGTATTTTGATTAGAGCCAGTCCCCATTCCCCCTCCACCTCTTCCTGAGCTCTCTTCCCCTCCCACTTCATGTCCTCTTCATTTTTCAACAGCCGGCTGAGTGCAGTCAGTGTTCTCACTCACACATGGGTGCAGGCCCCGCACTGGAGCACGGGTGGGCAGCCCACCGTGGCTGTGCCACTCACAACATCTGACTCTTTCTCCCTCAGCAGCCATTACCTGCCAAAAACCTCTCCGCAAGGGGACGGGTCCCCAGAAGCCGGTTCTCTGTGCGTGCAGGCATTCCGCCTGGCTTGGTCTCGTACAGGTCAGAGTTCATGAGCGCGGCACCACAAGACACGTTTGCGCCAGTCCTCCCGAATCTCTGGCTCTTACAGCCTTCTCACATCCTCTTCCATGATGTTCCCTGAGCCTTATGGGGGAGGGATGTGCTGTAGTGTCCCAGCACTCTACAGGCACTTTGACCAGTTTTGAGGCTCTATGTTGATCTGCTGCATAAAGAAGCTTCTCTGATGAACGGGGAAAGCAGCATTAATCTGGAGACACAGCATCAGGAGATCCTGGGGCCGGGGAGGAGGCACAGTCTTTACTTAAAACATTTCTTAACTCTGATTTTTTTTTCTCTATGTGTATGAATGTACTGTCTGTCTGCATGCAGGTCTGTGCACCCGTGTCGTGCAATGCCACGGAGGTCAGAAGAAGGTGTCAGATTCCCCTGGAACTAGAGTTCTCCTGGAATTGGAGTTTCAGACGGTTCTCAGCCGCCATGTGGGTGCTGGGGATCGAACCTGGGTCCTCTGCAAGAGCGGCCAGGACTCTTAACTGCTAGGCCATCTCTCCAGCCCCAACTCTATCTGATTTTTAAATCCACCATCGCCCTCTTCCTTTTGCCCTACTGTCTGGCCTGTCGACCCAGGTCCAGTTCATTCCAAAGCCATCACCATCAAACTACATCACCACATCCCAGCCATCAGCTAGCCCCTATGTTCCTTCGAAGAGATAGGACTGCGCTATGAATATGATTAAGGCCGAAGGGTATCCACCACGACTTGACACCATCAGGAAGGAAGATTGGACTTTGGCTCAGTTTCCCGTTGTATGCAAGCAATCCAGGTATTCTGGATAGCAGAGGAATTTTTCCTCTAGTTCTAGAAAACCATCCCAAGCAAGGTGATAAGAGAAAAAAGCATGGGACTCAGGACGGGAAGATTTGTGTTCAAATCCAACTTCTGCCACCTCCTAGAAGGGCCTTGGAAGGGTTTAAACATTCAGCATTCAGACTTGCCTTCCTGCCAGGTCCTGGCTCTGTGCTCATCCAGTGACGTTTTAACCTGCCACTTGTTTGTTTCCACTAGCAGAGGACAGCAAGAAAGCAACACTAGCCTTAGAGATCTCCCCGACACATACTAGCTGCGTAACCAGGGCAGTTGCACGGTCTCTCAGAGAGTCAATGTCTCGTGTATAAGGAGGAAGTTCTCTTATTCTGTTTACCATAAATGAACCACTTTAAACCAGACATTGTTTTCTCTGCTGCAGGACAACATGAGGAGGACCGGGTACCTGCACTCATCCCCCACCGACTCCTGTCCCCCCTGTCAGGTCCTGTATGGCCCAGGAGAAGATCAAAGAGGATCTTCAGAGGCTCTTGTCTTCATGGTAACAGGGCAGATTCACCCTGAGGAAGCTAGTTTGGAATTAAACCCCAGGCCTCAAAGATGCTGGCTGGCCCCAGTGACCACTGAGCAGCTTAAAGCCAGAGGAACCGATCAGTGACAAAATTCCTCGGTCCTTTTCATCCAGTGTTTGTGGAACACTGTTGTGGTTAAGAGTCAACAGCCATAGCATTGCTCAGAGCTGAGTCTAACTTGAGACTCTACCAGCATTTCCCACCAGACCTTATGTTCTATCATGTTCCCCAATCCCTGGAGCCTCTAAGGGACCCTGATTCCCCCCAAGAGCTGAGGGTGAGCACAGTTAACAGTAGCCCTGTCCCAGGAGAGCGGCAGCTAGGGCTAAATAACAAGGCATAATGACCGCCTTCAGGGTTCTTGCCTGTGGAGGAAAACAAAACAAAACAGAACCCTCCTGGGCCCAAGATTCTGACACAGCTCTTCTACAAACATCCTTTTCTCAGAAGGTTCTGGAACTCTCCACATGTTCTGTGAGGGACTCATGCCCTTCCTTTCTGAGTTTCGTGATCATTGCTGAGTTTTTGCTGTTTCAACTGCTTTTCAGCTTTCATCAAAACAAGTTGTTTACCAAGATAAGTGCTGAGCCTGACAAAGGCCTGAACTCTACCTGTGGGTTCTGAGACAGGACATGCTCAAATTACACTCCGCCTGGCAGGCCATTGTGAGCTGCTTTCTATTGATTTCAAGTGAGATGACAGGAAAACAGATTAGTGAAAACCACAGACATTATAAATTGCCATTCAGCCTCAAAAGATGAATGAAGAAATGCTTTGATCTGTGATTCGGAGCTGAGCTGCAGTATTTACAGAAAACCATGTCTGCGAAGAGAAAGAAGGGGAGGGCAGAGGCAGACAAAAGAGTCTTTGGGGATTGGAAAGAATATTTTCTCCAATTGCTGGTGACCTAAATGAATATGAGGGCTCAGGTCGAGCTCGTGGTGGGCATGTTTCTGAGATGGGGTAGAGAAAGTGTTTACACAATAGGTCATCTGGTCTGATGAAAGCATGTAGCACGAAACCTTATTCACACTTGACAGTCCTGTAATGCAGGGCTACTCTGTCCCTCCTCTGTTCGCCAGGATTTTTTTC
Organism: Rhizomys pruinosus; assembly: GCA_009823505.1. Lineage (NCBI taxonomy): Eukaryota > Metazoa > Chordata > Mammalia > Rodentia > Spalacidae > Rhizomys > Rhizomys pruinosus. Next base: position 2,044,320 of record VZQC01009558.1, on the reverse strand, counting down.
ATGGTCTCTGGCCACCAGAGTCCCCTGGGACAGTCATCACTCTGCCTCTCTAGTGTAGGGTACTCGGCCACTCCGAGTGTTCTCTGCCTAATGATCGCCACCCAGGCCAGCACCGGTACTGTGCTACACACCAAGCTGGTCCCCTCCAGCAAACCCTCCTCCATTCCCACCTCAGCCTGTGACTGATTTAAAGTGGCAGCATGGATATTAACCACTACATTGGGAAGGACTATAAACTGATGGGAGAATTAGCCCTCTAAACGTATATGTGGGTAAACTGAGGCTCAGAAAGGGCACAGCACTCTCCCATAGTCACACGCAGCTGGCTGTTGTGCTCCCTTTTGAGAAAGACAAGAATGCCATGACAGAATGGACACAGCAAAGCCCTTATGGAAAATAAAACACTGAAGGAATGTCTAACACCGTCCCTTCCACATTCTCACACCTGCTATGCCCCAGAGGAGGGGATGCTCAGGGGTGTGCCCCTCCCTGGGGTGGGAGAGTACAAAAAGACGTGGCATCAGCTGGTAATGTTATGCATCATCAGTTCAGCCGATTTACTTATTAGGCAGCTACTCACTGAACTTTCCTGCTCCACGAGAGGCGAGTACATTGGTACGCTATTCCCATCTGACATAGAAGGAAACAAATTCAGAGCTATGAAGCCACTTTCCCCGAGGCCATACGGGTAACAGAGCTCAGAGGGAGTCCAGCATCCCAGCTCTTTAATCACCAGCAGCAGATCTCAAACCTTAGTGTGTCTCCAGCCCACGCCCCATCTTGGGGTGCTGATAAGCCAGGCACACAGATGTCCACCCCTGGACTCTGCTCAGCACCTCTTGTTCTGATCCTGACCAGCCCTGTCTGCTCCGCCCCCTCCCCCAAGCTTCTCTCGCAGACTTTTCTCTCCAGGCTCTCCCCTTCCCACGCCTGCCTGAGTCTTCATTTCTTCTGTGACCTCCCACTCCTGGCCTGGCTGGCTATTTCCTTTTCTTCATGGTCTTCCATCCTCTTTCCTCTCATCCCCATGCCTGGATTCCCCCAGACCTCCACACCCCTCTGTCCCATCTTTTCCCTTCGCCACCCTAAAAACATCACTAACACCTTAGCTGTGGTGTACACCTTCCCATATGTTTACTTGTATGGGGAGTTTTGCTTGGTAACTACCAGACTACACCTACACCAGCCCTGCCGATACTCTGGCTCTCTTTTCATTGGCGTGGGGAGCCAAAGTGAGGGAAATTTGTGTCTACGTAGCTGTTCTCTTTCTTTTTTTAACTGTGTTTATTTTTATATGTGTATACATGTATTGCCTGCATGTTTGTGCAGCTGTGTTGCGCAGTGCCCATGGAGGTCAGAGGACGGTGTTGATCCCCAGAAACTGGAGTTAGACACTCACCATGTGGGTGCTGAGAATCGAACCCGGGTCCCCTGGAAAAGCAGCCAGTGCTCTTAACCACTGAGCTATCTTTCCGCCCTTAGATGTTCTCTTTTTTGGATGCACATATGAGCACACGTGTGTGTGTGTGTGTGTGTGTCTGTGTGTCTGTGTGTCTGTGTGGTGTGTGTACAGGTGAACAGGTGCTCATATGAAGGCTGGAAGATAAACTCAGGTGTCATGTAACCACCTGCTTCAACACAGGGTCTCAACGGCCTGGGGCTCAACAATTAAGCCAGCCTTGCTGGATCAGTGAGCCCAGGGTCCACCTGTCTCTGACTCCCCAGAACTGGGATTACAAATGTGTACTGCACACTCAGCATTTTTTACACAGGTTCCAGGGATTAAACTTGGGTCCTTGTGTTTGCAAGGTAAGTGCTTTGTGAACTGAGCCATCCTCTAGCCTCCTAGTTAGCCTTTTGGGTGTCTTCTATTCACCCAGAAAATTCGTGGTGCAGTTCCCGTCTGCTGAGCCCCTGTCAAACATAGCTGGGGATCTTATAGCCTAGTTCTTCTATCTGAAAAGTAAGGATGACAACCCCCCCACCCAGGCCCCTTCCTCACAGGAGGAAGCTGCCCTCGGTTCTTCTACCCACCCCGTAGGTCCTTGACAAGTGCCTTCCGTCCTGCCAGGCAGCTTCAAGGCACTCAGAATAGGGGCTTTGCTATCCAGAACCTCGAAGGGCGAGGGCCAGAGGGAAGACCGAACTGCAGCATAACTTCTCCTGACTCCTGACTGGGAGTCAGGAGAAGCTTAGCACCTGGCCAAGCGAGTCTGTAGTGGGCTCCGCAATATCCCTTAGAAGAAAATCTTGAAGGACTAAATGGCCACGTGATGAAGGTAGAGGAGGCTGTACGGACAAGGATGAGGCCACAGAGGCAGGAAACTAGGCCGTGGTCAAAGAATAAGTGCTGGCTGTGGCGCTAGGGAAAGCGGAGGAAGGTGAGGAAGGTAAGGATAGGAAATAAAAGCCGGAGCGGAGCGAGCAGCCTGGAGGGCTTCCCTCCTGCTGGCCCAGAGCTGCTGCCTGCTCTCCCCTCGCTGACCCCAGGCACATGGGCGTCTGAGACCCTCCCCCTCTCCTTGTCCCTGTATCTCTTGCCCATCCTTTGACCACATCCCCAAGAATCCGTTTAGACAGCGACCTTGGCACCACCTTGCCCCCGGATCTCTGCATGAGTCATCAGCCCACCACACAGACTGCCAAGCATTTTGAGGTCAAGCCTAGTTTATTACACTGGAAAGAAATCTGGAGGCCCAAACACTAGACAAGTATTTAATTATGGGTGCACAGTTTAATTACTTAGTCCAGCTTTATATGACTTAATTTATAAATATAATTTACAGCGCCCTTGTTTCTTTCTCAAGCCATTTAGCTCATTAATAGTGCTGACTCTAAGAACTCCTCAGTTGTTCTTGCTGGGCTTTGGGCCAGTGTTGCACTGAGGTAGGCAGGGGGCTGGGGAGGCAGGAGAAGGCTGATCCTGTGAGATCCACTTAATCACTGGCTTTGTGAAAAATTCCCGGTGCAGGCTGATCATAAAAAAACACATCGGACTTTATTGGTCCATTATTGGCCTTGAATCCAGTAAGGACAACGTCCATCCCCACCCACGGCCAGCACTCAGGACAGACTACCTGGCCCTTTGTCAGCCCTGTGCCTCTGTTTCAGGCACAGCCTTCCCTCCTCTACCAAAGGTGACTTTCTGCAGCACCTGCTGGGCCTCTCCTTTCGGGCCCAGCCAACTAGTGCCTGTGTAGTGCATTTCAGCATTAATCCACACCTACTGTGTGCAAGACAGTCTGCAGTGAAGCCCAAAGCAGGGAGAAGTATGAAACAGTGACAGCTCCTGAGCACTCCCTACAGACTGGGTGCCTTGCCAAGCTTTTCCAAACACTAGAAACAAGGATCAGATTGTTAAGCAGAGGCTTTCAACACAGGCTGCACAGTGGAGCCATAGGAGGTGGGGAAGGCCGAGCTTTGATCCTAGAACTCGCCCCTTAGCGTTTCTCCGTCAATTGGGTCTAGGCTATGGCCTGGTCATCAGTTATGTTTAAAAAACAAAACGGGGCACTGGAGAGATGGCTCAGCAGTTGGGAGCACCAACTGCTCTTGCAGAGGCCCCAGGTTCGATTCCCAGCATCCACATGGCAGCTAAGAACCGCCTTTAAGCCAGGCGTGGTGGCACATGCCTTTAATCCTAGCACTCAGAAGGCAGAGGCAGGCAGAGCTCTGTGAATTCAAAGCCAGCTTGGTCTACAGAGTGAGTTCTAGGCCAGCTGGGGCTATAGGGAGACCTGCTTCAAAAAAAATTAAATAAAAATTAAAAAACAGAACCTCTTAAGATAATTCCAACATGCATTCTTTTAGGAAGCAGAGACTTCTGAAGGAATTTCCCTAAGACTGCAGACACAGAGTGGGGAAGGTAGGCAGGTTGGCTGGAAGACCCTGACTCAGCACCAGAGCCTTCCATGCTGAAGGGTGGAACAGATGGCCTGTGCCACCAAAGAGGCAAAAAATGCTACTTAAGTTCAAAGGACAGGGAACCCGGGAATTCCACAGCAGAAGTAACTTCTGGGTTTTTCTAATCTGCAGACTAAGCAGAAGAGGTTGTAATGGTGTAGCATGACTTCTAGGCAGGGAGAACCCCATGAGGTAGAAGGCAGGGGCAAAGAGGGTGAAGAAGAGGGAGAAAAGGATGAAGAAGAGGAAGAAGAGGATGAAGAGGGAGAAGAAGAGGGCGAAGAAGAGGGTGAAGAGGGCAAAGAAGAGGATGAAGAAGAAGGCAAAGAAGAGGATGAAGAAGAGGACGAAGAAGAGGACAAAGAAGAGGATGAAGAAGAGGACAAAGAAGAGGATGAAGAGGGTGAAGAAGAGAATGAAGAAGAGGGTGAAGAGGGTGAAGAAGAGGATGAAGAAGAGGGAGAAGAAGAGGACAAAGAAGAGGAAGAAGAAGAGGGCAAAGAAGGATGAAGACGAAGAAGAGGATGAAGAAGAGGATGAAGAAGAGGAAGAGGGTGAAGAAGAGGATGAAGAGGGTGAAGAAGAGGAAGAATAAGAGGACAAAGAAGAGGAAGAAGAAGAGGATGAAGACGATGAAGAAGAGGATGAAGAAGAGGACAAAGAAGAGGACGAAGAAGAGGATGAAGAAGAGGGTGAAGAAGAGGGCAAAGAAGAGGATGAAGAAGAGGAAGAAGAAGAGGGCAAAGAAGAGGAAGAAGAAGAGGATGAAGAAGAGGACGAAGAAGAGGGCAAAGAAGAGGAAGAGGACAAAGAAGAGGGTGAAGAAGAGGACGAAGAAGAGGACAAAGAAGAGAATGAAGAAGAGAGTGAAGAAGAGCATGAGGAAGAGGACAAAGAAGAGGGCAAAGAGGGCAAAGGTGCAGCAGGTAACTCCGGGTGTGTACTGGAACTGGGGGGGCAGGGGCTCAGAGGAAAGGGTATAAGACAGAGCCCTTCCTGCATGCTTCAGATTAAGCCCTGTGTAGAATGATCAGATTTGTATTGCTGAGCACAGAGGGAAGGAGTCTCTGAGCAGGAAGCATATCTCACTTGCCTGGGACACCCACCAGGAAGCTTTGGAAGATAAAGAAAGCCTTGAGCATAATCCAGGAGAAGTTTGCACTTTATTCTGTCAGTAATAGGGAACAGGTGCAGATTTTATACTAGAATGGACAGCTTGACATTGGATCAAAGTTGGACTTTTTTAAAATGAATCTAAGGCTGGGTGTGGTGGCACACAATTTTAATCCCAGATCTCGGGAGTCAGAGGTAGGCAGATATCTGTGAGTTCAAGGCCAGCCTGGTCTACATAGCGGGCTCCAGGCCAGCTGGGACTAAAGGGAGACCCTGTCTCAGAAAAACATAAATAAATAAATAAATAAATAAATAAATAAATAAATAAATAAATAAAATCTAGACACTGTCTCGATGGCTTTCCAAAAACAAAGCATTGCCTTAGAGAGTTTTCTGCTGAACACCAGTAATAGAGTGTCTTCAGAATGTGCTGATTGGCTGTGCAGGTAATTACCACACTGTGAACTGACCCCTCCTCCATCCCTCTCACCATCTCTCCCTGTCACTGCCTCCCTCCTGCTGTTCTTTTTTTTTATACTTTTTTAAAAATTTAATGTGTATGAGTGTACTGTCTGTATACAGGTAGGTGCACCCATGTTGTGCAATGCTGCAGAGCTCAGAAGAAGGTGTCATATCCCCTGGAAATGGAGTTAAAGATGGTTCTTAGCCACCACGTGGGTGCTGGGGATCAAACCCCGGTGCTCTACAAGAGCAGTCGGTGCTCTTAACCACTGAGCCATCTCTCCAGCCCCCTCCTGCCGTTCTAATCTCTGATTCTGGTTTGACACATAGGTGAAGCTTCAGTGTTAGCCTGACTGGATTTGGAAGTACCTAGGAGACTTGCATCTCAGTGTAAGAGGATTCCTAGAGAGGATTAACTGAGGGGGGACCCTCCCTGAATGCAGGCAGCACCCTAGACTGAATAAAAAAGTAAAGAGGGGAAAGCCAGCTGAGCACAGCAACCCCTCCTTCTGCTTCCTGTCTTTAGACACAATGGGACCAGCAGCCTCATGTGCCCAGCAGATACCCCACCATGGTAGTCTGTGTCCCCTCTTAAACCATGACCCAAAATAAACCCTTTGTTCCTTAAGTTGCTTGTGTCAGGAAAGTAACAAATTCAGAAAGTATCTTAAAAAAATATTCGTCACTAATAATTAAGGAAATGCAAATTAAAACCACTTTAAGATATCATCTTACTCCAATAAGACTGGCTAGGATCAAGAAAACAAATGATACCAAGTGTGCTGGAGAGGCTGTGGGGAAAGGGAAACACTCATCCACTGCTGGTGGGAATGTAAACTTGTACAGCCACTATGGAGAGCAGTGTGGAGAATCCTTGGAAGACTCAAAATGAGCTTACCACCTGACCCAGCCATACCACTCCTGGGTATATACCCACAAGACTCATCTTACTGCAGAGATACATGTACAGCCATGTTTATTGCAGCTCTGTTCACAATAGCAAAAAGCTGGAACCAACCCAAGTGCCCCTCAACTGAGTAATGGATAGAGAAAATGTGATACATCTACACAATGGAGTTCTATGCAGCGGTAAAGAAAGATGACATCATGAGCTTTGCAGGTAAATGGGTGGAACTAGAAGATATTATGTTAAGTGAAGTAACACAGTCCCAGAAACAAACGATGATAGACAAAAAAAAAAAAAAGAGCCGGGCGTGGTGGCGCACGCCTTTAATCCTAGCACTTGGGAGGCAGAGGCAGGCGGATCTTTGTGAGTTCAAGGCTAGCCTGGTCTACAGAGTGAGTTCCAGGACAGCTTAGAGCTACAGGGAGACCTGTCTCTAAAAACAAAACAACAAACAAAAAAAAAAAAACACGAATGTATATCCTCCCATCGGGATGCTAGCCTCTAATTAACCTAGTTGTAAGATTTTTCTTGTGCAGGCTCCTTGGCTTTTGTCCAAGTAGGTGGAATGGTGCATAGTGGAAGAACACAAAACAGAAAAGACTGTGTCAAAGAATCTGACGAAAAGGTTGAACTTCTGCTTGGAAACAGTTAACTTTCTATATTGAGAATTTGAAGAAAGACTGAGAAAGAATGAACAAAATGCTTGGTGAATGCAATGAAGCTCTGGTGGGGTGCAGGGATAGGGAGTGGGACAAGGTCTAGATTTGTTTGTAAATCTTTAAAATATAATATATATATATATATATATAATATAATTTGCATATATATTATATCAGATAGAAAAAGAAAAGTAAACATTTTTAAAAGAAGAAAAGTTAGCAAAAAAAAAGTATCCCAAGTAGAAACAAGTTTAAACCCCTAAACTTATTTTCGCAGAGAGCAACCCATCAGGGGTTTTTGAAGGGCAAGAATGCGCGTAAAGAAGAAGAAATGGAGTCAGGGCACTACTGCAGCTCTGGGCAGACAGACTTGGTCTCCAGGGGTGATTCTTTTCTGTAAGATGGATGATGAAACCCACCTTACTTTGATAGCACAGCTGGCCCTCAGCAGGGCCCATTCATCCCAGGACCCTTGAGTATATGACTCTCAGATGCTTCACAGGGAGTAGTGAGGATCACATCCCTGAGCTCTACTTTCCTCCCTAAATATCTATTACAATGGATACTGAAGCCTGAAGCCTCTGCTATCACCTCTAGTTAACCTTCTACGCCATCACCATCACCTTCACCTTCACCATCACCATCACCTTCACCCTCACCATAACCATATCACCATCACCATCACCTTCACCATCACCTTCACCTTCACCACCATCACCTTCGCCATCACCTTCACCATCACCATCACCATCACCTTCACCATCACCATATCACCATCACCATCACCATCACCTTCATCATCACCTTCACCATCACCATCACCATATCACCATCACCATCACCTCACCATCACCATATCACCATCACTATCACCATCACCTTCACCATCACCATATCACCATCACCATCTCCTTCACCATCACCTTCATCATCACCATCACCTTCACCATCACCATCACCATCACCTTCACCATCACTTTCACCTTCACCTTCACCATCACCATCACCTTCGCCATCACCTTCATCATCTCCATATCACCATCACCATCACCTTCATCATCACCTTCACCATCACCATCACCTTCACCATCACCTTCACCATCACTTTCACCTTCACCTTCACCTTCACCATCACCATCACCTTCACCTTTGCCATCACCTTCACCATCACCATCACCTTCACCATCACCATATCACCATCACCATCACCATCACCTTCACCATCACCTTCACCATCACCATCACCTTCACCATCACCTTCACCATCACCTTCACCTTCACCTTCACCATCACCATCGCCATCAGCTTCGCCATCACCTTCACCATCACCATCACCATCACCTTCACCATCACCATATCACCATCACCATCACCATCACCTTCACCATCACCTTCACCATCACCTTCACCATCACCATATCACCATCACCATCACCTTCACCATCACCTTCACCATCACCTTCACCTTCACCTTCACCATCACCATCACCTTCGCCAACATCTTCACCATCACCATCACCATCTCCTTCACTATCACCATATCACCATCACCATCACCTTCACCATCACCATATCACCATCACCATCACCTTCACCATCACCATCACCTTCACCATCACCATATCACCATCACCATCACCTTCACCATCACCATATCACCATCACCATCACCTTCACCATCACCTTCACCATCACCACCACCATCACTTTCACCTTCACCTTCACTATCACCTTCACCTTCACCATCACCATCACCTTCACCATCACCATCACCATCACCTTTACCATCACCTTCACCATCACCTTCACCTTCACCTCCACCATCACCATCACCTTCACCATCACCTTCACCATCACCATATCACCATCACCATATCACCATCACCATCACCATCACCTTCACCATCACCTTCACCATCACCTTCACCTTTACCATCACCATCACCTTCACCATCACCATCATCATCATCACCATCACCATCATCTTCACCATCACCTTCACCATCACCTTCACCATCATCTTCACCTTCACCATCACCATCACCATCACCTTCACCATCACCTTCACCATCACCTTCACCTTCACCTCCACCATCACCATCACCTTCACCATCACCATATCACCATCACCATCACCATCACCTTCACCATCACCTTCACCATCACCTTCACCTTCACCTTCACCATCACCTTCACCTTCACCATCACCATCACCATCACCATCACCTTCACCATCACCATCACCATCACCATCATCATGTAGGAGCTGCTACTATGCATGGAGAACTCACTGGGCTTAGTTGAGTTCAAATCATTGTCAATGCATTATCTTTTTCGATCTTCTAATCCTAAACAAGGACTTCCAGTCTGGCCCTGGGCCTGGTTATATATGGGCTTCATGCTAAGTGTGGTTTGTGCATTTCTAAATTACAACAAAAAGACAATGTAACATTAGAAAGAATGTGCCACAGAACCTATCTAGCCCTTTCTACCTGTAGTGCATGCACTAATAATACTGTACCTGCCGTATGGTTAGAACTGAGTTTCAGAAAGGTGGATTGACACTTACCATAGAGTAAGTAGAAAATCTTTTTCCAAGCCTAGAGTCCACACCTGTCATCTTCAACATCAACTTTTTTACCTTAAAATACATTAAACTTTTCGTTCCCATTTAATGTACACCCAAACCTAACCTGCCCATAGTTTGTTCCTCAGGGCTATGTGAGGAGTCTCTGTTGCCCACATCCCTGTACATATTCCACCTCATATCCTCCTAGACAGAAGGGCTTGGACGATCCCACTATCAGTTCCTTCTCCCTTCCCTGAGGAGCTGAAGCCAAAACCCAGCCTGGAGAAGCTGCTGAGGAGAGAGGCAAGGCTCATCTCAGCGTCATGAAGACCTACAGCAGAGCAGCCGGAGCGGAGGCTGAGGGAAAAGGTACAGGGCTGTGGAGACTAACGTGGCCTTGGGCTACACTGGCCATGTGGCAGTGCAAGCAGGACCTTAGGACTTCCCTCTGGGAAGCTGCAGAGGCATCAGGCTGCGGAGCCGCATGGCAGACATGCAGGCCCAACTTGCACACGAGTAGGAAGCAGGAGCTCAAGGGCAAGCCTCGAGTTCGCCACCTTCCCAGCATCCGTACCCAGCACTTCTATCTGATTTCCTTAAGCCTCGGGTTCTCCAGCTTCCTGGCATCCGTACCCAGCACTTCTGATTTCCTTAAGATTTAAATATGATCAATCAAGTGACAGGATCTTCCAGCTGACAGAAGGAAAGCCCTGGATCAGGAGTCAGAAGGACTGAATTCTGCCTTCTCTTTCTCTTCCTGTTCCCGCAGCAACGCTAAGTCTTTTAACCCCATAACCCCACTTTCTTGACCTCTAAAAGGGTGTGAAGCACTTAGAGCTGCCAGATCACAAAGCAAATACTCAGGGCACATTATCTTCTTACCTCTCACTGTCTGGGATGTGGGTGTCGTGTGTCTGTGTGTCTATGCATGTCTGGGAGTGTGTGTGTGTGTGTGTGTGTGTGTGTGTGTGTGAATTGAACTTAGGGCACTCTACCACCCTAGACATTCTTTCCTTACTGAGTTGTCAAGGCTGGCTTTGAACTCACTCTGCAGCCCAGTCAGGCTTTAGACTTTTGATCCTCCTGCCTGAGCCACCAGGTAGGAGAGATTATAGGCCTGCACCACCAAGTCCAGCTTATCTATCACTTTCATCAGCATCTTTTGAGTTCTAACATTCTCTGAATCCAAGCATGAACTTTGTGACTATGAATTACCTTTCTCAGAGCCCTCATTGCCCAGGCATGCTAATCAATCTCACTTGACTCTAGAGAAGGAGGTGACATTATTCTTCTGCACTGACCCCACAATTCTCCAATGCTTAGGTGCTCTAATGGACTTGACAGTTCACATAAACCTTCATGCAGTGATTCAACTCTCTTACAGGATTCGCCCTTGTAACCCACAGGCAGAAATTTAATTAGGATTCTGACAAGACTTACTGTTGCAATGTCTGCATAGCTTTCTTCAGTTTGAAGTTAAGCAACTTTTCAATGCAGTCCTGCCCCTTCCCCACCCCTCACAGCCACAAAGGAGATTTGGATTTTGAAATACAGGATGATCCCAAACAAAAAATTATTTCTTGCCTGCTCTTATCATCATAACAAACTTTTTGCTGTATGTGTGGACCTCCAGCATGCTTGTCGAGGATTGGGGTGGGGGGGAGGGTGGGACCAGCTGAACCACTCTCCACAGTTACTGCATGTATCCATTTCCAGGCTGCTTCCCCTGACTTCCACCACCACCCCATACAGCAAGTTTCAGGCCTCTGCTTTCCCTGCCCAGCTGGTGTGTGCTTTCTCTGGGAATGCAAACTCATTTTAATATTAGCTTAAGCGAGGCATAATTAGGAACACAAATCTGCTGCAAGAAAACAGTACGATTCAATGACTTTTGTGCTATCTGCTACCAGGCTTTCTCTCCACAGTCCCCATTCCAGTCACCTAAAGCTGTCTGCATCTGCAAGCATGCACATGCTGCCAGGAAGCTCTGCTCTCTGCAAGGACAGACCGTCTGCCTTTTGTAAGCTTGAAGGGAGGGAGATGAGGTCCTACCCAGAGACCACCTGTGACAAGTACCAAAATAGAATTCACCATAGCCCAGAGTTGAGTCACACAAATGGCGTTTTTATGCTGGGTACTGTTTCTTATTTTCCATAATGATCTTTCCTTGGACTTTGTCCTTATGCCTGGCCATCTGCCCTCCTCAGCAGACTCCTCTTGTCTGGAGATCTGGTTGCCATTCCCTTTCAGTGACATCACAAAACTAAAACAAAGTGACCACTCACCTCTAAATTACCAGCTTTTTGTTTTTGGAGGACTTTGTAATCAACAGGAAAGTACTCATATCAAGTGCTCATTTATGTAACTCTGTCTGTTTGTATGTATGTGTGTTGTGTGTGTGTGTGTGTGTGTGTGTGAGTGTGTGTGTGTGTGTGTGTGTGTGTGTGTGTGTGTATGTGTGCAGCCCAGAATAATGACTTTAGAATCACTCTCAGTCAGGGTCCAGCGTGGTTGGGTGCTAGACAGGCAGAGGACCTTTGGCTGGCCTCTGTGTTGTCCAGCAGGATACTGTAACCCTGTGTGACTGTAGCTCCTTGATATGTCTCCAGCCTCATCAATGACCCTGCCCACTGTCTGCTCTGTCCTTCCACTACAGGGCCTCAATGAGGTCCTGGACATCCATGCTCTCTGTCCCTCCCCCCTCTACCTAGAGTCATCTTCTCTAAACAAGCCAGTTATTTCTTCATGTATCCAGTTCATGGCCATGTCTTACAAAATTTGGCTGCAGACCTCAATCCACATCTAATTACATGGGTGTCCAACCATGCAAACATCTTTAACTCCTTCTTCAGGCAAGTCTGTATGCTAAGCAGTGAGGGAGAGGGATATGTAGAAAAGGGCCTCAAGGGACCATCCGAGACCGCCAATGTGCCCACCACCTCCATATAAATGGATCTCTGGAACTCTCTCTACACTGGTAATATCCTTTTCTTTTTTTATTTTTTATTTTTAATTTTTAAATCCATGTCTCCCCATTCACAATACAGACCAGGCACAGTGGCCTAGGCTGAGGTGTACATGGGGTGGGTTTGCTCTGCCTCCTGTTTCTATACAGTCAGTGTAGAAACACCGCTTGTGGTAAGCACCGGAGGCTGGTAATATCCTTTTCTTATAAACCACTTGATTACTGATGCTTTATGCTACTTTGTATGTGATTCTAGTAATTTTTCATTCTAAATTTCTTATAGGCCGTATCTATCTGAGACAGGGCCTCATAGAACCCAAACCAGTCACAGACTTTTGATCCTCCTCCCACCTGCTAGGGTTACAGATGTGTGCCACCATGCCCAGCTTCTATTTTCTAAACTATTTATAAAACCTGACACTGGAGTGAATACACAAGAGACAAGACATAGCAGTGTCTAATTGTCTATTCACATGCCTTTGGGGTAACTTCCACAGGAGTCATTTAATGACATGGTGGAATGCCCAGGAGTCTGCAAATGTAGTCTGCCATGTTCATTGTTTTCTTGAAGCCTGCTACAATGCCTGCATACCATAGATACTCAATAAATATTTATCCAGGGACTAAAGAGATGGCTCAGAAGAGCACTGGCTGCTCTTGCAGAGGACCTAGGTTCGATTTCCAACACTCACATGGCAGCCAACAACCACAGGTAACTCCACTTCCAGGGGATCCAACGTCCTCTTCTGACCTCCATGGGCATCACCCAATACAGGTACTTGCATACACGCAGGCAGTATACTTATACACATGATATAAAAATAATAAAATATCCAGAGGACAGATGAATGAATGGGACATACAAAGGCAGTATGAATGTGATTCCTGTTCTGTAGGAACTGCAAACACTGGGAAGTCAGAACTCGCCTCCCCGCCCTTTGCCATCTTTACCTCTTGTTCCTTTCTTAGGCAACATTTGCAAAGAAAATAAGTAATTATGGCCAGTGCACATAAACAGGAGCTCTCTTCTGAACAAGTCTGTAAAAAAAAAAACAAACCTAGAAACAATGAGTCAGATGACTGGTCGACCTCTAGAAGTCTCAGAGGTGAGATTTAAAGACACTTCTTATATAGTCTTCATGGATATAGTTAGTGACAACTGCTCAAAGCAGAAGAGCGAAGCCCGGCTTGGTGGCGCACGCCTTTAATCCTAGCACTTGGGAGGCAGAAGCAGGTGGATTTTTGTGAGTTCAAGGCCGGCCTGGTCTACAGAGTGAGTTCAGGACAGCTGGGGCTACAGGGAGACCCTGTCTCGAAAAGACCAAAAAAAAGAAAAGAAAAAGAAAAGAAAAGCAGAAGAGCGAAACCTGTAATTCAACATGGGGCAGCAAGTTTTTATTCTGTGCTGGATTTTTATTTTAGGTTAAAAATAGATTAATAAGCCTGGAATGCAGGGAGACTAGAAGTGAGGTGGTAATTCCTATGGAGTTATGGGCATTGGCCAGGGAATAGTGTCGATGGAGCAATTACTTCTAGATGGAAGGAGGAAAACTTCACAAAGAAGTTCATCACTGGGGCTAGAGAGTTGGCTCAGTGGTTAAGAGCATGGCTGCTCATGCAGAGGACCCAGGTTCAATTCCCAAGCACCCACATGGTGACTAACAACCACCTAGAACTCCAGGCTAGGAGAATCTGACACCCTTGACACCTTCTTCTGATCTCCACAGGCATCTATGGCACAACATAGGTAATACACTCATACACATCAAATAAAAATAATAAAGAACTTTTTTAAAAGTTCATTGGTGAAGCTGGGCATGGTGGCTTGTGCCTTTAATGCCAGCACTCGGGAGGTAGAGGTAGGAGGATCTCTGTGAGTTCAAGGCCAGCCTGGTCTACAGAGAGAGCTCCAGGACAGCTGGTACTAAAAGGGAGTCCCTGCTTCAAAAATACCAAAAAAAAAAAAAAAAAAAAAGGAAAAAAGTTCATTGCTGAGCTTGTCCTTCAAGATGGTAGGATTCTGGAGTTTGATGAGTCTTCCAGGTGGAGACAGCCAAGTGATGACTGTGTGGGTCATGTCAGGTCATCAGGACTGTGTAAAAGTTGATGCTCCTGACAGTTCTAACAAGGAGTCCTGATTATGCCAAACCAAATAGTCAAGTCATTAGCATCCTCTAATTGAGAAACAGAACACCATAAAACACACTACATGTTCAGTAACCCTTTGCACAGATGTGATCTATTGATCACTGCATTTATGCTGTGGTAGTACCTGACATCACCTAATCACACATACCTTGAATTATGCTACTGAAACTAAAATAGAGGACAGTTGTATAAGAAAAATGGAAGTCTCTGCCCTCGTACAGCATACCCTCTTCCCCAGGCTCAATGATACACTGTTATTAGTTTGCAACTAATAGATTTCATTATTTTTAAAGATTAATTTTTTTAATTATGCATAGGGGCAGGGTGAGTGCTGTGATCCTCTGTAAGAGCAGTACCTGCTCTTAACTCTTAACCACTGAGTCATCTTTCCAGCCCCTGTGTTATTTGAACTGAGGAATGTGTATCTTGGCTAATAATAGACCAAATTATCTCCACAAGAAAAAAAAGAAATATTTCACAATGATGAAGTGTGTTAACTGTTAGGTAAATTCAGGGAGACTTGACTGTCTCCCACCCCACTCCGCCTCAAGAAGAAATCTTCCCAAGGGAGGGTGGGGTGGGTAGCAGTCAGGAAGGATTAGAAGAGAGAACTTCAGGGAAAGGGGAGGGGAGGGGCAATCAAGATGGAGACAGAAGAGCTGTCTCAGACTGCAAAGGGAGAGTCTTGGGAGTCGCATGACAACAAGATGACAACCACTGAGGCCCTGCATGCTGAAGCCATGTAACTGGCCCTTCAGTTAAAAAAGAAGCCACTTATCTCCTCCCAAGTTTGCCAAGAATTAGTCCAGGGATCCATTGGCTTAGGGTTACTTCAGAAGTGTGCTCCTCAACCAGAAGTCACCAGGAGCTCACAGGAAGAACAACCCCCCTAGGTTTGAAAGCACAGCAGCAGTGGACAGGTCCCTGCATTTTCCGTCTCCCAGGACTGCCCCAGTGACCAAAAGGCAAGGGCACCCCTCCCACACAGGCTACTATGGATGACTCCTAGCAGATAGGAGAGAGGAATGATTGATCATAAGAGAAAGCAGACCAAGAGAAAAAAAATTAAGGGTCTGGAGAAATAGTTCAGTGATTAAGACCACTGGGTGTTCTTACAGAAGACCCAGGTTCGAAACATCTATGTGGTGACTAACAACCACCGGTATCTCCAGTTCCAAGGGATCTAACACCCTCTCTGACATCCACTGGCACTATACAACATGGATGCCCATACATACATAGATGCAATACACACAGACACATAAAATAAAAATAAAGCAAAAAAAAGTTAAAGAGTGCAAGGTGTGGTGGTGTATGTCTTTAATCACAGCAAAGCCCAGCCTGCTCTACATAGCAGGTTCCAAGCCACTGGAGCTACAGGGAGACACTGTCTCAAAAAGACCAATAAAAATGAGAGAGAGGGAGGAAGAGAGAGAGAGAGAGAGAGAGAGAGAGAGAGAGAGAGAACAAACTAAGGCTAGGTAAAAGAAAAGATTACATTTTCTCAGCGCATCCAGGAGAAATGTATTAAATTTTGTGAACCTGCAACATCTGTTTGAGCCACAATATTTAGGCTACAAATTTCTTGATATGCTGATCTTTTAAAATAAGCCAGCAGGAAGTATGACACCAGAATACACAAAATGGAAGGCTTAGAGTTAGTTCGAAGGCTGCTTGGGAGTTTTGTTTTGTTCTTTAAGAGGAAAAAAGGGTATCAGAGAGGTACTGCAGCAAGAGTTTTGAATGCTGCTTTTTATGCCAAAACTTCAGAAGACAGTTAAGAAATATATAAATGTAAAAAATGAGCAAAGAGGAAAGAATAAGGAAGAGGATATAACTAGACCTGGATTTTGGAAAGATGATTTTGAGGCCACCCAGATGCTGTAGCAGGTAGAGGTGCTTGCCAGCATGTAAGTGTGACATCTGACATGTACACGTGATGAGAAGGAGCCAAGCAGCGCTTGCAGGCTGTCCCCTGATCTCGTACTCAGGTGCCAATGTGCCCTCCATAAACAAACAAATAAATGTAATTTTATTTATTTATTTTTTTGATCTTTTTGAGACAGGGTCTCCCTGTAGCCCCAGCTGTCCTGGAACTCACTCTGTAGACCAGGCTGGCCTTGAACTCACAAAGATCCGCCTGCCTCTGCCTCCCAAGTGCTAGGATTAAAGGCGTGCGCCACCACACCCGGCTAAATGTAATTTTAAAAACTAAAAAAGGAGAGATGATTGTGTCAATATCTGAATAGTGGAATTGAGGGAGAGATAGACAGGGAATGCAGGGACAACACATTGCAATCACTCAGGGGCGAAGTGCCCTTAGCTAGCACAGTGGCCAGAAGAAAAGATACTTCCTGTGCACTAAGTCAAACCCTTCCTGCCACTCCCTTTATCTGAGCACATCTGTAGACTCCATCCAATTCTGAGGTCACCCCCTCACCACAGGCCATGCACCCCATGCTTCCTTTGGTCTTTCTAAGGTTGTTAGACTCTCCCTTGCAGCCCCTGGAAGTGTTAGTTCTAGTGGCAGGAAGGGTGGAAGCAGAGTCCCCTGAGTGGACAGCACTGTGCTTTTCCTAAAACTTATGAGCCTGCTGGAGCAAGGGTGGGCAGCAGTAAGAACACAACGGCCCTTCCTCCTCTGTCCATCCTGCCATCCCTGTCACTGCTCCTGGAATACTGTCAAATAATCTGTGTCCAGGAGACTGTCTCAGGCTGTTTTGGTTGAAATCAGGCTAAGGCAATAATCAAAGAACCCAGTAATTCACATGGGGTCGGAGAAAGGAGAAACTTGTAAAATGGTTGAAGTTTCCATTGTGGGTGACGGAACTGGCTGGAGCTACCTGATACGTGTCCATCCCAACATAGACCTGTGTGCACATACATGCAAAATTGCACAGGTCTCATTCATTACACGTGGCTAGGAAAATAGCTCTGGTCTGTGGTCACCCAGCTGCACTGTAGGTCTGACATTGTCTGCTCTCTTCCCTCCTAAGCTGTTCAAAGCCCTGACGGCCACCCCTCCCCCCTCCTCCCCCACTGCCACCCCTCCTCCCCCTCCTTCCCCTCCTCCCTCCTCCCCCCTCCTCTCCCTCCTCCCAATCCTCCCCCACAGTCATCTCCTTGCATCATCTTTCTGCCCCTCATTTCTTTTTCTCTCAAGGTAAAATTCTATCTAAACTGAATTTACACAGAGAGAACAAATAACATTTTATTAAAGACAGGAAGGTGGGAATAAAGTTAATCCATCACCCACAGGGCAATTTGCTGGCATATTCTAGTGATTCGCCAGCATCTTGGGGTCTGCTAGGGACTGGCAGCGTGGGCTCTTGCATAACACAGGCGTGACTCAGCTTTCCTTCCCCACCCAGGGGTGCGGAGGAGGCCCCTGCACAGGTGGAGCTGGAGTGTGGAGGCCGCCCCCACCTTTCCTCAGAGGCTTTGTCAGTGTACAGTGCTGGGCTGAGGCAGCGGGTGGTGAGCGGCAGACCTTCTGCATGTCACTCTACGTCACATTTTAAAGTCACAGTGATGAGAAAAAAAATGTTAGTATGGAGAGGTGGCCATTCAACAATTAGGCACTATGTAATATACCTGATTCTTGACTTACTATGTGTTTACAGTCCAGTACGAGCACTGACCAAAACCAACGTGGGGAGGAAAGGGTTTATTTGGCTTACAGCCATCAAGGGAAGCCAAGGCAGGAACTCAAAGCAGGAACCTGGAGCACAGGCCATGGAAGTTCACTGCTTACTGGCTTGCTCCTCTGGCCCATGCTCAGCCTGCTTTCTTGTACAATACAGGACTAACTGCCCAGGGGTGGCAACACCCACAGTGGCCTGGGCCTTCCCACTTTACTCAAAAATCGAGAAAATACTCCACAGACACGGCCACAGGCCAGTCCAATAGAGCAAATTCCCCAACTGAGGTTCCCTCCGGCCAGGTGTGTCAAGTTGACAACCTAAGCTCTCCAGCACACTCTTGTACAGAATATCACAGTTGCTAACACGTAGAGGGGTGGTGGTTTCCCCTGGTGACTAGGAGTATAGGAAAGGGTAGTGGGGTAGTGGGGTAGTAGCTAAGCTTCCTGCCAATGCCCACGAGGATAACACCAGGAAACTCAAAATTCAATTTCTCCTAAATGCGTACTGCTTTGCACCATGACCAAGCTGAGAATGTTTTAAGTCAAGGAGTTTCTCCCGTCTCCTGCTCACTGGTAGGACGTCCCTGACATGCGCGTTATGCCCCCGACCCACTCTGCTCTACTCGTGCTGGCTCACATTGTTCACTTGACAGAATCCAGAATCCCATGTGAAGAACCTTCTAGGCTTTCTAATTGAAGTGAAAACAGCCCACTCCCTGGGTTAGAGTGTCAGGCTGCGTAAGAGGGTGAAGGCACTTGAGTCCCAGCCTTCATTTCCCTCTGCTTCCTGCCACGACGCCACATGACCAGCTGCCTGGCCTCCCTGCCCCCATGCCTTTGGTGGGGGCTCTGCCCCTTCCTTCCCTAGGGCGCTTTAGTTAGGTATTTTATCACAGCAATGAGAGTGGTAATCTAACATCTCAGAATCCAGACAAAGGGAAGCAGGGACCAATCCCCCTGCCAGCTTCCCACCCTTGTACACGCTCCATCCCAGTCCCCTGCCCCGCAGTTACCCCCTCATTTTCTGTTACATGGGTTATGGGTACAAGGTTCCTGGTTATATATATATATATAATATATTATATATATATATAATATATATAATGAATATATACAATACATATATAATTTTTAAAGGGTCATCTTTGTAGCAATAGCTCATTTTCCACTCCCTCCCGAGGCAGGCAGCATCTCTGAGATCCGGGCCCCCTTGCGACTGATGCCGGAAGGGGCTGACCTCTGAATCCCTATTGCCACCCATCTTGGATCAGAAATATCTATAGGACTAGAAAGGGGATGAGGACATGTATTTTCTTTACTAAAAATCCATGTCTGTGTTCAAGGTTAATTTCCCCCAGTTCTACTTGGGGAGTTGGGGGTGGGAATGGTTGGGCCACTAGCCACGGTGCTGGGTAAAAAGCAGCTGAATAGGGTGCCAATTTTTCACATACAAACAGTGGCTCAGAGACTTGTTTATGCTTTGTCATGACTAGACAACCCAAATATCGCCCGGCCTGCATCAGCAGTGGGGTCTGGATTCTGTCTTTGTCAGTCTGCTCCTCCAGTATTCACAAGAGATGCTGGCTCAGGAGAGCAGCACAGTTCAGTTTCCAAACGCGTCTGAAATCCTTTAAGACCTTTGTTGGAGGCACTGCAGAACCACAGTGGGTAGGAGCCCTTTCTCCCTTCAGCAGTTGCATCACAGCTACCAAGACAAGAGCAACTGGCTTTCTCCTGAGCAAGGCTGGCATCTGCAGTCCAAAGGTTAAGCATGCTGGGGTCTGGCTTGTTGAATTGCATTTCATTAGAGAATTCCAGGGAGCTCAGGCTGAGCTCAGCGGCCCCACTGGGGAGTGGAAAGCAATTGCTTGCTGTTCTTTCTCCAGAGAAGGCAGGTGGCATATGGGGCTGTGCCTGTAACACAAACAGTTAATTTCCACTGGGCGTTTCTGTAGCTTCAGCAACTCTGGGATTAGAAGGAAGAGCTCTTTACAGCTCCCCACAGTCTCTCTCCGAGTTGCTTTCCGAGCCTCTGTGTTGTTCTGCTGAGTCTTCCAGCACCTTTGTCATGCTGGGAAGGAAAATTCTTGGTTTGGAATTGAGGGACATTTAGCTGCTTTATTTCTTATTGCCATAACCAGGGGTCTCTGGAACAGTTTTTCTGAATCTCAAGATAGTCTTAAATGTTTCCCCTTTACATGAGAACTCAAACACCTCTCCCTTCTTCCTGCCCTGCCTTGTAATGTTTCATGACTATAGAACCCATATTTGTCCATAAGGAAGAAGAATCAGCTAAAGCAAAGAGAAGGTATTTCTCAAGGATGGTGATGGTGGTGGTGATGGTGCTGATGGTGGTGGTGGTGGTGGTGCTGATGGTGGTGATGCTGATGGTGGTGGTGGTGATGGTGGTGGTGATGGTGCTGATGGTGGTGGTGGTGGTGGTGCTGATGGTGGTGGTGGTGGTGCTGATGGTGGTGATGGTGGTGGTGGTGGTGATGGTGATGGTGGTGGTGATGATGGTGGTGGTGGTGGTGGTGGTGATAGAGGTGGTGGTGGTGGTGGTGATGCTGATGATCATGGTGGAGGTGATGTTAGTGGTGGCGATGATAAAGACAGTGGTGGTAATGCTGGAGATGGTGGTGGTGATGTTAGAGGTGGTGTCAGTGGTGATGCTGATGGTGGTGGTGGCGATGCTGATGGTGGTGGTCGTGATGCTGATGGTGGTGGTGGTGATGCCGATGGTGGCGGTGTTGATGTTGATGCTGACGGTGGTGGTGGTGATGCTGGAGATGGTGGTGGTGATGTTAGAGGTGGTGTCAGTGGTGATGCTGATGGTGGTGGTGGTGGCAGGGAAAGTATTCCTAATAAGTATTGCGAGCTTTCTGTGTAGCAGGCACATTGTAGAGTAGTTTACACATACTCTCTTAATTCTCCAAAGCTTATAGAGAGGTATTCTTACTAGCCCCATTTTGCAGAGGAGAAAAGAGAAGCCTGACTCAGTGCATCCATCTGTGATTAATCATATTCAGTGGATCTGATTTTGCTCTAAACTTTTTCTCAGAATTACGTTTCAGAGGAAGACAATTTATAATTTTCTTTTATAGAAGTAAGTACTGAGACCAATAAAGATAATAGGATTCGTTATTAGAATTTTTAATGTATCAGACTTTGTTCTTGGCACTTGACATATATTATCTCACATAAGCTTGCATGTTTACAAATAATGACAAGCTAACATGCCTAATCAAACACCTCAACTCCAAGAGGCTACAACATTGGAAATTTTTTTTTTCAAATCCAATTTTTATTGAAGCTTTGTGCATTTCATACAAGATTTCAAATAAATTCTAGACCCGTGCCCCCCTCCCTGCTCCTGTACCCCACCAGAGCTCATGCATTCTGCCAAACATGTTTTTCATCTTTTTCTCAGTCTCTCTCAAAATTCTCGATGCAGAAGTTTACTGTTTCGAGCAGAAATTCACCTTTCAGTCAGTTCTTTGACCCAGTCTTGTTGTTATTCCTTCCAATATGCATCACTCCAAAATATGCACATATGCATGTCACCTATATCATGGGTTTTAGTATCTTCAGTTTATGATTATTTTTTTCTTTATTAGGTTGAAATATGTCATGTTTGAAGACTCCTCCTTGGCAAGCCCAAACAACCATCCGTTCTGCCCTTGTGCTCCACACTGGGGTTTTCCCTTCTGTATTAGTCAGGGTTCTCTAAAGAAACAGAATCAATAGAACGAATATATAGCTATATACAATAGCCATGCCACACTGGAGAGGCTAAGGATCCAGGGAACTGCTCAGTCTGCAAGGCTGCTTGTCTCAGTAGTCCCAATCTGGTGCTGAAGGCTGGATGGGTTCCAGGAAATCTGCCGCTCTCAGTACACGCTGAGATCCAAAGGGTTGATCAGAGCAGCAAGACAAGCTCACCAGTGAGAGACAGGCAAGCTGCAGGAAAAAAGGGACCAGCTCCCTCTGCCATGGCCTTTTATACTGCCTGCAGCAGAAGGTAATGCCTACATTTAGGTGGGCCATTCGGCTTGAGGTAGTCCAATCTGAAGATCTTTTTCTCTTATTTGTTCATCCCTAGTCTAATCAAGTTGACACCCAGGATTAACCATCACACCTTCCCATGGTCACCAAATGAGGTCCAGTAAGCACCATGTCCTGTTCTTGATCTTCCTGTACTGGTCTCCGTGATACAGCCTGGGTAGTCCAACAATGGCAGTCCATACTCTGAAGAGGCTGAAACCCCAGTAGTTTCTCAGTCCACAAGTTGGATGTCTCAGCAGTCCCCATCTGGCACTGAAGGTTTGGAGGATTCTTGGAGAGACATGAGTCTTCAGTCCATATTGGAAGGCTGAAAAGCTGTGTCTCATGTTTTTGAAGGATGGCAAAAGCAGTGGCAGTCACAGGGTAACTGCACTTGCTAGTAAGACAGGCAAAACACTGTGCTGTTTTGTCTTTTTACTAAGATCTCAAGTTTTATACCTGAAGTACAATTTCTCAGGCCTTTCTATTTATTTATTTATGGTTATACTTTCCTTTTGGATGTTTAAGGCCACGGAGCCCAGATTAACCAAGGTTTTTGTTTTCTCAAGGTCACTTGAGGATCTGGTCCTCAAGGGTCACTGGAGTTTTGGGGGGTCGGGGGAGGGAGGCCCTGACTCCTTTTGGCTTTTCATTTACCAGTTCCATCCAATCAAGGACAAAGTCAGGTCCTGGCAGACCAGGCTTCCCTTTCTGAAGCATGAGCAGACTTTCCTCTTTATAGACTGGACACTGGCTGAAATCCCATTAGTGGATCTCTAAGACCTCCCTGTACAGGAAGACTGGTGACTCACATTTGCAGGACATTTCAAGAGATGCCTCCATGCATAGTCCCCTGGGACTTAGTTGACCTCTGAGGGCAAGGAACAAAGTTATTCCTTAAGACCCTAGGCCAAATTGGTCAACATTGGAAATTTTAAAATATATTTTATTTATTTTTATTTTATTTTGATGCATTTTGCCTGCAGGTATGACATGCACCATGTATGTGTGTGTGTGTGTGTGTGTGTGTGTGTGTGTGTGTGTGTTACCCACGGCAGCTAGAAGGGGGTGTCAGATTCCCTGGAGTTATGGATGGTTGTGAGCTACCATGTAGGTTGTGGGAACTAAACTGGGGTCCTCTGCAAGAGCAACAAGTGCTCTTAACTACTGAGCCATCTCTCCAGCCCCCAATAACTGAAACTTTTTAATACTGGCACAATACTACAAATCAAAAATTCCACATGTAACTTCATGGAACAGGGTACAAACAAAATACATACAGGCACAATGAAAAGGTTTTTTATTAAATAAATTATAAAGTATTTTAATTTTTTATGTTTAGAGGGCCGGGCATAGTGGCACATTCTTGTAATCCTGGGAATCAATGAAGCAATATCACCCAAAGTTCAAAGCTAGCATGGGTTATGTAGCGAGTTCAAGGACAGGCTGGCTACATACATACTGTATCTCAAACAACAACAACAATAATAATAATATAACAAAACTAATTAAAATGTTGAGCCATGTAGTGGCACATGCTTTTAATTCTAGCACTTAGGAGGCAGAGACAGGCAGATCTCTGTGAGTTCAAGGCCAGCCTGGTCTACACAGTGAGTTCCAGGACAGCTGGAGCTACGGGGAGACCCTGTCTCAAAAAGACAAAATAAAATAATAAAATAAAATAAAATACTGAGTAAAATTACCTGTAAGCTACATATGAGTTCCATGTTTAACGTAGGTCTCATCCCAACATATACCTACAAATATTTGAAAATTCAAATTAAAAACTACAAAAAGTACAAAAAAAGTACAAAACCAGCAAAACTTCAGATAGCAACACATCAGACGACAACATGTCAGATGACAACACGTCAGACAACAACACTTCAGATGACAATACTTCACATGTCAGACGACAACACGTCAGACATAAGATAACCCATATTACCACTTTGCACATCAGAAAAACAGAAGAGAAATTTGGAAACTGAGTAATTTGTCCCAACCCATCCAGTCAGTAAAAGGAAAATTGGAATTCATACCCAAAGCTATTGATTTCAAAGTCCAAAATCTTCTCAAAGGTAATTTTATTTTTTTATTGTGTTCTTATGGGAAATGCTCAAGGAAAGAATTGCGATGTTTGGCAATGCCTGCATTATCAGTATGGTTTCCGGGACATCATCTCCCCAAGCACAGGATCTGACCTCTGATTCCTTTGTTGCCATCCATCTTGGATTTGAAACATCTGTAGAACCAGAAAGGGGACGAGAGCATTTATCTTCTTTTTAAAACATCCATGAGGACAGATGTGTGCACTGGGCATTTGGCATAAGTAAGCCAGCATTCAGAAACAGAATCAAGTGTCCACTGAGATCTCTTCCAGGTACTGTAGGGCTCAAGGCTATGATACTCGCCTCTATAGAAGCCACAGTCTCATAGGGAGATATGTTTTCCCTACAGTGTACACAGGCCAATGAGAGGTGGCATGCCCTCCCACACTTTAGGCAGTGATGAAGTTGAGCTTTGGAGAGACCCTAGTGTTGGTGACTCATTGTTTCCAGTTTGCAGTTATAACTTCAGAAGGTAACAGCATTGCTAGAAGGTTATGAACCAGCACACTGGTGACTGTACCTAATAAAATAGTCACTGATCGATCCATCAGTCATCCTAAAGAACAGAGCTACTCAGCCAGGCCGTGGGCACAAGTGCTCACCTCTGCCCTACCCTGACTCCCTCCCTCCCCCAGGACAGGAAGCTAAGACTCTGTTCTGCAAGCAGCAGCTTCCCAGTGACTCCGATGCCAGCCTCGAGTGGCTTGACTAGTGTGGGGGCACAATGTCCAGAGACAGCAAGTCTCTCCCACAGAATGTGCTATGAGACTCGGAGAAGACAGTCTTTGGTTACCACTACCTTTAATGAACTGGTGGCTCTCCTGGTCCGAGGCATGAGGAGTCAGAAAATGCTGGAAAATAACAAAAGGGAAAGAGAAGAAGGAGGCAGACAAATAACTTGAGACAAAAGATCCCACAGCATGGATAAAGAAAGAAAGCCCTTGAAATGCTAACAGCCTTCAAGTCCCAAGGAGAACTAATACTACTTTCTGTTTTGAGTTCCTCTATTTTATTTTTACTAAGTTCTTCAGATATGCACACTCAAGTGCTTTCTGTTTCTTCCTCATGAAAGATCTTTCAAATCCTTCTTGACTGTCATAAATTCATCTTTACTATTTCTGCTCAAGAATCAGACCCAACCAGAGGTATTTGTAATTCTGCAAATGCATGTGGCCTCTGTTGCTGCCTCTACTTCTTGATCATAGGGTTATAGGCTATGGGTTCTCTATGTTCCAAAGATCCATGGCCTACATATTGAAGTGTCTGCTGCCATCCAGCCTTTGAAGCCCATGGGAGTGTCCTCCAGACAGTGTCTCTGAACCCTGTTGGCTATAAGAAATCTCCCCCTTTTCTACACAGCTTGGCTCAGAAGTTCTGATCCTGGTCCTTTCTCTTCTGACAGAGCTGAGCATAACCAGCTGACTTGTCACAATAGACATTGTTCCAGGGGAAGAGACTGTCATCGTTTCCAAATGCATCAAAGTTCAGCAAATAATGATACTAAAATGCAGGTGCAGGGCTGGAGAGATGGCTGGACAGCAAGGGAGCTGGCTGCCAAGCCTGACGACCTGAGTTTGATTGCTGGAACCCACAGGTGGAAGTAGATAATCTACTCCCACAAGTTGTCCTCCAGGCTCTCCAGGTCACTGTGGCATATGCATGCCCCCCCCCCAAATAATAAAGGTAGAAGAAATAAACAAGTGCAGATATGAATTAGAGAGGGAGTAAGCTCAAATTACCAAAGTCTAAATGAAAACTATAACACTCAAATTCTGGGGGAAAAGTGACACCCAGAGACATTAGGTCATATCAAACATATACCAAGTATGTCCAGAGATCAGTGTAAGTTCAATCAGATCTCTAACTTAAAATGTTCATGTAGCTGTAAACAATGAGTGTTAAATGCTAGATTATAACAGGGACATGAAGCAGCAGTCGAGTCTTTTGATGCTGTGTGTTTTCAGTAATAAAAAAACAAAATCTTGGGGCTGGAGAGATGGCTCAGCGGTTAAGAGCACTGACTGCTCTTGCAGAGGACCTGGGTTCTATTCCCAGCACCCACATGGCAGCTAAAAAACTGCCTTTAAGCCGGGTGTGGTGGCGCACGCCTTTAATCCCAGCACTCAGGAGGCAGAGGCAGGCAGATCTCTGTGAGTTCAAGGCCAGCCTGGTCTACAGAGTGAGCTCCAGGCCAGCTGGGGCTATAGGGAGACCCTGTCTCAAAAAATTCTTGTTATCCATAGTCCTTTCCACCATATTGCATGGTAAGTAATTATTATGTCCATTTTTTATTAGCCCTCCCAGTGGGAATTTAAGGGAACAGCATTCATTTCATTCATTGGGTACACCATGCTCCAAGGAGAGTGCTCAGCATAGAGGTGACACACAATCAACAGCCACCAGGGAATGACTGAGGGAGGAAGGAAGGGGAAATGGAAAAGCACAGGAGATACAGCTCCTCAGGGAGCATCCATGAGTACAGAAGACTCAATGGGTGTCCTGGCCAGATCCTTAACCATGCCAGTGCCTTCATCCCAACCTGCTCTACACATTGCCTGCTAACAGCCCAAAGCTGGTCCCTCTTCTGAGAACTCCCCTCAGTAGGTAGAACATCTCTCCCCCAAAGCCAGGGAGGTTACAGGTTCCCTCTAGAGATGCCAGTCCCCCAGTGACTGGTAAAGGGAAGTTCTGAGATGTTATTCACCATCTAGGGTTCTCTGAAACCCATAAACCAAAATAAACCTTTGCTCCCTTACGTTGCTTCCGACGTGTATTTTAGTCACAGTGATATAAAAATAACTAAAACAGAAAATATTCAGAAACATTTTTAATGGCAGAGAGATGGTTTGTGGCTGGCCCTCAGTTTAACAAAATACGCAGTTAATGGCAACAGCATAGGCTGAACTGGCAGGCAGAGGAGCAGCTTCTCCCCCAAACTGGCTCTCCCCGCATACTCTGAGGGGAGTCTGACCTACGAGTTCACATGAGCAGGAGTTTTTCAGTGCTATTCTCTACCATCAGGGCCTTAAGCAAATTCTCTGCACAGTGGGGAGACATACCTGTTTGGCTAGCTGTTTCCTTGATGGATGAAGACATTTAGAGAGGTCAAGTGACATTCCCCAAAGCCGGGTACCTCTTCCTCATCAGACCTAACTAAGCTTTGCAGATTCCTTAGCCATGCCTCAGACTTCAGACCTGTTACTGTGCAAATCCACAGCTCTCACCATTACCCAGGGGGTGGGCCACCGATAGGAACGTGTATGGGCTCTGGTTTCGATTCTCTTCATCAAGAATGAGACAAGCCGGGTGTGGTGGCACACGCCTTTGATCCTAGCACTCAGGAGGCAGAGGCAAGTGGATCTCTGTGAGTTCAAGGCCAGCCTGCTCTACAAAACAAGTTCCAGGACAGCTGGGGCTACAGGGAGACCCTGTCTCAAAAAAATACCAAAAAAAGAAATATTTGAAATAAATTTAAAGGCTCTTTTCTCTACTTAAAAAAAAAAAATAGGGGCTGGAGAGATGGCCTAGCAGTTAAGAGCGCCGACCGCTCTTACAGAGGACCCGGGTTCGATTCCCAGCACCCACATGGCGGCCGAGAACCATCTGAAAGTCCAACTCCAGGAGAACTCCAGTTCCAGGGGAATCCGACGCCCTCTTCTGATATCCACGGCATTGCACGTCACGGATGCACAGACCTGCATGCAGACAGTACATTGATACACATACAGAAATAAATAAAATTTTTTAAAAAATTAAAAAAAAATAAGAATGAGACAAAAACATGCACTGTGAAGAGTGGCCATCTGCCACACCGGTAGCACAAGCAACCTCACAGACCGGGTTAAGGTGGATTTAGGGCAGGTAGTATGTAGAGTTTGAAATGATGAAGGGGGATGGACAAGTCTGGCATTTCCTTTTCTACTTGTCATGTGCGTAGGGTTTGCCGCTTTTGGAGACATGTTATCTCTTTGTGAAGGAGATTTTCGACTTCTAAACATTTAAACATTTTCCCTGATCTAAGTCAGGAGGAATAAACAGCAGGTAGATGGATTGTACACTGAGTGGTGCCATGCCACGGGGCACCAAACAATGTTCAAGTTGAAACTTGTGGGTGCTCCTGATTTTTGCAGTGGAATTAACTGGAAGGGCCGTGTGTTAAGTTATCCACTACTATACTCTTTCTATCACTGTTTTTTTTTTTTTTTATTTCTATCAAAGCAGTGGTCTGGATTTTATTTGTACTTGGAAACAACAGACTTTGTACCTATAAAGAAAAAAGAAAAAGGAGATTTCAGATAAGCCTATAATATAAAAAGGAATTGTAATATGATCCCTGGTTTATAAAAAGTCTGAATTTGAAACTATGGTCTACAGATGGCTATGCCATCTTGCTTACTTTAAACAACTCTATGCTCCAAAACAGAATCTCCCAAAACAAAGATTTACAAGTATGTTCACTATAGTGGCAAACACTTGGCTGTGTGTATCTTGAACAGTGCTGTATTGTGGTAGCATTGGAGGTTGAGCCCAGGGCCTTATAGCCCTTGAGTAATGATTAAAACATGAAATTCAAAGATTTTATTACAGACTACAGAAGCCAATATCCAGCACAGACTGACTGAGCAACGCAGACATTTTATTGTTATTTCCTGGCTTCAGTTTCTTCAAAATTATACATTAAGAGGCTGGAGCTAAACAATCTTAGGTTTCTTCTAGTTCTGCATTTGTGTTAATTCATATCTATGAGATGATTTTAAATACTTTGAAGAAATGTCTCAGAAATTCCATTATAATTTCCTAATTACATGAACCATATTTCTCATATCATTTCTTTCTTGGATATGTTGACATGATGAAACAGAAGTTTCTCCTTGAAACATATATTACATTGCTGGCCAGGACCATAGCCCAGAGGTGGAGTATTTGAATTCCACGGGAGGTCCTAAGTTCACTTCCCAGCACCAAAAAGAAAAAAGAAAAAAAATATATCGTGTTGAGACATGCTTGTACAGAATATATTGGCATTGTTATTAAATGTTTAGGCACATACATGGTCAAGGGAAGTACAATTGACATAGTGAAATGAAATTACACAAGAAAAACATGTGGGTAACAAGTCTGGATAAGTACTTAAGACTAAAATGGTTGGACAGATAACATAAATCCAGGCAGGTCAGAAGTCAGGTCCCAGCAAATCAGCCAGCAAAGGAGGAGTTGGGGAATACTGTCAGTCCCAGTGGACAGAACCCAGTGTCTGGGGTCAGGAATGGCCGGAGATAGTATACAGACCAGAAATCATGGTAGGATGAGGTTTAGGACAGGACAGAGCTTATTTCTCTTTCCTTTTTCTTTATTTTCCTCTTGGATTAGACATCTATACCTGTAGTTCTCCAAATACTGTGAGAAGCAACGCTAATGGTGTAAATGCTGCTTCAACCAAGATACTGGCTAAGATTCTGGAGCCTTGGTGCCTGTCAAACAGCACTGCGCAATCCAGATGAGTCAGATGTGGAGGAGGGGAAGGAAGCAGGTCCTTGCTCTTGGGCACTTGCTGGGTCCCAGCAGCACAGAGGGCAAGCAGGCTACCCCCACTTCCTCTACACCTCTTTTCTTTTTCTTGAGACAGGGTCTCACTATTACACTCTAGCAGACCTGGGACTCCCCACTTAGGCCAGGCTGTCCTCAAACTCACAGAGAAAGCCTGCCTCTGCTTCCTGAGTGGTGGGGTTAAAGGTGTTTGCCCCCATGCCTGGCTCCCCTCCACTCTCATGCCAAGCCAAAACAGTGCGGCTGGCACCCAGGACAGGATCTGAGTAAGGAAGTCACAGGCATGACCTTCACATTTGCAGAGGGCTTCACAAAAGTGCCGGCATAGCCTCCACCACCCTGCAGCAGCATCTTTTGTGTTTTCCCAATGAAAACAGCCTAGAAGGCCTTTCTAAGCACTCCTTACCCAGGAGGTTCTGTGAGAAGATGCTTTGAACCTTTCTTCCTTCAAAAGCAAAGAATTAGGAGATGGCTTAGTACAGAAATAGGAAACACAGACGACACCATGGAAACAAGGTCAGTCCCTTCCCAGAGGAGAGGTCTCTGTATGAGCTGATTAGAGAAACATATTCTGATTTATATGTTTAACAACCTTGCTAGTTGTCCTATGGAAGAACACTCCCTGGGTTATGGATGGTAGCAATGAAATTAGAATGAGTCTGAGGAATCCATGGGAGAGGTGATAGTTCCTTTGGTCACCTACCTGGCACATGGCCTACTTATGCCTTTTGGAGTGGGGCACAGTGGGCAGGTAGCCTGGCCTGCATGAAGCAAATAAATGGGTAAACAAACCATAGTGGTGGGTGTTGTTTATTGAGAATCATGAGCATATCCTAACAGACATGGGGACTGACTGGAACAGCTATTAGACTTGGGAAGGAGGTCAGAGACGCAACTCACAGGACTTTTCTGATAGGTTGAAGTAAAAGGCTAATGATAGAATTGTTAACAAGGACCCAGAGACCAACAGTGGCTGCCCAGCTCCTCCGTCCTGGCACTTGCTCCCAGTGAAGTCAGTGGAACCTCTAATCCTTTTCAACGCAAAGCTTGGAAATGTCCATAAAGGAGAGACGGATGATTTGGTTGCTGTGGTTGAGACTAACCCCTCTCTTGCATCACTGAGTCAGTCTTTTGACGGTCTATGAAAGGCTTAGGGACATACAATTGGAATTTGTATTTTATCATTGAACTAGGGGTTGGGATAAAGGGAGCACAATCCTATTCATTTCAATGTCCTGAAAGGGTAAAACCAGAAAGGGCATTTCTGTAAAAGGGTAAAACCAAGAGCATTCCTGTATCAGCAATAACAACAGAGTTGGGAAAGACAGAAGATCTAAAGAAATCAACAAAACTTTTCCTGAGAACCAGAAATCAAGAAGGAATGAGCTGCTCTTGGCTAACAGCGCTGTAGATGAAGTGTTCAGAATATTCTTTCCCTAAAGCTACTAACCCATCGCCCTGAATTCAAGAGAATTCCAAGGGCCCTTTGCTGAGAAGTGCTCTCAGCTACCCTGCTGCTCTGCCATGGATTGTGTCACTACCATGGATTGTGTCACTGCCATGGATTGTGTCACTAACTCAGCCACTGCACTTTCGACTTTAGTTTTTTCTGATTATTTGATTTATTCTTTTATTATTTTTTTAGGCAAGGTTCCACTGTGTAGCCCAGGTTATCCTGGAGCTCACCTTGTGCCCAGGCTGGCCTAGAAATCTTGGCATTATTCCTGTCTCATTCCACCCCCCCCAAAGTGGAATTACAAATGCCACCATGCTCATTTTAATTTAGTTATTTTAAATCAAGAAAGTTCCTTTGAGAGTTAAATGATATAATGTTCATAAACTCCTGGAAACCTTTATAATGCTAGTCTAATGTTCAGAGTTGTTAATATTTTTGACTGAGATATGGGGCTTACTCTTTAACGTTTTGGCCTACATGGAGGAGACATGGGAGGTCTTAGGAAGGAATAACAGCATTCTCAAGAGATCACTGCCCTGTGGACCCTACAGGTCAACCTGAAAGAGAAGGTAAACCATTTTGCTGTGAACTTTATTAGAACTACTGAAGTCAGCAGAGAATGTATTCACTAATATGAGTGTGCAGTAAGCACTTCATGGAACTAATCACATAGATTAAGCTTGGCTCAACTGCCCCCACCCCAAACAAACAAACCTCTGTGAGGCTGAGCGAAAAAAATAGCTAGGACCTGGTTCCCAACTCACCCCGTACCAATTCTCAATTCCCCTGGGCTTTGAGAATGGAGTTAGAGCCCAGTAGCTGAGCACCAGAGAAACACAGGTACTGAAGGACAGACAGACCACCAGAAAGAGGCTCTAAGTGACCTCCTGATGAAACACTGCACACACACCATTTTAGTCCTAAGCCCCAGTAGACACGCTGTAACTGCTACGGGCCTGCCCTGAAAAACAGAATAAGCTGGTCTTGGCAACGAGGAGAGCATGATTAAATCTGGAAAGGGGAGTGCTACAACTTTAAAGAGTTTCTCTAATTAGGCTCAGGACAAATTTGACCCTATCTTGATTCTTTCCCTTTGGGTTATTTAGGAACTTAGATAAAGTGTATAATGTGTATCCCCTCAGCGGTCAGTTTTTATTAACAGCTAATTGGGTCCTAGTAGTCTATTTCAAATTTTCTTCTTTACTTCTGTATCCAAGTTTACACAACACAATTATAAAACAGAACAATACTAGAGGAAAGACGGGAATGCTAGCCAATAGGGTGCATCGGTCTGCAGATCTGCCTGCTGGAGGCCATTTCATTCTGAACTAACCACAGGCCTGTTCTCAGCGATCCACCACATACACACTGGTAGTTTATTAGGACAACAGTCTTAAGGCATATTTGTTAATACTCACAATGTGCCAGACACTTAGATGTTAGGCCCCAGGTACACAGAAATTATTTCACGTTCTCTCCCTTTAAGTGCCTGGAGCATAATGAGAAAGCCAGGTCCACAATCCATGTTGACACGGTATGGGAGGTTTCCACACATGATGGCATCTTTAAAGAGAGGACACCTGAGACAAATTTTGAATGCACAAAAGAGAATAGTTTTTATAAGATATTTTATTTATTATTGTTATTGTTTATGTGTATGAGTGTTCTGCCTGCATGTATGTAAGTGTACCCATGTCTGCAAAGGCCAGAACAGGGTGTTGGATTTACTAGAACTGGAGTTATAGACAGTGGTTACCTGCCATCGGACCTGGGTCCTCTGGAAGAACAGCAAGTGTTCTTAACCACTGAGCCCACTCTCCAGCCCCAGAGAACAGTTTTAAAGACATGTGCAGGGTCAGGTGCAGCATACCCTGTGACCCCATCACTCAGAAAGCTGAGACAGGAGGGTTGTGAGTTCAAGGCCAGCCTGGGCTACACAATGAAACTCCATCTAAGAGGGGAGAAAATAGAGAAATGGGGGTTGAATTGGCAAGGAGGAAAGTAGAAGAAGGCACTTTAAACAGCCTGGACGCAGAAATAGGAGCCTCAGCCATGGGGGCAGTGATGAGCTCAGAGTGGGACGTGTTGTGAGGATGAAATAAACTCACAAGAATCTTGATATTAAAATCCAAATCTCAGGGGAGAGTCAAAAGTGAGGGATGTAGATTTGGTTGTTGTTGACTGATGGAGAGGAGAGGGGGAAGGCTGGGGAAGCCTGCCAAGGGGTGGGCAGATGGCGAGATTGAGACCCCATGGGACATTTGGACTTAAGGGGCAGGAAAAAGATGGATTTGTGAAGCACCAGCAGGAAAATCATGGCTATGAAAGAAGAAGAAATCCAGAATAGGGAAAATGTTAAGCCAATGGCCCTTAACGACAAATGTGAAAACATAAACTAACTAGCCGAAAATCACTATGCTTTCCACTTGGTGCCATGATGGCTTTGCAACTCTTCCAAAAGTACGTGCAGGGATGGAGGGAGTCCGGGAGCGAAGAAGAGGAGCTGGAGTAGGATTGTGCTTCAAGACCAAGAAAAGGAGTGAGCTGAAGATAATCTCCATCAAGGAAGGATAGATTTAAATTGAAATTATCTGCTGAAGGGACATAATAACCAGCAACCAAATATATGGAGAGATATCAAAGAAATACAAACTTCGCATACACAAAGGGAAATACTTGACTGTATATATAAAGCAACATATGAGATGACAGTCACACTCCCTGTATACTATCTACACACACATATGAGATGACGGTCACACTCCCGGTATACTATCTACACACACATATGAGATGACAGTCACACTCCCTGTATACTATCTACACACACAGATGAGATGACAGCCACACTCCCTGTATACTATCTGCACACACATATGAGATGACAGTCACACTCCCTGTATACTATCTACACACACAGATGAGATGACAGTCACATTCCCTGTATACTATCTACACATACATATGAGATGACAGCCACACTCCCTGTATACTATCTGCACACATATATGAGATGACAGTCACACTCCCTGTATACTATCTAGACACACATATGAGATAACGGTCACACTCCCTGTATACTATCTACACACACATATGAGATGACGACGGTCACACTCCCTGTATACTATCTACACACACATATGAGATGACGACGGTCACACTCCCTGTATACTATCTACACACACATATGAGATGACGACGGTCACACTCCCTGTATACTATCTACACAGATATTTTCTTTTTAAAAAAATATTTTATTGAGTTTTTGTGCATTTCATATAACAGATCTTAATAAAATTTAGATCCCTTCCCCCATCCATGCCCTCCCATAGCCCCCTCCCCACACCAGATTTCATGTGTTCTGTCACATGTTAAGTCCTAGCCGGTCAAGCATTTGTACCCGGATGTCTGTTGGTGCAAATTTAAGCCACTGGGTCTAGTCAGCCTATCTAGAATCACTACCTTAAAGAAGATCTACCATCCTTCACCCAGTAGTAATCATTTGCCAATAGTTCCTTGGCTTGGGTAGGGGCCTGCTCCCCCCTGGTTCTGTGCTGGGTTTTTGTCTGATTGAGCTGGCATAGGTCCTGTGCATGCCGTCACCATTGTTACAAGTTTAGATGAGCAAGTTCCCGGAGGCCTGAAAGCCTCTGTTTCTCTACATTCATGTACCAACCCTGGTACTTACAAGCTTTCTACCCCCTCTTCTGCAATGGTCCCTGAGCCAAGGGTGGGTGAGTTTGAATATGGGAGTCCTATCCAGGGATGCGCACTCTATAGTCTCTTGTTCTCTAAAATGTAGCCAGTTGTGGCTTCTGTGTTCGTCGCACTCTGTTGTATGAGGAAGCTTCACTGAATCAGTATTAGTGTTCTCTCTACCCCCTGTTCCGCTATTCCTGTGAGTATAGAGGGTCCACTGTACATGTGTCACTTGCACTTGCGGCTGGGCAGCTCTCAGCCATGTATTCTCTGTGTGACCAGTTGTGAAACTCTGTAATAGCCTCCATCTGTTGCAAAAAGAAGCTTCTTCAATGAGTGGTGTAGCACATACTTGTGAGGGTGGTAGGGAGGTCTGAGGCTGGCAGATTGGGAGGCCAAGGGCAAGCTGGGGGTGGGGACAGCCTATGGAAGGTCTAACAGACTATGCCAGAGGGTTAAGTTAATCTAGGTTAGAAACTAGCCCAGGGATCTGAGGCAGAAGGGCAGGAGTGGGCTGAGTCCAAGGCTAGAAGGGGGGAGCACAGGGAGAGAGCAGAGCTGTTCAGGCTGCAGGGTAATCGAGTCAAGAGTCAGTGAGCAGGTCTGTGACAGGCAGATCAGGAGTCAAGGACAAGGAGAAGGTGGGCATAGCCTGCGAACAGTCTATCAAACTGAGTTGGAGAATTGAACTGGTCTGAGTGAATGGGATGAGGGATGGGTCTGAACCAACAGAGAACTGGGGCAGAAAGAGCAGGATAAGGCCTAGGCCCAAGGTTAGAAGGGGACCGAGTATGGGGAGAAGACGTAGCTGCTCGGGGTGCAGGGAAATCAAGACCTGATGTTTTATTTCTCTATTATTTTACTTCATAAAAAACATGCAAGTTATAATCTTCCAGGTTGATTTCATGGCCCACAAACCAATCAGAATCCAGTGTTTTAAACAAAGGAAGGAAAGGAAAGACCCTTCAATCCCTAAATTTGGATGGGGGAGAATAAATTACTTAGAGATTAGTAAATAGCAAGGCAGAGGGAAGAAGTGGAGGCATTTCAGCCGTGAACATGCATGTCTAGGCATAGATGAGATCATGTGTTGAGGATGAAGAGAAGAATGTCTGGGGAGAGGCCAAAGTGAGAAAGAGACAAAAGGGAAGGCCACTGAGGACAGAACACACTCAGCAAAGACCAGGAGACCGCCGGCCCCCCCAGCCCGGTAAAGCAGCATGTAGCACGGTTCCAGCTTCGACGGCTCTGCGGAGCTGACTCCGTTCCATCAGATCTGCCAGTTTTGTTTGGTGCTCTTTCACACATATACACAAAAGTCTAATAACTAAATTTCAATACATAGTTACAGAATAAATGCTGAATCAAAGGCACGTCATACGTATAAGCTTGGTCATTCATGAACTTAAACTTAAACTGTCACAGGGGTCTTTTCAACTCTTCTCTGTGTCTCTGTCTTTCTGTCTTTTCTCAATCTCTCTCTCTCTCTCTCTCTCTCTCTCTCTCTCTCTCTCTCTCTCTCTCTCTCCTCTCTCAGGCAGAAAAGGCACAGGCACTTTCCTTACATATGCCCCACACACTTTCCCTTCCCTGGCTTCATTAATGTGTTTCTTTGGAGCTCAGAAATTGGTCCAACTCTCAAGTTAACGCCAAGCATGGCACTTGGCACCCTGGAGGTGCCAACTGCTCATTGATTGGCATTTGTGATATGCTGTACAGGCATGCTACTAACCAGCCTGTGTTGTATTGTTTGTCCAGCAGATCACTGCCATCCCATGCAACTGTGATCATAGTAGAAACAACATGGCTACCGTTAGTCATTTAAAGATATTTATTGGATATAGTGACCATGTGCCCAGAGTTGTTCTAGCACAAGGTCAGGGTATAAAGGAGAACAATGTCCCTGCATTCCGGCTGCTGACCTTCTCTTCCAAGGACAGAGACAATTGTGTTTTATTTTATTGTCTGATGAGGTGGAGAGAGGAAGGGGGAAAGAAGTAGTCTGGAGCTGGCACATCCCTGGAACTGAAAGCCAGTGTGGCTGCAGCCCAGTGACAGAAAGGAGGGGGCAGACTGTGCAGGGTTTCTAGACACAATAAAGACACTCATCTCTCTTCTAAAAGCAAAGAAAAGCCATTTTAGTCAAGGTGGTGATGATCAGATTGCTGTTTCTGGATGTGCGCCGGAATCTGGGTACCCGGCCAGTTGTTTATCCGTAGACAGAGGTGGCCCACATGGCAGATTAGGCAAAAGTCTAGCGCCTGTGGTGTTCATATTGCTCTTGAACAGACTAAATATGGCTGAGCGGGGTCTGTATTTTGAGCCCCTTCCCTTTCTGTTTCTTCCACTCCACCTTGAGGACAAATGCTAACGGTATCTTTGGGAGCTGACCTGAGAAAGCACTGTGAACAGTCTTAGATGAGACCTTACATTTCAGGACCAAAGCACAGAGCAGCGCGAAGGCATCTCTGTGTTGGTATACCGGCTTTTCCAGGACCCCATCCTCTCTACCCCTCCAACTTAATCCCAAACCGGAAGTCTTGGAACTGCTAACCACACTTTGCCTTCTCAGTTTCCTACTCCATTTCCAGTCCCTTGTGAGCCTCAGAATCCACAAGGACCCCCCTTCTTCCCTTCCCTCTGCTCCAGAGGCATTGCAGACCGGAGGATAGGTGGAGCTGACTCCATGAAGCGCACCCTAGCGGGTGCGGCAAAAGAAATGTAAGCTCTTAGCTCACCTGTCTGGAATTTAGCTTGTGTCTCCTAAGTGCAAATCTTCAGGCTTAATGATTAATTGGAATGACAGAGAGGCCCTTACAAGAGGGGTGCCTGGGACTCCAGGATGGCTGTGTCTCAGGAGGCCGAAAGCCTTGGCCATGGAGCTGATGGGCTTTATGGATTTATGGAAAACATCTGCCCCCTTCCAGGGAGACCACGAAGCCACCTGAAGCGACCACCTCACCTGCCTCCAGGGAAGGGAAGCTGTTACCACCTTAAGAGAAGAAAACCAGAAGCTGTTGGCTTTGTAGTTACATCCACTCCATTTGCTGACCTTTGACTTCTGCCCCACTAGCCTGGGACTCCCACTGCATCTCATTAAATCAGCCCATTCTAGGAAGTTTTGCCTTTTCTTTTCAGTCCTTAATACTGAAATATTAAAGTCTTCCTTAACTCAAAAAAGATTTTCTACGACTGAAATGAAATACAATTAACTCATCTAATAAACCGGGCTTTGAGTCCAAGCTCTATGTTTTACTACTTAAGCAACTCTCTAACTCCACAAAGCTTTATTTTCTTGATTATGCAATTGTAGACCGAGAGAACCTTCCTAAGTGGGTTGTTGTGGAAGTTAAATTCAACAAGACAATGCCCAGCGTCTCACACATGGAACTGTGCTTAATAGAGTTTAGCTGCTGTCGTTGTCCCTCACCAATCCAGACACTCGATGTTATCATGTCAAACACTTGAAGAAGATCCAGCATTTGTCTGTGGCAGCTGAGCCCACATCCTGCTGGGTGGTGCACAGCTGTGGGTTCTTTGCTCCATGGCTCTACTCGACAAGGCTAGGAGCTGGAAACAAGGTGCGAACACTCGGGAGGCTCAGCTGTGCTGTACAGCGTTCTTCAGAACCGTTCACTCATCCACATGGATGGATTCTGGTGCTGGAACGTTCTTCAGAACCGGGCACTCATGCACATAGATGGATTCTGGTGCTGGAAGTCCTAATGTTTTTCCTTGAGAGTCAAATGCAGATACACCTACCCCCAGGCCCATCATCCAGGGTTTCAAAGTCTGAATTTCCAAGGCCATGGTCCAATCCTGCCAGACACACCTATGGCATGGGTTGGGAGGCAGAGAGGCAACTCCTTCCTGCTTCACCCCTGCCCCCACGCCCCAGGCCTCTCCTTTTTTGCAGCTGAGCGGTCTTTGCACTAGGCTGGGAGGTGCTAGGTCTACAGCCGTCCACTCAGTGGCTCACCTAAGTTCCTCAATCTTCAGTGAGCTTCTGAGCTCTGTGCAGCGTTCTCCTCATCCCAAGTCTTACACTTGTTAGTGAAGCTGACCTTCTTAGCCCTAAAGATACCTGCTTTCTTGTCTTCCCTGCTTGTACACCTTTGCTCCTCATGTTTATGCCTAGGAAGACGATCTCCGTCCTCTACCTCCCCTCCCACTGCCCCTCACTATCTACTTCTGTCAATATTCTTCTGTCTTTTAAGTTCAGCTCAAACAGCAACCCTCCTCCTTTGCAGCCTTATCTCTCTTCTCCTCCCTCTAAGTCTCAACTTAGAGTTCTTATCTTATGCAAAGTTCACTTGGAGTGTCATTTTCAAAGTACATGTTTCTTCCTCTAACTCAGTATAACATGAGAGGGGCCATCTCTGGTGTGCAGTACGGGGTCCCACAGAACAATTGCAGGATTTCTCAGCCCTGACTAAAGGCTGAGTGGCTAACCCACCAAAGTAATCCAATCCAAATAACTTATCAGCTACCCAGCATGGCACAGCCACTGCTCCAGTGTCAGGGGCACACAGGGGATTAACTAGACAAGATCTCTATTCTTGAATAGCTCATGTTTTGTGCAAATAAATCCCAGAATTTTTTTTTAATTTTTTTATTTATTTCCGTATGTGTATGAATGTACTGTCTGCATGCAAGTCTGTGCACCCGTGACGTGCAATGCCGCGGAGGTCAGAAGAGGGCATCGGACTCCCCTGGAACTGGAGTTCTCCTGGAATTGGAGTTTCAGACGGCTCTCGGCCGCCATGTGGGTGCTGGGGATCGAACCCGGGTCCTCTGCAAGAGCGGTCAGCGCTCCTAACCGCTAGGCCATCGCTCCAGCCCCCAAATCCCAGAATTTTTTAAAGAACAGAGATGCAGGGTATGGTCACAAGAGTACTTTATACATTATGTTACCTCTTTGTTTTTCCCATAAACCAACAATTAAAGTGACTACCATTTGTTGTTCACTGTAACAGAGATTGTTTTATTCGATCCTTACAGCAATGCCAAGAAGTCAAAAGTATTGTGGTGAAGGCCAGTATGTATCCAAGCCCACAACTTGAGCTCCGTAGGTGAAGGCCGGAACCTCCCCAAGCCCACAACCCGAGCGCGTGAGTCGGC
The DNA here is from genome assembly GCA_009823505.1 of Rhizomys pruinosus. Lineage (NCBI taxonomy): Eukaryota > Metazoa > Chordata > Mammalia > Rodentia > Spalacidae > Rhizomys > Rhizomys pruinosus. Next base: position 2,003,970 of record VZQC01009558.1, on the reverse strand, counting down.
AGACTCCATTTAACTTTGATGAGGCATTCTAGTCACAGAGTTCTCCAACCCAGGACTTGCAGGACAAGAGTCTCCATACGACCCACAAGATGCATTTGATAGGTTTCTATTTGTCAGTTTACCTGAAATCAACCTGCACTGCCACCAAGCCCTGTGGCCTTTTCCAGGTGCTGGGTGAAGGCCAAAAGACAGTTAACATCTCTATCTTCTGATCAGTTCTGATGGATACTGTCTTCCTCTCATCCAGATAAGGACAGTGCTAATCAGAAAGGTTATAAAGGTTGATCACATAGCCTGTGAGTGAGTGCACCCATCAGCTCTTTGCAAATTAATTTTATCGTATTTCTAGACCTTTAGCTGTAAAACAACATCTTTTCCCACATCTGTGTATCTTACTATAATTCATTTTTTAAAAATTAGTGTTCAGGCTGGAGAGTTGCTCAGTGATTAAGAATACTGGCTGCTCTTGCAGAGAATCTGGGTTTGATTCCCTGAGCCCACAGAGCAGCTTACAACCTTCTGTAACTCCAGTTCCAAGGGAATCTGACACCCTCTTCTGACCTCCTCAGGAATTGCATGACATGATGGCACTTACATACATGCAGGCAATGCACTCATACACAGCAAATAAAGTAAATATGTAAAAAAATAATATTTTAAAAATTAGTGTTCAAAAATATTTCAAGTTCTACATTTAGTTGTAATAATTAGTGTACTGATTAACTGAATTATTCAAATTTGGTTATGGTTAGGTGTACTTGGGTGGTATCAGGGGGAATTAAACATGAAATTTTAGGTTTATGTTGACACACTACTTATAAGGTAGGAGTGAGAACTGTCATCAGAGCTGGGATTTGGTCTCCAGAACAGGTTGCAGGGCATTTCTTAGAGGAGGAAGAAGGAGACATGGATGTCAGATGTCCACTACACATCTTTACATATCTTTATGATTGATATTACTTCCTCAAGATTTACTGGTTTTGTATCAGATTTGGTTCATGAATTACTCCATAAGTACTACATATCTATAAGGTGTCCATAGCAGTAGAGGTGTTGAAGACACTCTGGTACCCCTAACCCCAAATGAAGGAACATGTGAAGGATCTCCTCATGTGTAACCATCTGATGCACTTGAAGACTATTCCAGCAGTCCACCCTTAAAAGGCTCTTCAATCTGCATCACACTGAACCCATAAGCATTAAGAATCATATTTCTCAATTTGAAAGATGAAAAATAGTGATTTACCATTGCTTTCGTAGTTCTCTGATTTCTAGTGAAGTTATACCTTTAGTCTATATTTATTATTCACAAAAATGTTAACTTTTTAAACTCTTGCTCAAAGCCTCATTTAACTGAAGATAGTTCTTATTTCCTATTTCTTTATCGCTGGAGAAAATTAACATCAAACAAATTCCCAGAAAGCCTTAACGTTGCCTTTTAGTTTTCCTGAAGGTCAAGGTCAGACTTTTAATTCTTTCAACTCTCAGAAATCTAGGTTGTTATAGAAAACAAAATGGGCTCAGCATGTGCACCAAGAGTGTGGGATAACAAAATAAAGCAGAAATTATTCCACTGGTCACAAGTATCAATTACTGCAGTTCTTTTTACAAAACACTGTGAAGTTCCAGGGTGTCTTCCTAAGACAATTTGTTAATAAAACTTAATACAAAAGAATAGCAGTGTTAATGTAGCTTGTACATCTCCCTGAATCTTTTATTTTTATTTTATGTGTAAGGGTGTATTGCCTGCATGTATGTAAGTGCACCTGTGTAGTGCCCAAAGAAGTCAGAGGAGGGGGTCAGATCCCCCTGGAACTGGAGTTATGGACGGTTGTTAGCCACCATGTGGGCGGTGGGGCTGAACCCAGGTCCTCTGCAAAAGCAGTCAGGGCTCTTAATCACTGAACCATCTCTCCAGCCCCATCTCCTTGAATCTTATGTACAAAAAGTACTTCAAACATTAGTTTCTTTGTAACCTTAGGAATAGCATCCCTTCAGCTATCTTTGCTGATTTGTGTTCATTTGAAGTAAAGCCCCTAGGTTCAGTTCACATTGGAGTGGTTGCGCAGGGGCATGAATATCAGGAGACAGAGACACCAATGGCCTCTCAGAGCCTGCCGACCACATTCTTTCCTCTACCATGTTTTATGTATTTCTTGGCTCTTCTAAATTATTTGCCTATGTTTTCACTTTCTGACTCCTCCGGAAGTCAGTGTCTTTGTCCTATTCGGCACTTTCTTCCCAGAACTTTGACTGTATCTGCCATAGAGTAGGTACTAAAAAATAAATATTATTTACTCAACCAATCAGCTTGACAGAATCTGACGGCCTGGGAAAGCACCATGATCAAGCAAAGTTGGTTAAATTCTCCTCTTTGCTGTGTGACTTTGGGCACATCACTTATCTGTTTTCCATTTCCGAACTGAGGAGTTAGGTGAATGTTTTTAAGTGTGTGTATGAGAGAGACAGTTGCAGGCAGAGACTTGGCACATAGCAAGTGCCCAGTATACAACCACTCATACTTCAATAGGTGGTTCTCCTGCCTTGGGTGTGGCACTGGGCTGAGCAGCTGATGCTGCACTGGGGCCATTCACCAGGACCACCTGTCTGGAGAGGACTGTGTGCAGCACCTTCTCCCCGCCCAACCAGAGCCTTGTTTGGCCACCTGAGCGATGGAATGGTAGACAGGAAGTATAGACATGGGCAGGAGCCCATTTCTACAGACAGCCTAGCTGTGGGCTGCTGTGCTCCGGGCTGAGCTGCTCAGTATCGGGGTGGTTTTCTGTCCACCCCTCTACATTCTTTCACTGTGTCTCTGTTGAAACTATCTGAGGTTTGGGGAGCTAGCTGCAACTACCTCAGGTAGGGGCAAGACCGCACAGGAAGCCAGCCCCTGAGCACAGGTGGCCAGTCAAATTAAATAAGAAACATTGACACAGTGGGGAGTTAAACCTGTCCATCAACTTCAGATGAGCTGAATATTTTCACACTGAAAAAAATATCAACACTTACAATAGTCGCACTGTCTGCTATCTGCCTATCCATCTGCTTCGGTCACTCAATACAAATATTCCCTCTGTGATGGAGTTATGTATCAGTGTGTCCCTCGAAAATGCATTTACTCTATCTAACACGTGGAATGAGATAGCTTAGCTTCGCACATCTTCACCGAGTTCAGAACACATCCCTGATCCTACAGTCAAGCAAATCATCTGACAGGAAGCCTGTTTGGTAACCGTGTGATCTTTAACTGTCTGGGGGCCGTGGCTCACTGAGACTGCTCTGCACTGCAAAAGGAGGTGGTATGGGGAGTCACCAGTCCAAACAAGGCCAAAACGTCAGTTTGAAGTTTGATTGCTATCAACTGCGTATTGCTTCTTGCACTGTCAGAAGTTTTAAAAATAATTACAAGTTGAAGCACTATAAGTCAAAGGCTGACTGTGTTCATGACAAAGCACTATGCGTGGCTCTGGGGAAATGCATAGAGGGGGGAACAGAGAGAAGAGAATAAGGGATGCAATGGCTGCCAGGAGAGTACACAATTCAGACATCTACAAAGGGAAAAAAAAAATCTTTGAAAAAAGCCTTAGAAAATGAGTTTTCTTCAGCTCATCATCACTGAGCTGCTACTGTCTACTAAGGGAAGTCCTGGGTGGTAATAAAAAAAAAAATTTACTGAGACCTAGTGTGGGCCTGAAACAGCTTATTGTCCTGTGGGGAATTAGAGGTAGGCGGGAAGTCTCCACAGACCAGGCAAGTGTAAGAGTCCAGAAAAGGAAAGTCGGTGGCTTATCTAGGAAACAATGTCCTAGCATAGGTTCACTACGTGAAATGTGGGTGAACGGAATCCGGGGAGGGCTGGTAGAAGGCAACCCTGAGGAGACATGTTGGGTCCAGATGAGAAGGGATTAAGCCACACTCAGTAGTTCTGACAGGGTTTGAAGGCTGGAGAGGTGGATGTGAGGGAATCATCATCTTACCAGATCTGTGTCTCCCAAGGTTCCTCAGGTGCTCATTACATAAGCACTGGAGGAAGAGCCTTTCATAGCTTTCCAGGCAAGCAGTAACTGAGCCCCAAACTAAGGCATGGATGAGTAACAGTGGAAAGCTATGGAAGAGGCAGAAGGCTAGGTCAGAAGAAGAAAACCCACAAAGCACTGGGAAACAACTCAGTATTCCAAGGAGCTTTCTGTCCTTTGCGGTCACCTATGCTACCCCTCCTGCACAAGTAAGAAATCTTGCTTCCCAAGAAAGGAAGCATCTGGCTGGTCCTCACACCTGTCATGTTTACCCAGTGGAGGGTGACACCAGCGATTTGGGTTGTTACTGGGGATTGGTTTGCTAAGGCTGCTCAAAGAAAGAACCATTAAACAGGCAACTTAAAACAGCATAAATGTATTGGTCACATTTTTAGAGAATAGATGTCCAAAGTCAAGGTGGCATACCTGAGACACTCTAGGGGAGCCCTGCTCGGCCTCTTCTGAGCTTTGATGGTTAGCCAACAACCTGTGCAGTCCCTGGCTTGTGGATACTTTGCTGCAGTGTCTGCAGTACTGCCTCTGTAACCACCTTCATCAGTCATCTGGATGAGAAGTCTATCCTACTCCACCTTCACCTTAACTTGCATATGGAGTGAACTGCTTCCAAATAATGCAACATTTCCAAATAAGGAACTGACTTGACCCATGTTAAGTTTTTGTTTTTTTTGGTCTTTTCGAGACAGGGTCTCCCTGTAGCCCCAGCTGTCCTGGAACTCACTCTGTAGACCAGGCTGGCCTTGAACTCACAAAGATCCACCTGCCTCTGCCTCCCAAGTGCTAGGATTAAAGGCGTGTGCCACCACACCTGGCTGACCCATGTTAAGTTTAACCCACGACATCATGGCCACATGGCCCAACATAAAATGACATCCTTTTGGAATAAACTGCCTTCCCCTTGTTTAATATAGGTCAAGATTTGATGAAGCCTGTAAGGGAATGACCTGTTGATTCAAAAGTAGGCAGCTCTCTACATCCAACCTTCAGCTGAACTTGAAGTGAATGGTGCTCTGACACTGGACCTCATGGCAAAATGGAGGTCTCAACTCTGTTTTGTTTCTCCCATTCGACTTCTCCATCCTGCTATCCCGATGGTCCTCATATGTCTCCCAGCACGCTGTCAGCTTACCTCCCTACAGTAGGAACAGAAGCCTTCTCTGTGCTGCTGTGAGCTGAGCTTTATCTGAACAGTACACCTACCACGTCATCTTAGTCAGCAAGTGCATTTCTTCAGGAGAAAGGCTGGATGGAAATAAAAGCATGCTGCCATTTCCCGTGGTCTTCTTGACTACTGACTAATGAAGAACCAAAGTTCAAAATAGCCCTTCTGACCTCACCCAGGAAGTGCATCCCCCAGGCCACTTCCTTCTGACGTCTCTTCCTACACTGCAGCCTTTCACCTCCACACAGGCTCCTGATCCTCTGGGTTCTGCAGAAGGCTTTCCAAAGCCTCTCAGTACCCTCAGAGCTTGTGTCTTTGAAGAGTGTTCAAAGGGAGACCAAGAAGAATGTTGACACTGGTTCGGATAGCAGCACCACATGTTGCTTCTCTCTGGTAAAGACTGCCGAGGGTCTTACAGAATCATTACGACCTCCTTGCATTGACCTCAAGGCTTCCAGGAAAGTGAAACTTAGATCATCATGAGCCACCTTCATTTGGCATTTGAGGTCAATCAAACAGAATCAAAACTGAAATTTAATTTTGCCTTCTCAGTGAGGATTTGCTAAGCAAATTAACGTTGGAGTGTAAACAAGGCCTCCCAGTCTGCCCAGGAGCCTGTAAAGCACAGTGCCTTCAGTCTTGGAAGCAAGCCTTTTACATGCTAATTACAAATCCCACAGTGTTTGTGAAAATGGGTCTCTCTGGGATGTTTATTTGCCAACCAGTTGTTTATTTCCAGTTTAAAGAGGAAAGAGGGCTATGAATTATTGAGCAGCAACTATGTGTTCAGCCTGTGCTATGAGAGGTTGTTCATCTCCGTGCTCGTCCTTGGATCTAAGTGCTGCAGTCTGCATCAGGTGCACCTGCAAAGTGATGACACTAGAATGCAAGCCCAGGAAGGGTACCTGCGCCAGCAGGCATCCACCTTTGGACACGTGGTCTGCTTTTCTCCATAGCTCAAATTCAGCCCTCTGAGTAGTTCAGAATGATATGTCCCTAATTAGCTCAAATTAACTCATTTTTATAAATTCTGTTTTCATTTCAGTAATGAGGGCAGATTGTATTCAGCCAAGCGGCAAACTACAGAAGAGAGGGGTTGAGTCAGATGGAGGCTAGTAAATCAGTCCCCGCACTTCCGGAGCCTGCGGAGGACTCTGGAAGCAGGTGGGGGAACATCACTGGCTCTTTGTTAGGTATTTCTTTTCTTTGTCAAGATGAGTTTTCTCCACTCACTGTGGGGCCGCCTTCTGGTCTTAGCTTATTCAGGGAAGATGTGTGTTGGTGAAGCGTGACCGGGAGATGCCGGTGGGATGACTGAACTGCTCAGCTGTAGGTACATTTCCTGTACTGCTACCACGGTCCACCATGGTCAGAAAACTGACAAAACGTTTGAAGACAAACTTTATGTTTTCAGAAATGCTTCAAAGCCTCTGCTCACCTGGGAGGCAATGTCTATAAGTCACCTTGTACCTTCCCACTTAGCCCTACCTCTAAAGCATACACATAACACATTTTAGTGCAATTAGAAAAAGTGGGCTTTTGACCTAGAAATGAAACAGCTGCTGATTTTTCAGACTACTTGTTGTGAGAGAGAAAATGAGACAGGTAAGTTCAAACTCTCTCACCCACTGACCTTTATTTACATAATGGCAGCTTCCAATGCATGAAACAACACGGTTTTAAAGCAGTTATAAGGCACAGCACATAAATCAAGTCTTTAAAATGTTTACTAACACTGGCTTTTGCGTGCCCCCCAAGTTCTTGCAGCAAAGCATGGGTCTGACTGATGACCTGTGGCCCAGGCTGTTGGGTGTAAATAATCTCAATTGCCTGCCTGCCCTGCCTACCCAGCAGAACTTTCGGCTAAGGAGTCATTCAGTCCAGGCTTCAAGTGCAGAGGAAGTGCAAATAGTCCCTGCACTTCAGAGCTGAGCTTGCTTTTGCTAGGAGACAGTGGAGCAAAATCCCAGCATGCTCGGATTCATTCTGCCTGGTGATTGGCTGTTTTCTCTGGCCACAGACTCATCCTGTTGCCGGGTGGAAAACTTCTGCCACTCAGCCCTCCACACTGACTTCAGATTCTTGTAAAAGGGGCATGGTACTTAACAGTGAAATCAGATTATAACTTAAATGGAATTAGGAAATACTTTCGTGTGACGGCTGCAGGTATCTTGAAGCTCCTAAAGCCCAGCTCGCCCCCAGGCGCCCGTCCCCAGGCCCCAGGCCCCGCCCCACAATCTTAGCAAATGCTTTTCCATGACACTCTCTCCTCAAGCCTCCCAGCTCTCCGCCCCCTCTAGAATCCCAGGAGAACCTTGCCATTTTTTCTTTGTAGATGGAAGATGTTTTTCACATCTCCCAGAATGGACTAGCTTGCTGATAATTTTATTGCTTGGTCTTACTGACAGAATTAAGCTTGTCCTCATTTGCCGCAGTGACCTGTGAAGTGGGACCGCTCTTCTGTGAGCAGTAGACTGGGAAGGAAGGGCCGGTTGGTCTGCTGCCCTTTGTGGCTCGCAAAGCACTCTCCAGATGGATCCTTTGCTGCCCCTTTCCCACAGATATTGCTTCTTCTCCCATTTATTGGTGGGGAATCGAGCCCCCCAGAGAGCAAGTCCTTGGAGGCAGCCCACGCACGGCAAGGCTGGGATTCCACCTCTGACCACTTTCCTCTTAAGACCGAGCATCTTTCAGGCTTGCAGGCACAGTGGTCTTCAAGCACAGGTTTGAAGTAAACAGATGATCCAGCAAGCACCAGGCGCCACAGAGCCTTTGCCTCTAAACCCCCAAGAAGCTCTCAACACACTCTCTTGAAGCTTGCTTTAGGAGATGCTTCTAGATGCGTTTACTTTAGAAATCTCTAGGCTTTCACGGCTCTGACTTAAGAACAGCTTTGAGGGGGAAAAAATAAAAGCCTAATAATGCACATTTGCATATATTACATAAGGCTTCCATAAGGGTAAAATTATCTAGTTGCAGGCTTATTTTAAGTCTCAATGGAATAAATGTGACAGAGCAGAAATAGCAGGTCTCATAGCCAGCTCAGAAACTCAGATGTCAGAGCAGTAGACAGCAGCAGGCTCCTTGTTTACCTCTGGCTGGGATCGTGGCTGGCGCTTTGTTTGGCTTTCATCTTGCCCAGCACACAGCAGCTTTCTCTTTCATCTCACTGACTGCTGCACACCCTTCCTCTCTTCAACCTTTAATACACACTTGAAACATTTCAGCTTCCCTAAGTTATTTTTACATAAGGAAAAAACAAACCACACACAAACACCATGGACCCACCCCATGGAAACCCCCACATCTGGCTGGCTTGCTCAGGTGAAGACAATGTTCCCTTCCTTTGAAACAGGACAGAGGCTAAGAGCAGACTTCAGCCAAGGCTCCCGAGACAAAGCGCTAGAGGAAAGGCAACCTGAGAGGGGAGGGTGCCCTTACTCCACCGTGGAAATGGGTGGGCTTTGTGTTTTGTTTTCCTCTCCGTCCAGGTGACCACAGCTCCTGAACACACAGTCCCAGGAGTTTCCTGGAGCATGCTGCTGCTTTCCTGCACTCTGGTTTTCTCTCATTTTCCCTCTACTTTCCTGCCCTGGAGGTCACTGTAGACCCTGTGTACCTCTGGTCCTCAGTCCCCTGCTTTGTATGTGACACAGGCCACTCTCAATTTCAGCAGAATGTTCTCTCTGAAACAGGTTTCTTTTCTTACTGCTCAGATTTTCATACTTTTCCTGATTTTGTCTTTCTGTGTTGTTTTAAGGTAACAAGCAATTTATCACACAGAAGTCTAGCATCCTCGTCTGTCTGTCCTCCCAGAGCAGCACCCCCCCCCCATCCTCCCTGCCAGCTCCTGGTGGCCCTTCCTTTTGCCTGGAGTGCAGTTCTTTAAAAAGGACCCTGAGGAGGCATGACAGAATATTCAAAGAAAAATTCTGATGTCACATAGCAAGTCGCTGGCTGCCAATCTCATTTAATTATTAATTAAATATTCCACCAATGAGGAAGCACCTCGATGGAGAAAGTTTGCTTATTATCCATCCAATTCTAAAGTGTCAGAAACGGAAGTCCTTTGCTGGGAGGGGGAGGCAGAGGTTAGCCCCCACCCAGCCCTCCTCCACCCTCTGTTTCTACCTGCCTTTTGCTAGCCCAGGGAAGGTTCATATTGCCCACAAAGTGATCAGGTTGATGCCCTCCACCAGCACCCCTAAGATTGGAGCCCAGATGACCTCCAAAGGCACACTGGCACAGCGTGCTGTTCTTGGCCCTGCAGAAATGTAGGTGGGTCTTCAGAGTTTAGGATCCAGAATCAGGCCTCATTCAAATTTCCCCTCTACAACATACCAGCTCACCAAGAACGGGGGCAGAAAACAAAGTCAATCTGCTAATGATTTCTCTATTCATTCATTTTTTTCAAAGCCAATTTTTATTGAAGCTTTGTGCATTTCATACAAAATTTCAAATCAAATCTAGACCCGTGCCCCCCTCTCTGCCTCCTGAACCCCACCAGAGCTCATGCATTCTGCCAAGCATGTTTTTTTTTTTAATCTTTTTCTCAGACTCTCTCAAAATTCTCATTGCAGAAGTTTACTGTCTTGAGCAGAAGTTCACGGGTTCAGTCAGTTCTTTGACCCAGTCCTGTTGTTGTTGTTGTTGTTATTCCTTCCAATATGCATCACTCCAAAATATGTATACATGCATTCCACATATATCATAGGTTTTAGCATCTTCAGCTTAAGATTTTTTTTTTCTTTATTAGGCTGAAAGATGTCATGTTTGAAGTCTCCTTCTTGGCAAGCCCAAACCACCATCAGTTCTGCCCTTGTGCTCCACACTGGGTTTTTCTCTTCCTATGGTCACCAAATGAGGTCCAGTAAACACTGCATCTTGACTTGATCTTTCTGTACTAGTCTCTGTGACACAGCCTGGGTAGTCCAACAATGGCAGTCTATACTCTGAAGAGTCTGAAACCCCAGTAGTTGCTCAGTCCACAAGTTAGATGTCTCAGTAGTCCCCATCTGGCACTGAAGGTTTGGAGGATTCTTGGAGAGACATGAGTCTTCAGTCCATATTGGAAGGTTGAAAAGCTGAGTCTCATGTCTTTGAAGGATGGCAAAAGCAGTGGCAGCTTCCGGGTAGCTGCATTTGTCAGTAAGACAGGCAAAACAACTGTGCTCTTTTTTTTCTACCTCCTTCTCATTGATGAGGGCTGAACAAACTAAGAACTATGAAACCATATCACAGAACTGGAATGCAGGATGCAGAAATGTCTCAAAGAAGCCAGGCATGGTAGTGCATGCCCGAAATCCCAGCACTCAGGGGGGTTGCCATGAGCTTGAGGCCAGCCTGGGCTATATAGGAGTTTAAGGCCAGCCTGGACTACTTAGTGAACACTATCTCATTGTCTCCCCCCTAAAAAAAAGTCTCAATAAATGTTACCCATGTATTTTTTTCTGAACAGATAGAAACTCAAATGCAGTTTAAGCAAACAAAGGCAGTGAGGAATAGATGGTAATACATTTCAAAATTGGGAATCTATTGAATCCACAGTTTAATCAAAGGAAACAGTGAAGCATGCCAGTGGAAAGTAAAAGACTATAACTGTTAGCCAGAGCTTTATTAATAAAATACAGACCCTTTGACACATCCTGCCCTCAAACTTGGAAATCAATGATTTATATCTAAGAGTTCTACATCTCCGGATTTTTTAATTAAGAAAAATTATTATTGTGTGTGTATGTATTATTTGTGTGTGGGTGTGGTATGTGCCAGGGTGTACACATGATGGTCAGAGGATGCTTTTCAGGAGTCAGTTTTTCCTTCCACCTTTCCATGGGATCTAACTGGTGAGCCCTCCGCAACCACTTTCCTCTGCGTCACCTGTAGAATCCCTGGAATTAACTGACGAGACTATGATTTTATTTATTTATTTATTTATTTTTTTGGTCTTTTTGAGACAGGGTCTCCCTGTAGCCCCAGCTGTCCTGGAACCCACTTTGTAGACCAGGCTGGATTTGAACTCACAAAGATCCACCTGCCTCTGCCTCCCAAGTGCTAGGATTAAAGGCATGCACCACCACACCCGGCTGAGAGAGACTATGATTTTCAATGACATATCAGGCAATGCTCTGGGCAGCAAAGCATGTGATATTGTGGGACCAGCCCCGAGGAATGAGTATCAGCCCCAGTCACTAACCCAGATAAGGTTAAACTATCCACAGACCAGAAAATCACCTGCCAGGGTAAGTTCTATATTTCCACCCTCGAAATTACCAGGCCTGGGCCATTTTGCATACTTCCTGCAAGTCCAGAAGCTGTGTGGGTGAAGTCATGAGAAAGTGTGCACTGAATGTCCATCATGCACCGGGCACTGGGCTCTGACTGGCGATATGACGGTGAACAGGACAGTGGCCCCTTATGCACTGTCAGATTTTTAACAAAATTAATTCAGTCTTGTGGGCAACTGTAAATACGGCATTTGTCTCTAACTACAAGTTAAAAAGATGGGTTTCAGGGGAAAACCTCACATGGTACCCAACCTTGTATTGTGTAACCTATAGTCCTCTGGAAGGGAATTTCTACTGCTTCCAGGCTAAGGGGCTTAATGGAGCCCTGAGACCTGTCATCGATGTTTTAAGAAGATTCTTTTTTTTTTTTTTTTTTTATCTTTTCGAGACAGGGTCTCTCTGTAGTCTCAGCTGTCCTGGAACTCACACTGTAGACCAGGCTGGCCTTGAACTCACAAAGATCCGCCTGCCTCTGCCTCCCAAGTGCTAGGATTAAAGGCGTGGGCCACCACACCTGGCTCTAAGAAGATTGAGAGATGGCCTAGCGGTTAAGAGCACCGACTGCTCTTGCAGAGGACCCGGGTTCGATCCCCAGCACCCACATGGTGGCCGAGAACCGTCTGTAACTCCAATTCCAGGAGAACTCCAGTTCCAGGGGAATCTGACACCCTCTTCTGACCTCCGCGGCATTGCACGACACGGGTGCACAAACCTATATGCAGACAGGACATTCATACACATAAAAAAAAAAAAAAAAAAAAAAAGAAGATTCTTAGGCTAACACAAAGAACACATGTTTGGCTGATCTGCAGGTAACCTGGGGGCTGAAGCAAGGTTCAGGAAGATAGCACAGGCTGGAAGGAGGCCCCAAACGGGAACTATGTGAAAGTCCTGTCTGTGACAACAGGAAACAGGGAAATGGCTCTGAAGCATTCCAGGTAGGAAGAGAGGGAGGGACCTATGGCAAGTGACTCAGGGAGTACAGGCTTCCGGGCCAAAGCCAATATCATTCCCAACCTGGAGTAGCTCAAGGGGAGACATCAGATCACGTCTCAACATTTTAAGACCTCATCCTTGTCTACACAAGGCCTCATATGCCCAATATATCTTTCTGAAGGTGAGTCAAAAGTAAAGGTTTCTAACCAACAGCTCTAGCAATGGAAGGCTGTGGTGGAGCCGTCAGAGAAGCTCGCACACCCCTCCCCTTGTCAGGGTCTTCATGCTACCGCTCTGGCTTGTCTCCTCTTATTTTCTTCTGAAGACAAAAATCAGAATCATTGGCCTAAGTAGCAGGCTGGACTGGCCCCCTCCATCCCCCACCTGGTCTTGGGCCACACTTCACACCTTCTTGCTCACATATGCCCAGGTTCCTGCCGTTGCTCCCAGGCACTGCTGTCCTCTGCACACTGGGTTCTTTGTATGGAAAACTCCACATACTTTCCACCTGCTTTACCTGGCCCACGCTGCTTAGCTTCTTACTGTATCAAGAAAGCCTCCCCCAATGCTTCGGCCCAGGCCTGGCCCCTCTGTTGGACATCTGCTGGGTTCCTGAGTAGCCACACAACTCTGACTGTGGAATTCCAGTCTCAAGGCTGCCTCCCCATGGAGTGCGACCTCCATGAGGACAGGGCCCCCAGTTGTCTTGTTCCTTCTCGCCCACATGCTGAGACCAAGCTAGATGCCCCTGGGAGAGGTGTGGGGGATCTTACAAAGCTGCAGATTCTGATTTGGCAGGGCAGAGGTAGGACCTGAGATCCACATGTTCTTATAAGCTTCCAAGGACTGCAGAGGCTACGGTCCATGCTGACCCACTGCGAGCAGCAGAAGCTGCAGTGTGCCTGTCTACATAGTTCCCTGGCCTTGAACTCTGTTTCTATCTGCACAGCTACTGCTTTAGTGGGATCTCACTGTACCTTTTACCCAGACCATAAACTCTCCCAGCTGGTTTTCCAACCCTGATTTTCCAGAGGTCCAATACCATCACATGGCCTCATGAAATGTAAACCTAATCATGACACCCTCTTCTTTGAAACTCTGAGGCTCCCTGTCACCCTCTCCTCCATACGCAGGCTCCATCCTTCCGCTGGCTTTCCTGGTCCTCTAACTCCCACTCCTGCCCTGGCTCTTGACCTCTTAGGGCCACTCTGTTCTTCTTCAGCTTCACCTTGGACCCTCTCTGGAATACCTTCTTCAGCCTCAACTGCCTGTCCCTGTCCTATCTTGCCTCCCCCCCAGTGACCAGAACTTCAGGGAGGCCCTCTCCAGGGGCACTGACCAGCTCCTGCCTCTGGGTTCTGCTCTGGCTCCCATCCATGAGCTCAGTCCCATAGTAACCTGCTCCTCTGGACACAGAATGCTCTGAGCACAGCACTGCCCTCTCATCCTTGCTACCACTAGGCCTGACATATGACTGGAACTTAATAAACATGTAACACAAATGAAGCAATGCCATCTCGGTGTGCTCCTGGTGCCACAGGTAAAGGGGATGACATGACACGATGTTATCCCTCTAAAATGGGAACAGTAGTATTGGTTCAGGAGCCCTTTGATGTGAGAAACAGCTCAAAGAATGGCCTAAATAAGTAACTAGAGAAAAGCACTATTTTCACATAGTAAGTGCTCAATAAATATTTATTGACTGAAAGAATGAATAAATGAGTCATAATTACTCTGTACTCAAGCTGTCGAGATTCCACAATGCAAGGGATCTGTACCTAGCATGGAGAATGTTAGATCTAGGGCAGCAGGTTTCAATCCAATACAGGAATGCATGTCTTAGCGAGACTAAGGCTTATCAATGTTATCTCCTTAATGAGCTTTCCAAATGATTTCCTTCTTGGAAAAAAAATATATTTTTTGATAGTTTTGAGACAGGGTCTCCCTGTAGCCCCAGCTGTCCTGGAACTCACTTTGTAGACCAGGCTGGCCTTGAACTCACAGAGATCCACCTGCTGCTGCCTCCCAAGTGCTGGGATTTAAGGTGGGCGCCACCATGCCCAGCTGGAAAATTATTTTTAAAAAAGCACATGGTCTCTGGACTAGTATTATTTTTGCAGCAACTAATATCATGAAATTAAGCCATGGGAGATTTATGGACGCCACTGGTGTTCAACAGACCCCTTCCCCTCTCTTTCTCCCACCAGCCTCAACACCCACATCCCATGTGGCTTCAGTAAAGAGGAGGCACAGGTCCAACTTAATTCTTCTGTAAGCAAAGCCTCCTGTTACCTGCTGGGACTATGGCTGAGACAGGCCTCTTGGCCCGGGAAGGTGGTTCCCTGGAGAAACAGAGAATCGCACTGGTGCTGGACCCACTGGACTTGTGGAAAAGCCCCACAGAGAAGGGCAACGATGACCCAAGACAGAGTGAAGGGGTAGGCAGTGCACACACCCAAACCTCCCAGAGTTCCCTGGGGCTGAAGGGTAGCCGTGCAGTGATTCCCTGGGACCTGCCTGGCAGCGCCCTCCTGCTTCTAAGCTCTGTTCAATGCTGCATCTGAATGCACTGTAAATTCAGTGTACCAGCAACATGGAGAGATTAAAAACACCCAGCACCCCTGGAGAGATGATTCAGTGTGTTAGGAGCACTGGCTGCTCTTCCAGAAGAGCAAGGTTCCGTTCCCAGCATCCAGGTAGCAGCTAACCACCATCTAACTCTATCCAGTTCCAGGGATCCCAATACCCCCTTCTCGCCTCCATGGGCATTGCATACATACACACAAGAAAAACACTTATACACATACATTCAGAGCATATAAGCCAAAACAAAATTTTTTTAAATTGCCCAAACACTGAAGCCTTTTCCCAGTAACCTGAAAAGAATTCACGGTAGCTGTGACGTAAGCTACAGGATTTTTCTGCACTGAGTTACTTACTTCCTTCAAAAAGTTTTGATATTAAAGATAGGATAAAGAAAACTGTCCTGGTGACACTGACACACAGCACATATCATCTTGTGAAGAAGGAAGCCAAGCACAAAAAATCGACCACAGTTCAGGCAACAGGGAGGTCATAACATAGCCTGCATCAACATTTATGGAAGTGCAGAGAGTCAGCCTGAGTGCGCCCCTCCCGGACGAGCTTCTGGTTCGTTGCTGACCTGACCAGCTCCCTGTTGATGCAGGTGGGCACCAGGACTGGTGCTGGGGCCCTGCCTCGTCTTCTCTGCCATACCAGACAGCTGTCTACGTGCTTGGCATGTTGGATCTCAAACCTTCCGAAGACTCACAAATACACCACAGCCAGCCCTGAAACTGTCACCTTCAAAGGCATGAAAAAACCTAGCAGACAGCTTCAGGTAAGAGGAATGGCCCGGCCAGTAGCTGGGGCTGTGAAGCAGTGAAAGGGGCCGCATGAGGTTAGCAATGTCTCCATGCACCTGGCAGACCTGGGCCTCACTTTCTCAAGTTGATGCTTTTGTTACAGTGCCATAGAGCCATGACCTGCTGGGTGTCCCTTCTGCTGGGCCTGCTCTTTGTCAACTGCAGTGACATGCCATGCTATGTGTTTGTCAGGATCTGAGGAAAATGAGAAGGTCTGGGTGACTCTCATTTTTCTCAGAGAGAATCATGAGGCTCCATCTTGTCTTCCCAGACTCTGCCAAACAGCCGGGGTTAGTGAGCTTTCCTACAATGGCAGTCGGCGTGGAGCGGCAAAGCTCACCAGAATTCTGA
Source organism: Rhizomys pruinosus (assembly GCA_009823505.1). Taxonomy (NCBI): domain Eukaryota; kingdom Metazoa; phylum Chordata; class Mammalia; order Rodentia; family Spalacidae; genus Rhizomys; species Rhizomys pruinosus. Next base: position 1,987,814 of record VZQC01009558.1, on the reverse strand, counting down.
TCTCCGCTTTCACTTGCTCCATTTGTCCCTGTTGCTTACTAATATCTTGGTTGATAATTACAGTAGCTAAGCATCTCGGAAACAGCTCTGGGTGACTCTGCTCTTCCTGCAAAAAGCATCGGCTGTTACCCTCAGGTGCCCCCAGAGGCAGTGGGTTCCCCTGTAATTGCTGGCTCACATTGTGGGCCCAGCTGGACTGACATTTTAATTTCTGCCTCTTTTGTGGCTTCCATTATCCTGGGGGCCAAGGTATGAACGTGTCCAGAATCACAATTTGTGGGAGGTTAGTATAGCTTTGGAACAGGGCCAGGACCATTCAGGGCTCAGGATGGGTTTCCTGGAGACTGTCCAGATGCATGGGTTGTCCATTTGTGCTGTCTAGAACAGACAGTTAAGATAAAGTTCTGCTTACCACAGCCCAGCCGTGCAAAGGAAAACCTGAGTGTGCAGTCTGGAGAGGCTGCTTCGGAGTGTTGGACCCCCCGGAAGGCTGCTGGAACACTGTGAGGCTCAAGGTGCTTACAGAGCAGCTGCTGTATAAAGGACGGGCAAGAACGGGTGTACAAAGGCTTCCACTACCCATAAGGTAGTCCTAGCTGATGAGACAAATGCAGAGCACGCTGGTTCTGCTGGGCTTGGTATTCAGCCGCAACACTCCTCGGCTGTGACTGAGCAACTTAGCCCACAGAAAAGCAGCAGTGTTATAAACTGGGGACACATAAGTTCACGCACGTAAATGATGAGCATGCCTCACACAGAAAGCACCTTGCCACATCTTACATAGAGAACAAAGCCTTATGAACCAGTGGTTTGGGGTTATTATACTACTTTAGCAATTTGATGAAAACCGGGCCCTTGATCCTCAAAAAAAAAAAAAAAGCATATGTACAAAATGTTCTCGTGCAATTTTAGGAAATTTAAAGCTGTAAGGCCATAGACTTTACATTTAGATTTTTGCATTCTATAGCCAGGCTTATTCTCAAAAGAGAGAATTAAGTCCTCTATTTTATTGATGTTCTATAATATTTGATGATTTATAATCACAACCTCATAAGATTTTTAATTTGATAAGACAATATTTTTCTATTCTAAGTCTCCCCCTCTCTTTCTTTTAAATGTGTTTTAGAAATAAAAAATGCTAAAGTCCTGAAGGGGGAAAAAACTTCTTGCTGGTCAGGTAAGCAGAGAACTTCATCAATTTCACAGTCGTATAATAGTTTTTAAAAATTAACTTTCTCTTTATCCACTCGCCTTTCTGTTATAGCTGTTCCTGATATTTGATGTCTTTCTACTTTGTGACTGACCCAGTTCTCTGGGATACATTTAGAAGCCTTAGAAATGCATGCTCATGCAGAGCCCCACACAGGACACAAGGATCTATTCTCCCCACATTGATGAGAATCTCCTCAGCCATATCCATCTGCTACTGCGCTGAGGGAAGAGCCGTGTGAAATGCAGTCCTACTAAGGATTGTTCTCGGCCCTCCACTTGACAGAGACTCCTTGAAGGCCTAGGAGAGTCCACTACTCCACAGTGTACAGCATACACAAAAGAGCAGGCTCTTAGCGGAGAGGTGCTGCGTCCTGGAGCTTACAGTCTGTCCTAGTTTGCTTTCAGTTGCTGTGACAAAATACTGACCAAACCAACTAGGGAGGAAAGGGTTTATTTGGCTTATAGTTCACGGCCCATCATCAAGGGAAGTCAAAGCAGGAGCTTGGGGCAGGAACCTGGAGCATAGACCACGGAGGAACAGTTACTGGCTTGTGTTCCTGACCTGTGCTCAGCCTGCTTTCTTACATAATACAGGACCACCTGCCTCATGAGTAGCACCACCTCTCAGACCACTTAACAATCAAGAAAATGGTTTAAAGACATGGCTGCAGGCCAATCCAATAGAGGAAACTCCTCAGTTGAGATGCCTTCCAGCCACCTGTGCCGGGCTGACTAAAGCTATCCAGCAAGCAGTCTAAGAGTGGAAAGTCTTTTCTTTCAGAATATAGGTGAGACCAGAAGAAGCCTGCAAGCCTGTGAATGCTACCAGGGTACACTGCCACTCCTCAAGGATACTAGACTTTATGTGCTCAAAAAGTATCTTAGTATAGAAAGTGTATGGCACGTAGTACCCAGAGTGTCTATGCATCACTCCCTCCAGCAGCCCATGTCACGAGGTAAGCAATTTCTAAGAAGGCTTTCCACTGGGAAAAAAAATATCTGTGTATCTTTAAGCTCTTCCACTTTGCTAGCAAGATAAAGTGGATGGCTTGGAGGAGAGCCTGAACAGAAGAGCAAAGCTCCTACATTTTGCAACAGTTAGGAGGCAGCCGGGGGTCCGCCAGATGATAAGCATAGCAGCAGACAGAAACAGCCAGGCACCGGAACATGAAACACCGGAAACAGACGAGAAACTGACAGAGGGAAAGGCAAGGTGCATGAGCTACTGACTTCTCCGAGAAACCAAGGCATAGGTGACACCATCTGATCAGCACTGACTCATTACTAGGGTCCGAGGGCGCACTTCGCACTCCAAACCAGGGCTGAAGGATGTCGCGGCAGCGCGGAGCAGGGACGGCGCGAGGCCACTGTGCAAAGACAAAGAAATACAGAAGGCCTGACATGGTGCTCGTAAACCTGAGCCAGGCCAGGTGGCCTAAAGGAGCTGCACCTTTAGCTTCAAAGCCGGAGTCTTTTACTTATGATCCAATAATGCCAGGACCTTGTTCACACGCACTTACGACTCAAAGATCAGCATCCGTGACCTTGTACACATGCATTCACAGTTCATAGGTCACTAGTCCATGATCTTGTTCACACACACTCACAGCTCACAGATCACTAGTGTCCATGACCTTGTTCACACGCACTTACGACTCATAGATCAGCATCCATGACCTTGTACACATGCATTCACAGTTCATAGGTCACTAGTGTCCATGATCTTGTTCACACACACTCACAGTTCATAGGTCACTAGTGTCCGTGACCTTGTTCACACGCACTTATGACTCAGAGATCAGCATCCGTGACCTTGTACACATGTACTCACAGTTCATAGGTCACTAGTGTCCATGATTTTGTTCACACACACTCACAGCTCACAGATCACTAGTGTCCATGACCTTGTTCACACACACAGCTCATAGGTCACTAGTGTCAGTGACCTTGTTCCCAAGCACTCACAGCTCATAGGTCACTAGTGTCCGTGACCTTGTTCACACACACTCACAGCTCATAGGTCACTGGTGTCCGTGACCTTGTTCACACTCACACTCACAGGTCATAGGTCACTAGTGTCCATGATCTTGTTCACACACACTCACAGCTCACAGATCACTAGTGTCCATGACCTTGTTCACACGCACTCACAGCTCATAGGTCACTAGTGTCCGTGACCTTGTTCACACGCACTCACAGCTCATAGGTCACTAGTGTCCGTGACCTTGTTCACACGCACTCACAGCTCATAGGTCACTAGTGTCCGTGACCTTGTTCACACGCACTCACAGCTCATAGGTCACTAGTGTCCGTGACCTTGTTCACACGCACTCACAGCTCATAGGTCACTAGTGTCCGTGACCTTGTTCACACGCACTCACAGCTCATAGGTCACTAGTGTCCGTGACCTTGTTCACACGCACTCACAGCTCATAGGTCACTAGTGTCCGTGACCTTGTTCACACGCACTCACAGCTCATAGGTCACTAGTGTCCGTGACCTTGTTCACACGCACTCACAGCTCATAGGTCACTAGTGTCCGTGACCTTGTTCACACGCACTCACAGCTCATAGGTCACTAGTGTCCGTGACCTTGTTCACACGCACTCACAGCTCATAGGTCACTAGTGTCCGTGACCTTGTTCACACGCACTCACAGCTCATAGGTCACTAGTGTCCGTGACCTTGTTCACACGCACTCACAGCTCATAGGTCACTAGTGTCCGTGACCTTGTTCACACGCACTCACAGCTCATAGGTCACTAGTGTCCGTGACCTTGTTCACACGCACTCACAGCTCATAGGTCACTAGTGTCCGTGACCTTGTTCACACGCACTCACAGCTCATAGGTCACTAGTGTCCGTGACCTTGTTCACACGCACTCACAGCTCATAGGTCACTAGTGTCCGTGACCTTGTTCACACGCACTCACAGCTCATAGGTCACTAGTGTCCGTGACCTTGTTCACACGCACTCACAGCTCATAGGTCACTAGTGTCCGTGACCTTGTTCACACGCACTCACAGCTCATAGGTCACTAGTGTCCGTGACCTTGTTCACACGCACTCACAGCTCATAGGTCACTAGTGTCCGTGACCTTGTTCACACGCACTCACAGCTCATAGGTCACTAGTGTCCGTGACCTTGTTCACACGCACTCACAGCTCATAGGTCACTAGTGTCCGTGACCTTGTTCACACGCACTCACAGCTCATAGGTCACTAGTGTCCGTGACCTTGTTCACACGCACTCACAGCTCATAGGTCACTAGTGTCCGTGACCTTGTTCACACGCACTCACAGCTCATAGGTCACTAGTGTCCGTGACCTTGTTCACACGCACTCACAGCTCATAGGTCACTAGTGTCCGTGACCTTGTTCACACGCACTCACAGCTCATAGGTCACTAGTGTCCGTGACCTTATTCACATGCACTCACAGCTCATAGGTCACTAGTGTCCGTGACCTTGTTCACAAGCACTCACAGTTCATAGATCACTGGTGTCCGTGACCTTGTTCACACACACTCACATGTCATAGATCACTGGTGTCCGTGACCTTGTTCACACATACAGCTCACAGATCACTAGTGTCCATGCTTTTGTTCACACACTCACAGCTCATAGATCACTGGCATCTGTGACCTTGTTCACACTCACTCACAGCTCATCGGTCACTAGTGTCCGTGACCTTGTTCACAAGCACTCACAGCTCATAGGTCACTAGTATCCGTGACCTTGTTCACACTCACACTCACAGGTCATAGGCCCCTAGCATTTGTGCAAATGAATTGCTTATTTCTTCACCCAGTGAATGCTGTGATAAACCACAGTATAAATGTCCTGTAATCTGGGTTCTTGGTTTTGTAAACAATCAGGAAACAAAGCATTTGTCTGGTGACTAGTACAGGGTGGCGAATAGTCTTCTATAAACAGAAGGCAATCATAAAAGGCAAAGACAGAACTGAGGCACTTGGATGGGCTTTTCATACCCACCCATTTTACAACCCAGAGGTCTCTCAGCCCAAACTTATTTATAATATGGTTAGGTTGCTGCTTGAATCACAAAAATCATATTGGGTATATTACCTTCTGTGATTTTTGTTCATATCACAAAAGGTAGCTGGCTCCTGCAGAGCGAAGCTGGACTCTGTAAGCACAACGCTAAGCTCTTGAATTACCCCAAAGCAGTCTGCCCTGGGTTTCTGGATGTTAAATGGAAATAATGTTTCCTTTTCATTACTGCCAAACTGCAGTTCTTTAGGTAAAACCTTAAAGAATTATGGCTATTTTTAGAAGAGAATATACTGAGAGGATATCCATACACACACGTGCATGTCGTATACAGTCACCCATGTGTACATACAAACCCAAATTCCAGACATCATCTTTTCTCCTCTGGAGACATTAGGACTAGAGAGCATTCCTGGCCTTTAACTTTGCACATACTTCGCTCCTCGTTATTTGACAGCATGGTGACACTGACTCTCTATTACAGTGCAAGTAGATGGGCAAATATGTGTTTTGCAAACACAAATATGATAAGAAAAACATTTAATGATAAACCTTGCATCTCACCAAGCAATCAAGGCCCTTTAAGCCAAAACAAACTGACCTAGTAAATAGTATCAAAAAGCCTAAAACATTAACATTTAAGTAAATTTCAATTGCGAATGAAAAATATATTACTTCTATATGAGACTTTTCTTATTTATACTATTTTAACTTATACATTCTTTATCTTAATAACTTTATCGATTCTTTGACAGTCCCACACATGTATACAACATAAATCCTTCCCTTTCACGCCTCCACCCTCCCAACACTTCTCCCTCTCAACTTCATACCATCTTTTTAATGACCCACTGAGTCCGATAGTGCTAAATACAAGCTCATGGGCATGAGGCCTTCCACCAGAGCACAGGCAGCTGACCAGCAGCCACACGCCCCCACAGAAAAAGGACTTCCCCTCCCCCAAAGCCATCAACTGCCTCAGGAGCCCCTCCCCCATCCGTGCTAGAGTGTTGAACAGCTTGAGCTTGCAGAGAACCATAGCAGCTGGGAATTCATGAGTACAACAGGCATGTTGTACTCATGTATAACATGTACAGCATGTACAACAACATGCTCTGTCCAGAGCACAGAGTTCACATCACTCCTCCCCATTTTATGGTTCTTGGACACTTTCCAGCCCCTAGTCCATGATGTCCCCTGAGCCTTGCTGGGAAGGGTTAATACAGATGTCCTGGTCAGGGCTGAGGACTCAGTAGTCACTCATCCTCAGCACTCTATAGAATTTTTTAAATAATAAAAGTAATAGATATCTATAGTGCTCATCATAGGAAGGACACTGCCCTATGCACTTTACATATATCTTTTCTATTTCTTTTTTTAAATTTTTTTTATCAAATCTAGACCCGTGTCCCCCACCCTACCCCCCCACCTCACCAGAGCTCATGCATTCCATCAAACATGCTTTTCACTTCTTTCTCAGTCTTTCTCAATATTCTCCATGTGGAAGTTGACTGTTTTGAGCAGAAGTTCACTGTTTCAGTCAGTTCTTTGATGCAGTTCTTTCTGTTATTATAGCTGTTGTTGTTTCCGATATGCATCACTCCCAACTGCTTGGACAAAAGCTCAAGGGGCCATGCACAAGAAATACTTACAACTAGGTAATTGGCACTAGCATCCACAGATGAGGGATACCATTCATCATTTGTTGTTCTGGGACTGTGTTACTTCACTCAGCATGATGTCCTCTAGCTCCAGCCATTTTCCTGCAAAGCTCATGATGTCATCTTTCTTTACTGCTGCATAGAACTCCATTGTGTAGATGTACCACATTTTCTCTATCCACTCATCAGTTGAGGGGCATTTGGGTTGGTTCCAGCTCCTTGCTATTGTGAAGAGAGCTGAAATAAACATGGCCGTGCATGTATCTCTGCGGTGGGGTGAGTCTTGAGGGTACATGCCCAGGAGTGGTATGGCTGGGTCGGGTGGCAAGTTCATTCCAAGTCTTCCAAGGGTTCTCCACACTGCTTTCCATAGTGGCTGTACGAGTTTACATTCCCACCAGCAGTGGATGAGTGTTCCCCTTTCCCCACAACCTCTCCAGCACTTGGTATCATTTGTTTTCTTGATCCTAGCCAGTCTTATTGGAGTAAGATGATATCTTAAAGTGGTTTTCATTTGCATTTCCTTAATGATTAGTGATGTTGAGCAGTTCTTGAGGTGTTTCTCAGACATCTCTAATTCCTCGCTTGTGAAGTCTCTGTTCAGTTCTTTGCTCCATCTATTGAGCGGGTCATTTGTTTTCTTTTTTCTTTGTTTTTTGAGTAGTTTATATATTCTGGAAATCAATGCTTTGTCAGATGTATCTGCAGTGAAGGTTTCCTCCCACTCTGTGGGATTTCTCTTCACTTCCTTGATTGTTTCTTTTGATGTACAGAAGCTTTTGAGTTTGATGAGGTCCCATTTGTCAATTGTCGACCTTAATTCTTGTGCAGCTGCTGTCTGATTTAGGAAGTCTTTTCCTACGCCTATGTCTTGTAGTCTGCTGCCAACTTTTTCTTCTATCACCTTCAGAGTTTGGGGTTTCACGTTGAGGTCTTTAATCCATCTGGAGTTGACTTTTGTACAGGGTGAGAGGTAGGGGTTTAATTTCATTCTTCTACAAGTGGTGATCCAGTTTTGCCAACACCACTTGCTGAAGATGCTGTCTTTTCTCCATTGTGGTTTCTTGGCCCCCTTGTCAAATATGAGATGGCTGAAATTGTATGTGCTCAGATTTGGATCTTCGGTTTTGTTCCATTGGTCAACAGGTCTGTTTTTGTGCCAGTACCAGGCTGTTTTTATGACTATAGCCCTGTAGTATAGTTTAAAATCTGGTATAGAGATCCCTCCTGTGTAGCTCTTTTCACTCAGGATTGATTTGGCTATTCGGGGTCTTTTGTTTCTCCAAATGAATTTAAGAACTTTTGTTTCCAAGCCTGTGAAGAAACTCTTGGGGATTTTGATTGGGATTGCATTAAATCTATACAAGAGTTTTGGTAAAATGGACATTTTTACAATGTTAATTTTCCCAATCCATGAGCATGGGAGGTTTTTCCATCTTCTGAGGTCTTCTTCAATTTCTTTCTTTAAGGGTTTAAAATTTTTGTTGTAGAGGTCTTTGGTGTCTTTGGTTAGGTTTGTTCCTAGGTATCTTATTGTTTTTGAGGCTATTGTGAGTGGGAAGGTCTCTTTGAATTCTTTCTCCAGTTGCTTGTTCTTGGTGTAAAGAAAGGCCATTGATTTTCTAAGGTTAATTTTGTATCCTGCCACTTTGCTGAAGCTGTTAATCGTTTCTAGGAGTTTTCTGGTGGAGTTTTTTGCATCTCTTAAGTAAACAATCATATCATCAGCAAATAGGGATAGTTTGACTTCCTCTTTTCCAATTAGTACTCCTTTAATATCCTTTTCTTGCCTTATTGCTCTAGCAAGTGTTTCAAGCACTATATTGAAGAGGAGTGGTGATAGGGGGCAGCCTTGCCGAGTTCCTACCTTTAAAGGGAATGTTTCCGTCATTTCCCCATTTAGGATGATATTGGCTGTGGGTTTCCTGTATATGGCTTTGATTACATTGAGGAATGATCCCTCCAATCCAATTCCTTCTAGGACTTTAAGCATGAAGGGATGCTGGATTTTGTCAAAGGCTTTTTCAGCATCAATTGAGATGATGGTGTGGTTTTTGTCTTTGATTCCGTTTATGTGTTTGATGATGTTTATTGATTTTCGTATGTTGAACCATCCCTGCATCTCTGGTATGAATCCAACTTGGTCATGATGGATGATCTTCTTGATGTGGGTCTGTATGCGATTTGCCAGTATTCTGTTTAGAATTTTGGCATCTGTGTTCATGAGGGAGATGGGTCTATAATTCTCCTTTTTAGTTGGATCTTTGCCTGGTTTTGGTAATAGAGTGATGTTGGCTTCATAGAAGGAATTTGGGAGAATTCCCTCTGATTGTATACTTCTAAACAGTTTCAGAAATAATGGTTGTAGGTCTTTTTGAAATGTTTTATAGAATTCTGCTGTGAAACCGTCTGGGCCTGGGCTTTTTTTAGTTGGGAGGCTTCTTACTACATCCTCTATTTCTTCATATGTTATGGGTCTGTTTAAGCTGCTGGTCTCCTCTTGGCCAAGCTTTGGTGATTCCCAAGATTTCAGATATTCATCCATTTCTTCTAGATTTTCAAACTTGGTAGAATATAGGTTCTTGTAATATTCCCATATAATTTTCTTGATCTTTTCCTTGTCCGTTGTGATATTTCCCTTTTCATCACAGATTGTATTGATTTGGAGTTGTTCCTTCTTTCTTTTTGTTAACTGGGCTAGAGGTCTGTCTATCTTGTTTATTCTTTCAAAGAACCAACTTTTGGCTTCATTGATTTTTTGTATTGTTTTCTTTGTTTCTATTTCATTGATTTCTGCTCTGATTTTTGTTATTTCTTCCTGTCTGTTGCGTTTAGGGTTCATCTGTTGTTGCCTCTCAAGTGCTTTTAGCTGTAGTGTTAGATCATTCACTTGTGCTCTTTCTGTTTTTCTAATGTAGGCACCCAGGGCTATAAATTTCCCTCTTAGGACTGCTTTTAAGGTATCCCATAAGTTTTGTTGTGTTGTATTGTCATTGTCATTCAGTTCCAGGAATGTTTTTATTTCTTTCTTTATCTCTTCCTTGACCCATTCATTATTCAAGAGTGTGTTGTTTAGTCTCCATGTGTTCTTGTAGGCAGGAGGGCTTGTCCTGGTGTTGATGTTGAGCTTCATTGCACTGTGGTCTGACAGGATGCATGAAATTATTTCAATCTTTTTGTATTTGTAGAGGTTTCTTCTGTGTCCCAGGATGTGGTCGATTTTGGAGAATGTTCCGTGGGGTGCTGAGTAGAAAGTGTATTCTCTGGTATTAGGATGGAATGTTCGGTAGAGGTCTATGAGGTCCATTTGGTGTATCATATCGTTCAGTTCAGATGTCTCTCTGTTTATTTTTTGTCCTGTTGACCTATCCAAAGGACTCAGTGGGGTATTGAAATCTCCCACTATGAGTGTGCTGGGGTTAGTCTGTGACTTGTGGTCCTGGAGAATTGTCTTTATAAAGTTTGGTGCACCAGAATTTGGGGCATATATATTCATAATTGTGAAATCTTCTTGGTGGATTGTTCCTTTGATGAAAATGTAATGGCCTTCTTTGTCTCTTCTGATTTCTTTTACTTTGAAGTCTATTTTATCCGATATTAAAATAGCAACACCTGCTTTCTTTTTGGTACCATTTGCTTGGAATATTTTTTTCCATCCCTTCACTTTAAGGTGGTGCCTGTCCTTGAAGGTAAGATGTGTTTCTTGCAGACAGCATATCGATGGATTCTGTTTCCTAATCCAGTCTCCCAGTCTATGTCTTTTGATTGGGGAATTTAGTCCATTAATATTTAAGGTTATGACTGATAGGTTTGTGTTGCTTCCTTTTGCCTTATTATCCATCTGCGGTTTTGATTTAGGTTTCTACTTCTGCAGTTATGCTTTTATTGATTTCTCCTTCTAGTTGCCTGGGGTTGGTTGCTCCTTTCTTCTGTTCTTTGGATTGCTTCAAGTATTCTCTGAAGGGTTGGTTTTCCGGACATGTATTCTTTCAAGTTGTTTATGTCATGGAAGATTTTCCTCTCTCCTTCCACTATGATTGACATTTTTGCTGGGTATAGTAACCTGGGCTGGCATCCATTGTCCCTCAACACTGGGAATGCTTTGCTCCAGGTTCTTCTTGCCTTCATCGTTTGCTGTGAGAAGTCCGTTGTTATTCTGATAGGTTTCCCCTTATAGGTCACTTGTTGTTTTTCTCTTGTCGCTTTAAGAATTTTCTCTTTGTTTTGGGTGTCCAGCATTTTAACTATGATGTGGCGTGGAGAATTTCTTTTCTGATCTTGTCTGTTTGGAGTTCTATGTGCTTCTTGTATTGGTATTGGTTTGTCCTTTTTTAGTTTGGGGAAGTTTTCATCTATTATTCTGTTGAAGATCTGATCAATACCATTCTCTTGGGATTCTTCTCCTTCCTCTATTCCTATGATGTCGAGGTTTGATCTTTTCATAGTGTCCCACAGCTCCTGGTTGTTCCACTTTTGTGTATTTTTAAATTTTTCATAATCTTTACTTGAACTTTTTAGTTTTTCTGTGTTATCTTCCAGGTCTGATATTCTCTGTTCTGCTTCCTCCATTCTGATTCTGAGGCTTTTTCCATTCCTTTCCTCTTGATTGGATGAGTGTGTGGTTTCCTTTTCCATTTCCTCTTCTGATTTCTTTAGTATTTCTACTTCCTTTTGGAGCTTCTCAATCTCTTCCTGTAGCTCTTTGCTTCACTGGTTGGTTTCCTTATCTTTTTCAGCATGGGATCTTTTCAGTGTTTCTACCTTCCAGAGTTTGACAGTCTCTCTCTCTCTAGGTCCTTCTTGAGTTCTTCATTCTCTTTTCTTAATTCTTTGATTTGCTCTTTATAATCTTATAGTTCTTTAAGTAAGTTCACAATTGTGTTTCTGATATGTGTCCTGGGCCATCCCCAGGGGGATCCTACTGTAGGAATCTTCCATAGGGTTGGTAGAGCTTGGTGTGGGCTTATCCTGCCCCTTTCCCGTGTTGTCTCTTCTTTGTGTTCCTGGCATATGGGCTTCTCCTTGCCTGTATTCCAATGTGATACCCAAATATCTCTTCACTTTGTTGAAGGCTTGCTTTGCTTGCCTCCTTCAGATGCCTTCATTATCCCAGTTGGCGGGAGGAGGGGGGGTGCTCTTTAGCCCCCGCCCGGTACCTGTGCTTCAGCTGGTCTCTGGAGATCTCAGATCTCAAGACTCATACAACCCTATCTTTTATACCAGCTGGGAGGATAACTCCACCCCCACAGCCACAAAAGCCAATTATGCCAAAGACAACTGGATTAACTAGATTAAGTCAAACAACAATCAGCCTTGCTGAAGCACCCAGCTCCTACCTATATACCTGTGCTTCAGCTGGTCTCAGGAGATCTCCTACATATATCTTTTCATGTAATCTTCACACACCCTATGAAGTAAGCACTAAAGAGTTTTTTTTTTTTTAACATTATTGAATAAGATATCGGGAATAGAAGAGTTTTCAGCTTCAGACTTAAAGAAGTCCTAGGCAATCCCTTTCAGGTCACAATAAGCTATACTCCTATAATCTGAGAGCGTTTCCATTGGCATGCTAGTTCCCCAAAGACTGGAGACTCTACATGGTCATGTCTTTACTGAGAAGTAGAAAGTCTGAAGTGACAGGTGCCCTATAGATGAAACAGTAGTACTGTGTCATCAGCAGCACTGCAGCTCGACCACAACCCTCCTGGTATTTCCAGGGAGACCACAGTCTCTGCTTCACCAAATCTGTGAGGACGCTTATGACTGACAAAATGAAGCACTTCCTTTATTTTCCAAAGGTTTCACCACGCCTATGAACTCTTTCATGCAAGAGAATGAAAAAGGTTCAAGAGAAAGAAAAAAAAAAGTTAGAGGGTCTCAAGGAGGGATAAGGATTATGACACATGAAGGAAATACCAGAAAATTCCAGGTCCATTGTAGTTAGCTCCTGGAAAGCTACCTTAGCTTTCTTCCCTTCAGAGTTCCACCCCACAAGGGGCCCAGCACCCCAGGCCTTTACTCCGTTCTGATACAGTTTGGGTTTGCACATGGGTCGTGACATCTCAGGATCTGATTTTGCTGTCAAATGGCTTAGTATGAAGCCAAAGTTCCAAGAAAAGACTCTAATTGACTCTGATTATTATTTTAAACATCTCCATATTTACTAGTTGTTGGTCAGTAGAAATGGATCAGCTAGCTATTAGACCCATTCCACATCTGGAAAATTGGACCTAATGAAAGCATCTATACACCTTTGTATTACCAAAGCAAAATGGCCTTCTGGCCCCTTCACACCCAGTGGGACATCACAGTCATGACTGATCTGCATGCATTACTCAGGTCGGCCTTTAATCACTATCTCTTCTTGACTATTAAATTCTCAGAAACTTTTGAAGAAAGTTTAGCTTTGATTTTTGTTTGTTTTTACATTTTTATACTTTTGTTCATAAACTCTAGAAAACCATTAAACAGACTCAAGTCTGGATGAAGGATAATGAGTTGAAAGGATAAAAGCCTTCCTCTCAACATCTTCTTTTCAGGCACTTGGCAGACATATGAGAAGCATGTTAGCATGAAGCCAGGAGAGAAGAGCAGAATGGGTAACCAAGCACTGATCACTGTGTGTCACCCAGGAGAGAAGAGCAGAGTGGGTAACTGAGCACTGATCACTGTCCATCAACCGGTAGGAAAAGGTTCTAGGAGGTTGGAGGGAATCACATAGCGCACTTTCTTGATGAAACTGTAAAAGTTTTAATATGCAAAAAATAACATGGGGCTTTCTGCCCCAGAAGTTCTAGATCTTTCTTTTGGAATGTCTTACTTTCACATCCTTTGATTAATAAGAACTAAGAGTATATTTTTCCTGTAAATGTGCCTGACATGGGAAAGAAGGAAGACTGTTTCAGTCCATCTCATTTGAAAGAAACAGGGTTATAGTCACAAGAGTAGCAGTGGGATGAGATCTGGCTGGGTGAAAGGAATTATTACAAGGATACATAGACCCTGGAAGTGTAAACAAACCGGAACTTAGGACAACTCCAAGACTAGTGTCCACCTGCTTTCCCTGCGTGGACCCACTCTCTTTCCCCACCCCACCCCACTCTTCTCACTGTCTGTTATGATGCAGTTTTAGTTTGCATATGGTCCATGCTACCCTCTTCTGATCGCACGCTGCTAACAACTGGCTGAGTGCCTTGGTTTCCCAATGCCAGCTTTGCAAGAAAGGAAAATGATTAGCTAAGATTATCATTTTAAACCCTTCTATACAGATGGATGGCCAGGTTATGAATGGCTGTCTTCAAATCAAAAGTCGTCCCATGGTCCACTGATCCAAGCAAGAGGTGACCACAAGGTAGAGCACTGGGCATGCATGTAGAATAAGGTCAGTAAGAAGATTTCTTTACAGGAAGATATGGTTGGGACATGTTGGTAGAAATAGTTCACTTGCTGGCAGACTATAGGGAAACTGGTTTATTCATTTTTCTTGGCAGCTAATCCCAAGTAGTTACAAAAGACCCAGACTCATCTTGATAGAGTATGAGAGCAGCAACCCATCCTCTCCATAGTCGATACCATCACGTCATCTCCATGACAGCCGTGCCCAGGGGTCTCCAGATTCTCTCAGACAGCTGGAATTTCAACTTAAAATGTATTTTCCATATTTTTCATCTAGTTGCTTCATTATAGAGTAACATGTCAGTGGTAAATAAGATATTAGAATGGGGGGGTAGGCAGTGAGATGAATCATGGGTAAAGACACCTGCCACCAAGGTGGACCACCTAAGTTTGATCCCCAGAACTCACATGGTGGAAGAGAGAACCAGTTCCTGCAAGTTGTCCTCTGACCGTGACGGTCAGATCCCCCTGGGATCAGGTGCAGCCACAGACATACACAATAAAGAAATAAGTAAACGTCAAAAAAATAAGTTTTAAACTTTTAAACATTATTAGAATGGGTAACAAGGAATAGTTCTTCACCCAGGCTTATGGTGTGTGTTTCAATAGGTGTCTTGGAAGTGCAGGTCTGTTGGGCCCTCTAGGCCCTAGAGAATGCGGCCAACTGTAACCCTGACTAGAGTTTAGTGACTTGTCTCTGGCCGGTCACTTCTGCATAGGAGTGACTCAGCATAGCAGGACCTGAAAACGCCTGCAACTGATGTGGCGAGTTACTATTGGCCCAAAGCTCCCCCCACTCTACTATCTCCTCTCCCACCTTCTTTTACCCACCCCTCCAGCCAAGCATATATAACCCGCTGCCTGACGCAATAAAGTGAGTTCTTGCTTTGAGGAGACTCCCGACCCCCATGTGGTTCTTTTCGGGTCATCGACACTTGCCATCCTGCTCAGCCCCGGGCCTATGGTGTTTGTTTCAATAGGTGTCTCAGAAGTGCAGGCCTATGGTGTATGTTTCAATAGGTGTCTCGGATGTGCTGAGATATATTTGTGAATGCATGACAGATAGCCAATCAGTCTGGCATTTTGATAACCTAAGCACAAAGAATTCATTCAAGTATGTTTGCAATAATGACTGGCTGAATAAAGCCAGGGTAGAGCATGTAACACTATAAATGCAGGTTCAAATCATAAATCTGCCTTGTAACATCTGCGACTATCAATAGACTTCTACCGCTATAACTCATATGCAAAATGGAGAGCTAATACAACCACTTTGCATAGATTTTATAAATATTAGTCAAGATAATGTATTCAGGTCATTGGTATACAGTGATTTCTCAGCACAGTGTAGTAGATTCTTCTATTACTGTATAAAGATTGTCAACATTATAGTATATAAAGCTTAAAGAACACAGAGATAGGAGTGTGGTATCTTCAAGTACTTTACAATTTTAATGTAGATGGATATATCAGAAGGGCTGTGTACATATCATTTCTGCATCTAAAAATGGAACTTAGCACTGTGAGATAATAAAGTTAAGTAATATTCTTTTGTAAAAAAATAATATTCTTTTTTTTTTTTTTTTTGGTCTTTTTGAGACAGGGTCTCCCTGTAGCCCAGCTGTCCTGGAACTCCCTCTGTAGACCAGGCTGGCCTTGAACTCACAAAGATCCGCCTGCCTCTGCCTCCCAAGTGCTAGGATTAAAGGCATGCGCCACCACGCGCGGCTAAAAAAATAATATTCTTTAATCAAGAAAAAGAGGCTGAGGTAAGATTCTGATGAACTTTTATTTATTTATTTATTTTTTGGTCTTTTCGAGACAGGGTCTCCCTGTAGCCCCAGCTGTCCTGGAACTCTCTCTGTGGACCAGGCTGGCCTTGAACTCACAAAGATCCGCCTTCCTCTGCCTCCCGAGTGCTAGGATTAAAGGCGTGTGCCACCACGCCCAGTAGATTCTGACGAACTTTTAATAAAGACAGTGCTTGTAGGAAACAACTGAGGGCCTTCGCACTGCACGGACTTTGACTGCTACAGTATACAAAGCTAGAGGCCATGACAGTTCTGTAAACAGAGCATGAACTATATCAAAAGGCAAAACTGAGTCATTAACACGGGGTTGAATATGGACAGGCTTTCCTCACTGGGATACTCAAGCGGCACTGGATGGGAGAAAGGACAGGGCCCACTACTTGGCTTTACATTTTACTTTACATTTCACTGGGAGGCTCAGCCCAGACTGCGGTCCCCAGCTGTTAACTGCCTCCCTGCCTATGATTTCTCCACTGTAGAGTCATTGTACACTGGCATTATCCATAGCAAGTCCATTTTATTGGCTGTTTTTATGTATTTCTATGCCTGCACATGTAAGCACTTCACATGAATGCAACGAACACAGGACCAGAAGGTAGCCCCATCACTAAACTACACATTGTTCTCTAGTACTTGCAGGAATGAATCCCAGGGTAGGGATTGAATTAAAATGTCCCCCATGGCCTCAAATATTAGAACATCTGCTCCCCAGTTGGCAGCACTGTTTGGGCAATCGTAGAATCTTTGGGAGTTGCAGACTTGCTGAAGGAAGTGCAACCCTGGGGTGGTTCTGAGAGCTCACAGCCTGGCTCCACTTTCAGCTCCCTCTGTTTCAGGCTTGCTGCTGAAGACTCTCATCTTGCTCCAGCCACCATGCCTGCTGTTTGCTGCCTCCCCTGTCATGATGCACCAGCATAAGCCCAAGTAAACTTCCCACTATAAGTTGCCTTGTCATGGTGTTTTACACAGTGGCAGGAAAATGACCACTTTTGTTGATCCTGTTAACTGCATTAAAATATAAGAATTATTCCCCAAATATCTGCAGTATACTACTGAAAGCACAGATGTCCAAAAGGCCAGAGCTTTGCAAGTAATCTTTCCCTCCATTTCCCATTTTCCTTTTATCTTCTCCACCAACGCAGAGATTGTACCTCAACCACACTGTTACATCATAAACCTGTCCTCTACCAGTTTTATCACCAGGACTTACTATTTGGTAAGGGTTCAAAAAATAAGAGCATGAATGGAGAACTATTTAGACAGCATACACCTTAAAGCATACTATTTCAAAGGTTCAGCCTCGAGACCTTCTGAACGCCTTTTAGATTGAGTACTGGAAATACGCAGGTGAGTGAGACTGTCCCTGGAGACAGGACGAGGCACAGGCACACTCAGACTTCATGAAAATGCAGTGCAGTTGACTACTCCCTTCAGGGGCCTCTCCGATCCCACTTTCCTATGTGCGGATTCCCAGGAAAAAAAATCCTTAAAAATGCTACATGAACAAAGTATAACTCCTCTGTGTTATTAGCTGGCCCCTCCTTCAAAACTGTCTTGGTCTCATATACAGTTTCCTATTTTATTCATCTGTTCTCCTTTCTAATACATAGACAGCCAACATACTTCATGGAATCTTTCTAGTCAAGGGCAGAAGGGTACTATAAATGCAATTTCCTAGCTATAATGTGACATTCTTTTCTCAAAAGAACTTGGTGCAGTGAACTTGGAGTATCAAGGAGATGAACCAGCTAACAGGGAAATCCCCAATGAGAACAAAGAAAATTAACACAGTCTCAAAGGGAGTTTGAAAATTCAACGAACTTAAACTGTAGGATCTTTCACCATGATTGGCCCTGGGAGAGGTCCAAGCCATGTACTAATGTGGTCACATTTGAACTAAGTTACAAAGGCGAGCTATTTTACCACTGATGCAAAGACTCTTGTCCCTATGTTCCAATTTCCCCTTTCCCACTTTCTCTTGTGCTAGGCGCTGCGGTGTCTTTGTCAATCTGGTTAAGGGAAGTCCGGGATGACAATACTTTGGTCTAGGCATAGTGGGTGACCTGCATGGAGCTCATAGTCATTTCTGTATGTGGTGGTCATGTCTAGTGTCCCAATGGGAGAATGAGTCTTGAGTACTCCCATCACCCACTAGACCAGTTCAGCAGGCCATTTAATGAGACTGTGTCCAGTGCACTCAGCCCTCAATTGCATGCCAGGAGAAGGAGGGTGTCCTTTTAGTCTTTTCAAAGATGACTTTGGAGCCAGGCATGGTGGCACACGCCTTTAATCCTAGCACTTGGGAGGCAGAGGCAGACGGATCTTTGTGAGTTTGAGGCCAGCCTGGTCCACAGAGAGAGTTCCAGGACAGCTGGAGCTACAGGGAGACCCTGTCTCAAAAAGACAAAAAAAAAACAACCTGGACCTTTCTTCTCTCCACTTAGTCAGCATCACACTGGACACCCTGGAGAGTTGAGGCAGTGCAGCACAAAGTCCTAGGTTTCCTCGCTTTCTGTCATTGCTATCTCTTCTACCCCATATTATCTTAATTTTAAGAAAAAAGGGGGCTGGAGTGATGACTCAGCAGTAAAGAGCACTAGCTGCTCTTGCAGAGGACCCGGGTTCAGTTCCCAGCACTCACATGGTGGCTAACAACCATGCATAACTTCAGTTCCAGGGGATCCAACACCCTTTTCTGGACTTTGGAAACCTCATTAGCATATGGAGAGGAAATCAGGGTATTTGTCCACAGTGACGTAATAAGTAAAGTGGGGTTGCATCCAGCAACCAAAAATTTTTGTTATTTGATTTTGTGATTTGTGTGGCATTTTCAGGTTTAAAAATACAGAGTAGAAAGGGTTAAATGGGACAGGGGAATTGAAGGGCAGAGGGAGTGTGGGGACTGTTCTAGTTTCTCTTCAGTTGCTGTGACAAAACATGACCAAAACCAACTTGGAGAATAAAGAGTTTATTTGTCTTACATCTCCCAGGTCACAGTTCATCACTGAGGGAACCCAACGTAGGAACTTAGGGCAGGAACCTGGAGGCAGGCGCTGAAGTACAGGCCAAGGAGGAATCCTTCTTACTGGCTTGCTCCTCCAGCCTACGCTCAGCCTGCTTTCATGCCCACAGTAGGCTAGGCCCTCCCACATCACTCAACAATCAAGAAAATACTCCACAGACATGGCCACAGCCAGTCCAATGGAGGCAATTCCCCAACTGAGGCTCCCTCGACCCAGGTGTGTCAAGTTGACACTAAAGCTATTCAGCACAGGGAGGGATACCTAACAGTAAAGGTCTTTAGAAAAAGCCATATGAAAACCTACTACTGTAAGAAGCTTCTTAAAGTATACATTATTTTTAGAAGATTAAAAGGAGTTACCTTATTACAGAGGGATAGTTCCCCTAGTGGGGACCACAGACTAGTAAATAAAACCCCAGTGCCATTGTGCCTGCTCTTGGTTATAAGAACTTGATGATAAGACCATATTGCTGAAGCCACTACATGTAGGGTTATAGAACAAAGAAGGAGAAATCAAGCTGGTGCTGACTTCAAAAGCTCATCTCTACTGGCTAGTTTTCATGGTGCTGGAAAGTGCTATCCATGCGACCACACGAGAAAATTAATCAACCTTACCCAGCTGTGCATCCTGTGAGTTACAACTTTCCTGACAAGATATGCCCACTGGTGCCAGAGCGACATAACTATTATGGGAATAACCAACCATGTTCTAATGGGATTTAAGGTCTGCTTCGTAGGATGGAGCCCATACCTGCCTTTGCTACAGGCCTCGGAACCTCCCGCCACAGGGGAGAGCCCAGTACTATTAATCTGCTAACTAGATACAGTATTAAACTGACTCCTAAGGACTTAGTGTTATACCCATAGGCTAATACATCTCTCAACTCTCAGCAGAGAAACTTCTTTATACATCAGATAGTGATTAACCCAGAGAACTACATCTGGCCAATGTGCAGAGAACAGGAGGCTGCAGACTGCTTATTTCTGAACAGGATGCCTATATCAAACTTCTGCCTCCCAAGGCTAAGAAATTGTTGTGAAAGAGAGGCCAGAAAGATTATAAGAGCCAGAGGCAGTGGGCAATCACAAGGAAACAGCATTTTCCAGACAGATGGACAGTTACTCGTCTGAACTCACAGCAATGGTGACAGCATGCACAAGTCCCACCCAAGCTCAGGCCAGGCAGATCCCATCTCAGATGGGAAAGTGGATCTGAAACCCCAACCCTACCTGACGAAGCAATCACAAGCAGTGGCTGCTGGGAGGGAAAGTCAGCTTCCCTTAAGGGCAAGACCCCGGCCAAAGGGCATTCGAGGACACACTCCACCTCTACAGGCCCTAATATATTTATTAGAGGACATGAAATTGGGTGGGTAGCAAAGGGTGCAGAGAGAGGAAAGGGTCTAAATACAAGAAAAATATATCGTATGAATTTCACAAAATTCAATTAAAAAGAGCCCAAATATAATATTAATTAAAAAATGAAGAATGTGACTGTCGCTTGTTTTAAAAGCAATTCACTTTTGGAATTGACTTTATATCCGTTAACACTATTCCTTTCTCAAGAAGGTCCCCATGCTCTATGCTTCAAGTCCCTACAAACCTGGACCTTTCTTCTCTCCACTTAGCATCACACTCGACACCCTGGAGAGTTGAGGCAGTGCAGCACAAAGGCCTAGGTTTCCTCGCTTTCTGTCATTGCTATCTCTTCTACCCCATATTATCTTAGTTTTAAGAAAAAAGGGGGCTGGAGAGATGGCTCAGCAGTAAAGAGCACTGGCTGCTCTTGCAGAGGACCCAGGTTCAGTTCCCAGCACTCACATGGTGGCTAACAACCATGCATAACTTCAGTTCCAGGGGATCCAACACCCTCTTCTGGACTTTGTGGGGATCTAGGCAGAATTAGGATAAAGTGGTGGGGTTAGTGTGGCAACAAAGGGACTTAGTAGTTGCCTCCTTTTTTTTTTTTTTTTTTTTTTTTTTTGATCTTTTCGAGACAGGGTCTCCCTGTAGTCCCCACTGTCCTGGAACTCACTCTGTAGACCAGGCTGGCCTTGAACTCACAGAGCAGAGCCTGCCTCTGCTCCCAAGTGCTAGGATTAAAGGCGTGTGCCACCACGCCCGGCCAGTAGTTGCTCTTACACAACCATACTTCCCATTGTGGGACAGGGGTGCACACACACACACACACACACACACGCGCGCGCGCGCGCGCGCGCACATTGTCATACAGCATGATACCACTAGCATTTGACCCTGTTCAACTTCTGCTAGAATCAGGAGATAACATTTACTTTTAATTCATGTTAAATAAAATATCAAAGCATAACCATAAACATAAGTAGTTTAGATGCTAGAGAAAGTTTATAGAGGTGACCAACTCAAACCCTAGAAAAGGGGAATTATAAAATAAAATGTAACTAATAGTGAGTGGTAGAGATTGTAATCAAGCAAACAGCAAATTCAAAAACCTAGTAGCTGCCACATTCATGGCTGCCACCCAAGGAAAAAGAACCCAGTGTGAGCCTGGAGAGATGACTCCGCAGTTAGGGGCACCAGCTGCTCTTGCAGAGGACGCAGGTTCAGTTCCCACAGGCAGCTAAAACCATCCCTAATTCCAGTCCCAGGGTATCCAACACCCTCTCTGACTCCAAAGGCATTGGACAACATGGGGGCCCTTACACATCTGCAGGCAATACACTCATACACTTCAAAATAGCAAATAATATACTTTAAAAAAAGAGCCTGGTATGACCATATCTCAGTTTTTCAAAAATCTGGGGCTTTGGGTACAAAAAAATCCTAAATCATTAATATTTAAAACTAAATTTGTTTTTTTTAAACAAGTATTAAGTTAACTGGCATCAGTTGATTAAAAAGAATCCCAACATATTTTCGAGGCTTTCACTTGTAGTAAAGCCTACTGCTATGGGGTAAAGGGTAGAAAAAAAAAAGGATGGCATGTTGGAGAGAAGGCTAGCAGGATTTGGACTTTAGGAATATTATTTTTACTTTAAAGAAACAAACCTTGGTGAAAATAGTTCTGCGGAAGGCCTGGATGATGACGGGATGGAATGAGAAGCAGTTTCCAGGGCTAATCTTCCCTTTTCTTCCTTCTCCCCAAGATTAGTACTGCTTTTAAGCTACAGGGAAAAAGCAGAGCTGGAATCTAATTAAAAGCTCTAAGGGAGCAATCAATTTACATTGTGAGAAATGCAAATTCCTTTATGCAAGAAACAAATTAAGAATCTGCAAATTTGTAAATACTGCAGGACTTTTCTGTAATTCAAATGCTTTGGAGAGGGCGGGAGGGAAGGAGGGAGGGAGGAGGGGGAGAGAGAAAGAGAGAGAGAATATGAATATGAATATTTCTACTTAGGAACTACAGAAGGGCCTATAGTTGAGTCAACAGAATGAGAAATGCAAAAGCCAGCACGCTATTCCAGTGCTCCCTCAGGAGAGCTGTCCTCCACCATGTTACTCTAGTGCTCCCTCAGGAGAGCTGCCCTCCACCACGCTACTTCAGTCCTCCCTCAGGAGAGCTGCTCTGAAGTTGCCCTCCACACTCCCCACACACCTGATTTGTGCCAAGAACATTTGTTTCTAGAAGATCAAGCAGTAAACAAGTTCATGACAGCAGACCCGGTCCCAATCGCTCTGTCTGTGGTGGTTTTATGAGCTGTTCCATTCACAAATATTTACTGGAACCCTTTCATAAGATCTTGTCTGTTATTAAAGATTTGAAAGTCCTGCCCTGCAATCATGTTGGAAGTAGGAGCACAGGCTCATTCTCCTCCTGGGAATTTTCTTTTTTTAAAACTTTATTTATTTATTTCTGTATGTGTATCAATGTACTGTCTGCATGCAGGTCTGTGCACCCGTGTCGTGCAATGCCGCGGAGGTCAGAAGAGGGTCTTGAATTGGAGTTTCAGACGGCTCTCGGCCGAGATGTGGGATAGAACCTGGGTCCTCTGTAAGAGC
Organism: Rhizomys pruinosus; assembly: GCA_009823505.1. Lineage (NCBI taxonomy): Eukaryota > Metazoa > Chordata > Mammalia > Rodentia > Spalacidae > Rhizomys > Rhizomys pruinosus. The sequence continues at coordinate 1,964,719 of VZQC01009558.1, read as the reverse complement.
GGTCGGCGCTCTTAACCGCTAGGCCATCTCTCCAGGATAGAACCTGGGTCCTCTGTAAGAGCGGTCGGCGCTCTTAACCGCTAGGCCATCTCTCCAGCCCCCTCCTCCTGGGAATTTTCTAAGCACTTAGCTGCAAGCCCCAGAGTTGTCAGAGGCCCTAGAAATGTAACTCCATCTCTGCCTTTAGGAGCTGGAGAAGACTGATGAGAACGTAGTTTACAGCCTTCTTCCAGCCCAGAGCTTGATGATAAAGAGCCTGGAGCGCAGGGGAGCTGAGAGAAGCTTTTGAGCTCACCAAGAAATCTGTCAATACAAGAACATCAAGGGCTGGGCACAAGGAGAGGGCTGGCACTCAAGGTGGAAGTCAGTGCACTAGTAGCACCCTGCCAGGAGCCCAGACCAGATTTGCACATTCAACTGATTGCTTTCCCCTGTGGCTTTTCAAACCTTCCCATAAAGTATTTTTTGTGTTCAAGAGCCTTAAAATATCTTCCCACTCAGCAATTTTCCATCTAGCGATTGGAGATGCTGCCAAAAAAGTACAGATAAGGAAGTTTATGCAGCATTGCTATATCCTGAAATAATCTCAATGTTCAACCACAGAGTAATGGTTAAATAATTATGGTATGCCCAAGCCCTTTGATGTTAATGCATGCTTTGGAAAAAACAAAGTATTTTGGAAGAATATTTTAAGAACAGCAGAAACAATTATGACATGAGTTCCAAACTTATGTAAAATGTTTAATAAAGTATTATCCTGATTTCTAACAAAATATTAAAAAGTGGGGCCAAGGAGATGGCTTGGAGAATAAAGGCACTTGCTGCCAATCCTGACAGCAAATTCAATCCCTGGAATCCACTTGGTGGGAGAGCACCCCCTATAAATTTCCCTCTAACTACACACTCTCGTTCTCTCAAGTGCCCCCCACAATACACATACGTACATACACATAATACATACATGTACACATGCACACAATACATACACAATACACATACACGCATATATACAATACACACATAATACATATACACACAATACACACATACAATACACATACACACAACACATACATATACACACACAATACCAACACAATATGCACACAAATACATATACACACAGTATAAACACATACACAATACACACAATACACAATAAATGTAAAAAGTAAAGAATAATTCTCCAACAATGAGCATGGGTTTCACCCATATTCTACTGTTCTAAGCCCCTTCCCTGTTTTAGGCATACCAGACAACAAAAGGGTGGAATTTCTTCCTGTTCTGTGTCAAATCAAAACAACTGGCTTTCATTTCTCTCCCTCCAAATCCTCAGATGGGCAAATCACTCTGTCCGCCCCATTCTCTTCATGGTGCCCAAGCTGAGAAGCAAATGAAGGCTGGTAAGTGTGGCTGAGGGAAGATCCCAGGACCAGCCAAGGAAGGACTCCTAGAAGCTGGGTTCTCCTGGGAAAGGCTGGCTGCTGTACACTGGGAATGACTCCTGGTGTTGGTGCTGCAGGAGAACATGCATATATCATGCTTCAACATAAGAAGTATCACAGGCCGGGCTGGAGAGATGGCCTAGCGGTTAAGAGCGCCGACCGCTCTTACAGAGGACCCGGGTTCGATCCCCAGCACCCACATGGCGGCTGAGAACCGTCTGAAACTCCAATTCCAGGAGAACTCCAGTTCCAGGGGAATCCGAGACCCTCTTCTGAACTCCGCGGCGTTGCACGACACGGGTGCACAGACTTGCATGCAGACAGCACATTCATACACATACAGAAATAAATAAAATTAATAAAAAAAAAAGAAAAAAGAAGTATCACAGGTAATAAAAGATTAATAGCCCAACCAATGGTCTAAAGCCAAAGTGTTGTCCAAGTTGGGAAGAGTAGGCCAAACTTCCCTTTGCAATCTTATAGGGGCCATTGGTTGTGCCAGAGTGGACTCTTTTAGCTAGCATTTCTTGGGGTTTAATTATTAAGGAATGTAAAAGACCCCTTTGCAAAAGAACTTTTGCTGTTAGGGGAAAAAAGGATGGTGTAATTTAAAAAAAGGTGCTAGGAAACAATTTCAAGTAAAAATACTGTTTGAAGAAATTTAAATCTCTTTTCTCAAAATTACTTCGTCCTTTAGTTTCCCCTTTGCTTTAAAATACTCATGTAAGATCTGCTTTAAAAGACAGAACCAGCCAAGAATATAGCTCAAGAAATTGACCAAAACGGGGATGCATACGTGTTTCAGTTCTTAGAAAAACTGTGCCTTAGATCTCTGTGAGTTCAAGGCCAGCCTGGTCTACCATAGCGAGCTCCAGGCCACCTGGGACTAAAGGGAGACCCTGAGTCAAAAAAAAGAAAGAAAGAAAGAATGTGCAAATATGTAGCATATATAAATAAGATCTATCTAGCTATTATCTCTTTAAAAAGAAAGAAAGAAAAAGAAAGGAAGGAAGGAAGGAAGGAAGGAAGGAAGGAAGGAAGGAAAGAAATAAACTGTGCCTTGCTTACTGCCTGGATTCTTGGTTCTCCGCAGTGAAGGGCGTGGGGCACTTTCTTCCTCTTTGAATTTTCTTGCTTTTACAGTTTAATTGGATGTTAAGCATCTTCCCACAGCACTGCTCTTGTAGGTTACATAGGCATGTATTCTAAGTTATATATGTATGTCTACCCAGCGTCAAGTGACCTTTCATTAACACCAGCTAAACAGACCTACACAGCTCTCTAACCATATCCCCTAGACCATTTTTATGGGGAGCGGAGGGGGGGGTACATTCTACTTAAAGCTGACACGGGCGAATTTCCACTCCCTTTGTTCCTTGTGCAGGCTTGGTTCAAGGTGTGTGGGGTTCTCCAAAGAGGATGCTGGGAATAGAGAAGACAGGCTGGAAAGCACAATTTGATATGCTAAACTTGCGAGCTCCTCCAAGGGTACCTTCCGGATTTCGCATCAAAACACCACACCAAGCCCCTGAGGAAACCAGGAGAGTTTTTAATTAAAGAAATGAAAATGCAAACGAGTGGATCGTTTTTTAAAAATAATCTCCACGGATTATTCACTCTGGAAACTGCAGGCCTGTAAAATCCTGGCGCACTGGAGACCTTTGGAAAAGGAGAAGTGGAGAATGCAGATCTGGTTCTAGAGTGAAAACAGGTGATGTCATAGCGAGCAGCGCGGTGTGGTCATGACAGCTGGGGAGCTGCAGCTTCAGGAATGGCGCTCTGCGCCAGGGCAGACGTGCTGTCCACGGCCTGGAGCCGGTGAGCCCCCACCAATCAGGTGCCCGCTCCGCGCCGCTTTGTTCTTGCCGGCTAGCTGGCAGCGGCGGTCGGCGTCTGCTCCCGGCAGCCCAGGGCACCTGCGTCCGGACCTGGGCCCGGCCAGCTTCAGCCTTCCGCGGTGGGCTCCAGTCCACAGACCCCCTCCCACAGGGACCCGCCGCCTCGGGCAGCACCTGAGGACAAATCCTGCAACTTTCATTGCTCAGAGTACTGGAGGGGGAAACCCACAAACCAGACTTGTCTCGCTGTCCCCAAGCCTCTCGTCTGTCCCCACCACTCTCTAGCGCGTCATTTGCACAAGGTTCACACCTAATGATGCATGAAGTTGTCTGAGCTCTCTGGATGCAGAGTGCTACAAACACAGTCCTTCTGACAGCTACTGTCAGTTGTGGGCCGAGAGAAAGCTGAGCTCGGGCCCGGAAGAAAAGAGCGTTCTAGCGCCCGCCCTGCCCACCCCGGAAGGCCAGGAACGTTCTGCTCGGTCTCGGACCCGCTAGCTAAGCTCCAGCTTCCAGCTATTTACCTCCCACTCACCATTTCTGCAGGGACCAGGCAAAGGGGCGGGGATTATTCTGGGGGTGGAGCTTTCTGTATTTAATTTGCATATGACACACCTCCGCTTTTCATTGGCGGGACGCCCACCGCGTCGCTGGACTCACCCGCCCTCATCCTTCAGCCCGGAGCCTCGGAGATAAACTTAACTTGCCCGGAGATCCAGGCCTTCTCGCCAGCCGCCATTGGCTGGCGCGCTCCGGACCGGCCTCTCACGGCTCATTGGCTGCGGGCTGGCGCGGGGGCATGTCCTGGCGCTCTGATTGGCGGGGGGCGGCGCCCCGCGCAGAGGCCCTGAAGGCGGTGGCGGCGGGGGCGGGGCCGCACTGTGCGCTGCGGCGGCTGCAGCTCGTCCTGGCTGGCCGGGCGCGGGTCTGGGGATGGGGGCGGGTGCAGCGCCGGGCCGGTGAGCGCCGCGGCCGCCGTCCCCTCCGAGCTCCCGGGCAGCCGCCGAGGGGCCGCGGGCTCCCGCGCGACATCCTGCCCGAGGGCGCCGAGGCCGCTGTGAAGGGCGGCGTGGCCGCGATGAACCGCGGCGGTAGCAGCCCGGCGGCAGCCGCCAACTACCTGCTCTGCACCAACTGCCGGAAAGTGCTGCGGAAGGTACGGTGCGGCGTCGGCCCGGCGAGGTCCCCGCCGCGGGGTTCGGCCGGCGCTCACGGGGGCGAGGCTCAAAGGGTCCCCCCGGCGGCGGGGCATGGGGACCGCGGGCGGACTGAGGGAGTCCGGGGCCGAGGGGGTGCGGGGGCCCTGGGCTCGGCCCTCCTGCCCGGGAGCGGGAACGACCGAGAACCTGCCGGGTGCGGGGATGACCGAGAACCTGCGGGGTGCTGGGATGACCTAGGACCTGCGGGGTGCGGAGATGACGGAGGACCTGAGGGGTGCTGGGATGACCGAGGACCTGCCGGGTGCTGGGATGACCGAGGATTTGCGGGGTGCTGGGATGACAGAGGATCTGCAGGGTGCTGGGATGACCGAGGACCTGCCGGGTGCTAGGATGACCGAGGGCCTGCCGGTTGCGGGGATGACCGAGGACCTGCCGGGTGCTGGGATGACCGAGGATTTGCGGGGTGCTGGGATGATAGAGGATCTGCGGGGTGCTGGGATGACCGAGGACCTGCGGGGTGCTGGGATGACCGAGGGCCTGCTGGGGTTGGGGCGATGGAGACTGGGGACTTGCCTGGTCTGCCCTGCAGGAACCAGGCTCTCCTCCGCCGCACTCTCTGGGTGCTTGCGTGGATCTGTTTGCTGCTGCCTGGCCTAAGTACCCAGCACCCCACCTTGGCATCCTAGCCATGGTGACCGGGGTTCACACTTGGGTCCGCACAGGCACCGTGAAGGCATCTTGAACTTTATGCCCATGGGAAACGCTATTCCATCTTCCAGAGCCTGGGGCTGGGGTTTCAGGAGGCGGAGTCTGAAATGGACTGGGGGTTAGCATCCCCACCGTGGTGAAGATCCAGAAAAATCCGACCCCGGGGCCGCTTATGCTTTCCAGAGTGTATGATAGAAAGTTTACTCCAGTATTGTTTAGCTTACTTGCCTTAATCGCCCTGTGGGGGATGGGGGAGAGGATGACAAAATGTCCCTTTAGACTAGCAGAGTTTTTACTCAGATGTGAACAGCCCCCCTTGAATAATGCAATCCGCTTGTTCTCCACACTGTTTTTACATTGCACGAAGTGAAAACGTTAGGTGAGATCCTTCTGTTTGTCCAGCGCCAATGAATTAAAATTGCTGAGCTGTGCAAATCTGAGTGCCAAGAAGAATGCAGTGCTTGTTTTTTGTGGGTTTTTTTTTTTTTTTTTTTGGGTTTGTCAAATTACATATACAGTCACTTTCGGATTGTTCTTTAGGTATTAAAACCAGCAAGCAAGCAAAGCCCCGAAGAAGCAAGCTCAGATATTTGCGCTCTTTGTCCAAAAGCTGTTTTTTCTTCCTCTGTGGTCAGGCTGAGTGCCAATCAAAGTTGTTTTCAACCCTCTCTTCTCTGCAATGGAGCTGCTTTTTTTTCTCTCTCCAGTTTTATTTGAGAGCGTCAGGACAGCAAAGGGATTGAAGATTTTGTTAATCAAACAATTAAATCTACCTTGTTATGTTTATTGGGTATGTTTCTCTTAAAACAGATTTTTATTAAATGTGCATGTTGAGTCTGTGCAGTTATTTTTTTCCATAAACTGTGGGATCAAATTACAGTTGATACTTGCTCAGCTCATTGTAGGGCAGCCTGTGAGACTTGTAGTGGATCAGAAGCTCAGATCAGCTCCCTTGAACGTTAACTCTTTCACTGCTGGGCCAGATGGCCTCTGGATTTAGCTTTTACAAATTGTGTCTTAAAGGGAAAATGTATGTCTTTGTCATGAAAAGCAATGTCATTGAGACTGATTTGACTAAATTTAAGCTCAGTTAAGTGGGAGGAAGTTGTGTTTTCCTATCTGAATATGGAGACAGGTGATCTAGTTGACTTGATTCCATTTTTTAAATGGTTTTGGCAATTTGTTTGACTAATAAGTGATTCAAAGCTGATACTGGGCTTCATGCAGTTTTCCCTTTTCCTTTTGAGAAGCTGATGTGGCCCATGACCTCACTGACATTCAAGGCATCTTTATATCTTTCTGTGAGTTTTTAGGAAACTAATATTTCTATTTACCATCCTCACATCTGCCATAATTAAAAGAGAAGTGTGTCCAAAATGGGGTTTTATATTTTATAATTGTGATGAAAACCTCTTGCCAGTATTCCAGTTTTCATTAACTACAGGGCATTTAATTTTGACTCATGTAGTGGCATGAAATAAATTTAGATGGAAAAAAGAATTGTTTGTTCCAGTTAAGACACGACCTGGTGGTGTTTAAAGCTTGCCAACCTTAAGCACCTCTTGAAAGAAATCAGAGTCTAGCACTTAAATTCTTCATCATTCTAAAAATGTCACGCAACAGTTTGTTAATGATGTTTTTATTTTTGATAGACTTAAGTAAGGTTCATCTACAACTCTCAAGTGTGATTCTTTGCGTTTGTTTCCATTTACTGAGGTCTATGGTCATAAACAAATGAGTCACAGCACTCTGGATTCTGGGTGGGTGCATGTAGCTGATAGCTAGTAGTGGAAGAAGGAACATCATGCACATCCTGTGTCAATGGCCGTTTGCTGTTCTAACCCTCATTAATGGTAAGGAAAGGGCTTCACCTTCATATGTGGAAGAAAGCTTTTTTTTTTCTGTCTGTAAGTAACTTAATTTATGCAATATGTTGAATTCTGAGGAAACTTCAAAAGGAACTGAATTAACCTTCAAAGGAAATAATTTGTTTTAATTCAATATCTGAAGACTGAATTGCATAATGTATAAAAATCACATTTAATCTTAGAAGGGCCTTCACAGTTTGGGTTCAGTGCCTGGCAGAACAGAATTGTTACAGCATTAAAAGTGGCTGGCTTGGTAGCTTGGGTAAAGCACATAGAAAGACAGATAGAAAACAGGAGCTTCACACCATAGCTCTCACCAAGTGCTTCACACCATAGCTCTCACCAAGTGCTTCACACCATAGCTCTCACCAAGTGCTTCACACCATAGCTCTCACCAGTGCTTCACACCATAGCTCCATCAAGTGCTTCACACCACAGTTCCACCAAGTGCTTCACACCATAGCTCTCACCAAGTGCTTCACACCATAGCTCTCACCAAGTACTTCACACCATAGCTCTCACCAAGTGCTTCACACCATAGCCCGCCAAGTGCTTCACACCATAGCTCTCACCAAGTGCTTCACACCATAGCTCCACCAAGTGCTTCACACCATAGCTCCACCAAGTGCTTCACACCATAGCTCCACCAAGTGCTTCACACCATAGCTCTCACCAGTGCTTCACACCATAGTTACACCAAGTGCTTCACGCCATAGCTCTCACCAAGTGCTTCACACCAAAGCTCCACCAAGTGCTTCACACCATAGCTCTCACCAAGTGCTTCATACCATAGCTCCACCAAGTGCTTCACACCATAGCCTACCAAGTGCTTGCTCTGTGCTCTATTACAGTTTTTTTTTAATATTATATTTTATTTCTTTTTAAATTTATTTTTCTCTATGTGTATGAATGTACTGTCTGCATGCAGGTCTGTGCTTGTACAACCCGTGTTGTACAATGCCACGGAGGTCAGAAGAGGGTGTTGGATTCCCCTGGAACTGGAGTTCTCCTGGAATTGGAGTTTCAGACGGTTCTCAGCCACCATGTGGGTGCTGGGGATTGAACTCGGTTCCTCTGCAAGAGCAGTTGGTGCTTTTAACCGCTAGGCTATCTCTCCAGCCCCTCTATTACAGTTTAATAAACTTTTTAATAAGACGAAAAATGCTGCCTACTTTTTGAAACCTAAGTTTTCAAATGTAAAACATTTTACTTGAAGAAATTCCAGTAAAAACAACATGAATCTAATCCTTTCATTTCAAAAATGAAGTGGCAAAGCACAACAAGGAATGCAGGTAGCTGTCAGTCCACTCACCTGCCATCTAGAAAGTGGTATATTACAACACACAGAAACACTGAACTACTGCTGTCAGATGAAGAGAACTTTGCAGAATAATTAAATAATAAATAAATAAATTAACATTTTAATTTCTTTCCTTTAATAAAAACTGCTGTCACTATAGGCTGTAGCAAACTTACTATGTGGCTCAGGCTAGCTAGCCTTGAACTTACTATATAGCTCAGGCTAGCTAGCCTTGAACTCACTATATAGCTCAGGCTAGCTAGCCTTGAACTTACTATATAGCTCAGGCTAGCTAGCCTTGAACTTACTATGTAGCTCAGGCTAGCTAGCCTTGAACTTACTATGTAGCTCAGGCTAGCTAGCCTTGAACTTACTATATAGCTCAGGCTAGCTAGCCTTGAACTCACTATATAGCTCAGGCTAGCTAGCCTTGAACTTACTATATAGCTCAGGCTAGCTAGCCTTGAACTTACTATGTAGCTCAGGCTAGCTAGCCTTGAACTTACTATGTAGCTCAGGCTAGCTAGCCTTGAACATACTATGTAGCTCAGGCTAGCTAGCCTTGAACTTACTATGTAGCTCAGGCTAGCTAGCCTTGAACTGGTTCTCCTGCCTTAGTCCTCCAAGTGCTGAGATTATACGTGCACAGCACACCGGCACGTCTGAAAGAGTCAGTATGTATCTGGGTAGTTCTAGTGATATGTCCTGGCGTATCCATAGTAATTTTCCACCCTTCTTATACAGTTCAGTGCTGTGACATCTTCTTCATATTTTATAAACAAAGAGACCTCCAAGTAAAATGGAAAATATTAAATTGGTCCATATTAGCCTGATTTAGGTAACCAGCATGGTCAGTATTAGAAATCATGCATCATTCAGCCAAGGGAACACAGCATAGAGGTAGTACTAGAAATCATGCATCATTCAGCCAAGGGAACACAGCATAGAGGTAGTACTAGAAATCATGCATCATTCAGCCAAGGGAACACAGCATAGAGGTAGTACTAGAAATCATGCATCATTCAGCCAAGGGAACACAGCATAGAGGTAGTACTAGAAATCATGCATCATTCAGCCAAGGGAACACAGCATAGAGGTAGTACTAGAAATCATGCATCATTCAGCCAAGGGAACACAGCATAGAGGTAGTACTAGAAATCATGCATCATTCAGCCAAGGGAACACAGCATAGAGGTAGTACTAGAAATCATGCATCATTCAGCCAAGGGAACACAGCATAGAGGTAGTACTAGAAATCATGCATCATTCAGCCAAGGGAACACAGCATAGAGGTAGTACTAGAAATCATGCATCATTCAGCCAAGGGAACACAGCATAGAGGTAGTACTAGAAATCATGCATCATTCAGCCAAGGGAACACAGCATAGAGGTAGTACTAGAAATCATGCATCATTCAGCCAAGGGAACACAGCATAGAGGTAGTACTAGAAATCATGCATCATTCAGCCAAGGGAACACAGCATAGAGGTAGTACTAGAAATCATGCATCATTCAGCCAAGGGAACACAGCATAGAGGTAGTATTAGAAATCATGCATCATTCAGCTAAGGGAACACAGCATAGAGGTAGTACTAGAAATCATGCATCATTCAGCCAAGGGAATGGGCTCACTCACACAGCACAGAGGAAGCCATCTTCTCTGATGGATCATCATTCTTGTCTTTCAGATTTTTTTACTTCAAGGCATCATTTATTTATTTATTTTTACTTTATGCACATGCCTGTATGTATGTAAATGTACCACTTGTGTACAGTGCCCTCAGAGGTCAGAAGAGGTTGTCTAATCACCTGGAACTGGAGTTACAGATAGTTGTTAGCCACCATGTGGTTGCTGGGAACCCAACCTGTATCCTCTGCAAGAGCAGCCAGTGCTCTTAACCACAGAGCCATATCTCCAGCCCCTGTGAGGCAGTTTTTAAATAATTTCTATCTCATGCTGGGCGTGGTGGTGCACGCCTTTAATCCCAGGAGGCAGAGGCAGCTAGATCTGTGAGTTCAAGGCCAGCCTGGTCTACATAGTGAGCTCCAGGCCAGCTTGAGACCCTGTCTCAAAAATACCCCCCCAAATTAATTTCTATCTCAAATGACCTAAGCACACATCAAGTAGTGAATTTATTACAGTGAATCATTATTTAGTTGTTTTTTGTTTTTTTTTACTACTTTCCATGGATCCCTAAGATACTTTAGGGTTTTAAAGGGCTTCATTTGCATTAAAATTTTAATGTTCAACTTAGTGTTCAATTTTTAAAATTTAACTTAAAAATATAGATACTTGGGGCTGGAGAGATGGCTCAGCGGTTAAGAGCACCAACTGCTCTTGCAGATGACCCAGGTTCGATTCCCAGCACCCATATGGCGGCTAAGAACCATCTTTAACTCCAGTTCCAGGGGAATCCGACACCCTCTTTTGACCTCTACAGCATTACATGACATGGGTACACCTACTTACATGCAGACACTACACTCATACACATAAAATAATAAAAAAAAAATATAGATACTTGGGGCTGGAGAGATGGCTCATCAGTTAAGAGCACTGGCTGCTCTTGCAGAAGACCTGGGTTGGATTCCCAGTACCCACATGGGAGCTAATAACTGTCCATAACTCTAGTTCCAGGGGATCTGATGCCTTCTTCTGACCTCCAAAGACATTGAACAACACAGGTGCACTTACATACATGCAGGCAATACACTCATACACATAAAGCAAAAATAATAAATAGGGGCTGGAAAGATGACTCAGTGGTTAAGAGCACTGACTGCTCTTGCAGAGAACCCAGGTTTGATTCCCAGCATCCACATGATGGCTAAGAACCATCTGTAACTCCAATTCCAGGGGAATCCGACACCCTCTTCTGACCTGCACAGCATTGCACAACATAAGTGCACCAACCTACATGCAGACAGTACACTCATACACATAAAAAATAATAAATAAGAATATAAATACCCCAAAATGTACACATAATTTTGACACATTTGGAATCTATAATTATATTTTGTTACACAATGATATTATCATCATTTGGAGCTTGAACCCAGCACCTTGGGTGTTGTAGGCAAGCCCTCCCACTGAGCTATGATTTCTAGTCCCGAGATTATTCTTCTGCAGACCTTATATTACAGTGGTTCTGCTTTATTTGTACATGTCAGAACTTTTGTCCCATCATTGGGAGGAAGAATGCCACTGGCTGGGCAGACAGCAGCCGTACAGAAGAATTACTTCTGTCACAAGTCTATTCATCTGGCTTTTTGTTTCTTAGAATACAAGCAGGGTATGAAAACGGTTGTTACGTTATAACTGTAATATTTATTAAGCTTATTGCTTTGTATATCTGAATGCTTCCTAGCTCAAGTTCAAAGTCAGACTCAGTCTGTGAAAAGGATTCTGATGCTTCCCATGATTTTTAAGATGTGTTTACAGTTAGGTCTTTGGCATTGATCCTTTCATTCTGAGCAACTTGAAGCCCAGTTTTTTCTATAAAATGAACATGGTTTTTATCAGTCTTGTGGTTGCTTTGTAGCTTGAGAGAGATAATGTGTTTAAGTACTATGCAGACCCTAAGTGTAACTCTGTAAGAATGGAAAAAACAAGCCTGTGTATTGTCCCTTTTTCAGAATACTTTAGCTCTTTGTGTGTTAGAGGATTATAGTTAATACATACTGAGTAATTTGGTTAAAAGTCATTATTCATAGGAATTTTAATTGTTGCTAGTAAAAGAGAGGAAGTGCTGTGCCTTTATCGAGAGCAGCTTTTTGCCTATTTTTGGTTTTTGTATCTCCATTTCTAACCCTCCTCTCCCCCACACAGCCACCCTTAAAGTGTAATGCAGTACACTGCTTTTGGATTTTCAGATAAATTAAATTGCCTCTGACACAAACTAAGAAAATTTGTGTTTTCTTTGAAAAGACCATGAGTTAGGTATGTTGTGCCTAATAACTGTGAGAAGATCTGGGATAATCAAGAAACCTGATTATTTCTGTTTAGAAGAGTGTGGAGGTGACAGTCTCTTCATCTTTTCTCCTATACCTACTTTTCCAGTTGCTCCTTGGAAGCCATTGACCTCTGCAGTGTTAACTGTTTCTACATAATCTCAGGGTTTCTCACAGTCTGTGAAGGCTTAAGTGACAAAGCCTCCGTCATACAGCAAAGAAGACATGCATTCTTAGTGTGGCTCTCTCTCTATAGTGATCCTTTGAATTGTCCCCTGCAGTTGTTGAGGCTGCCAGGAAATATCTGCACTTCACAGGGAGCATCTGTGGAAAGTTTTGACCTGTCATGGCAGAGCAGCTGAAGGGGCAGGAGCAAGCTGGCTGCCTGGCTTCATCCGCGAGCACTCACTAACTGAGCAAGCTGGCTGCCTGGCTTCATCCACGAGCACTCATTTGTCCATCACTAACTGAGATGAAGAAGCAGGTTTCAGATCTGGGCCCCGGTCTCCTGCCTCTGAGACACAGAAGTGCTGGGAACTCAAAACTATGTTCATAATCTTATAAAGACCTTATTCTTTTTTTTTTTTTTTACTGTGTACAAAACATTGGGGGCGTAATTATAAATCACAGAACTGGCACCAAGCGCCAGCCATTGTTTGCTCTGCTGCTGTTCAACACAGAGGAAGATGCTGCTTTACTCAAGAATGTCCTTGAGGAAGTAGTAAAAATTTAAATTTTGTTGTCTCTTGATCCTTGAATATCCATCTTTTTGCCTGTATACATAGAAAACGTCTACAGCTGGTTGTCTCCAGGGGAAAATTTGTACAGGTTTAGTGGAGTTCAACCAGCCAGTTTTTTATTTATCTCATTTTACTCAAAAGAACACCTGACCAGAGCTGGAGAGATGACTCTGGTTAAGAGCACTGGTGCCGGGCGTGGTGGCGCATGCCTTTAGTCCTAGCACTTGGGAGGCAGAGGCAGGTGGATCTTTGTGAGTTCAAGGCCAGCCTGGTCTACAGAGCGAGTTCCAGGACAGCTGGGGCTACAGGGAGACCCTGTCTCGAAAAGACCAAAAAAAAAAAAAAAAAAGAGCACTGGCTGCTCCTGCAGAGGACTGGGTTTTGGTTCCCAGCACCCACATGGCAGCTCAGAACCACCGGTACTAAGTCTAATTGCAGAGGATCTGAGGCCCCCTTCTCACCTCTTTGGACTCCTGCATACACACGTACACATACATGCTCTCACACACATATACATTAAGGGAATGTGCAAGTAAGAAAATAAGTAAATCTTTTTTTTTTTAAATAAACACCTGATAAAACTTTACTTCCTCAGAATGAGTATTGAGTAATATTTATTTTTTCAAAATGAGCAGTATGACTTCAAAATTAAAAAGAAATAACTGACAGTATTGCTTGTCAATGATAAAGTTCAACTGTAGAAGAAAAAGCTGAAATTTTGGAAAAGTATGGTCTCTTGTCCTAAGGTCATCAACATTTGTAAGATCCACAGAATGCCTTGAATCAGTGTGTTCCAAACACTAGTGTGTGAAATCCACTCCTTGGACCTGCTGTCAGCAAGGACCGGCCAGGCAGACCACAGTGGGTATGATCTTGGATTTAGTTCCTGTTCTCCTTACTCCCTGTGAATATTGTCAGTTGTTTTCTTGAATTTTCAGGATCCTGTTGCTCATTTTTGAGGTGTTTATCAAAATCACATAGAGATGAGAGATCCATTCAAAATGCAAGATGG
>VZQC01009558.1:1932415-1944400 GCA_009823505.1 Rhizomys pruinosus | reverse complement strand
TATATTCTATACCTGCAATTAACATGGAATTCCCACTTCTTTTCAAGTGTTTTTGTCTAGGCTCTGCTGACATTTTCTCAAAGCCTTTCCTAAGTCTTTTGGCCCCTTCCTTCTGCTTTCCAGACTACCGGGCTGTCCACCGCATTCCCTGCTCTTCACAGACCAAAGTAGCGCTAATGAGTTACATAGATTTCTCTTACCAGATGGTATCCTATTTGGGACCTGGTTAATGAGGCTTTTTATAAAAAAAAATGAGATCTTGATTTAAATGCATAAACATTGACGGTATATTTACATCGGATAGAGAACAGTAGAGCTAATACAAGAAGAACGTAGGCATGCCTGTCTGCTGTGTCCTGCAGCTCCACTCTGCTGTCGTGGGAACATTTCACAGCAAAGGTGATTTGAGAGAGTAAAATGCACTGCTGCCTGGGCTGCTTTTTGCTTTCTTCTTATTATATGTTTTGCTATTTTATTATCTTTGTGGCCAGTTAACTATCATACTAGTCTTTGGAGAGAGTCTTCATAAAGAGTAAGGATATCAAGAGAGAGTCAGGATACAGCCTCCACTATAGTGATTCTTAGCAATGCAAAGAGGCCCTTGCTGTGCTGTGAATGCATGTTCTGCCCCTTGGACTCTGCTAGTACTCTGTGAGGAGCAGCTGTTTTAGGAGAGGAGTTAAGGGCATGTCTTGAAGTTTCCAAGATTCTGTACAAGAACTCTGAAGGTTCCTGTTTGGTGTAGGATTATTTAACTTTTTCTTTCTCCTCCTACAGCCCCTTTCTTTGCACAGTTCCCATGCTGGGCACAGGCCCCTTGGCCATCAAACACTTCTGTAGTAACCATGAAACAGAACTTTTTGTAGGCACTGACTACCCCATAACTAGCCTTTACTTTTTAGATCCACCCAAGAATGAATCATCCATTGCCGTCTGAGCCAGGATATTGGTTGCCCCTGAGGAGATATTATGAATATTGTAGATATGAAAATTATAGGATCTTTTTTCTATTTATTTTTATTTATTTATTTTCTATGTGTATGAATGTACTGTCTGCATGTAGGTTTGTGCACCTGTGTCGTGCAATGCCGCGGAGGTCAGAAGAGGGTGTCGGATTCCCCTGTAACTGGAGTTCTCCTGGAACTGGAGTTACAGACAGTTCTCAGCCGCCATGTGGGTGCTGGGGATCAAACCTGGGTCCTCTGCAAGAGCAGTCGGCACTCTTAACCACTAGGCTATCTCTCCAGCCCCAGGATCTTTTATCTTTATTCAGAACTCAATGGTGAGTTGAGAAAGCTTGCTCAAAGCATGTGGAGACAGAGGCTGACCTGAACTAGCTTCCCACCCAGAACTCACCAGTTCTGCTAGATTGTCCAGCCAGTAAGGCCCCTGAATCTTCCCAACAGCCAGCTCCCCAGCCCCCCACCCCCAACACCGGAGTTGCAGACAAGTCTTAACATGCCCAGCTTTCACATGAATGCTGGCAATCCAAACTTGGACCCCCATGCTGTACAGCCATCACCCCAGTCAACTATTCACATTTTAAAGGTGAAGAAACCAGGGATCAGAGAACTTCAGTAAGTCAGTAAGGGTCATAGTACCTACAGACAGGATTTGAAACTGGTTTGGGGTCCAAAATGTGGCACAGTCTACAAGTGCCACATATTCCATAGGGTTTCCTTATTACAGAGGACTTGCAGAGTCTCATAAGATAAAATAGAATAGGATCAGTGGATCAAGAGAGAGAGTCAGGAGAGATCTCAAGTTTAGACATAGTCTGCTGTTTCATTTTTAAATGTTTTTTTGGGGAAGTTATTTTTTATTTTTATTGAGCTTTTATACATTTCATACAAGAGTTCTTGATCAAATTTAGACCCCTCCCCTGTCCATCTTCCCCAGCGCCCTCCCCCAGACCTCATGTGTCTCACCACACATGGTGTGGTGTCCTGTCCAGTTGAGCATTTATACCTGGATGTCCTTCAGTACAGATTCATCCCCTGGAGTCTAGTCAGTGCATCTAGAGATTGTAAGTAGGGCCTGCGCTCCCACACCCAGCAGCCATCAGTCTCCTGTAGTTCTCAGTCTCGGGCCAGCCCACCTCCCATTTCTCTCACTCCAGTCTGGGCCCTTGTTTGATTGAGTTGAATGAGACTATTAATGATCTAGGTCGTAATGTTCTAAGACAATAAGATTAGTCATAAGATTAAGTCAAGAAATAAATCAGAGTGTTTTTTTTTTTCTTTTGTACTGGGGATTGAACCCAGGGCCTGTGCCAAAAGAAGTTGAAGTTCTTATTGACATTTTAGCCTATTTAGCTTTTGCTTCTGACTCTCTAAGCATCCTCCCCAATTACATGGCCCTTTGTCCTCATCCCAGGCTGTCTTTCCTGACTTCACGTACTTGAGTCCCTCTTAATCACTCAGTCAGTACTGCTGTAGCATTTTTCAGAAAAGATTGTCTAGAAATGTGAGTTTCCGATACTGTGCTTTTGAATGGGACCTCTAGGAAGTATTCTCAGTTTCTGGAAAATTCTTTTGCAGTGCTTTATGAAGATAAGAAATAATGTGAAAATTCATTTACATCAGGTTGGCTCTTGTGTTGAGGGGAACAAAACAAACCTGGAATTAGCATCCTTCCCCAGTCCTTTCTCCCTGTACCTGCTACAGTTCTACATCCTCAGAGCATTTGGGTTATTTTAAATTGTTTGTGTGTGTGTGTGTGTGAGTGTGCGCCTAAGTGTTTGTATATGTACACAGTGGTAAGGAGCCCGTGGAGAGCATCAAATCCCCTGGTCTGGAGTTAATAAGTAGTTACATGTGTGCTGGGAACCAACCGTGGGACCTCCGGCAGAGCAGTGAGAGCACTCACTTAGCTGCTGAGAGAGCCATCACGCCATGTGGACATTTCCATTCTTAAAACAGGTTTCTTTGGGGAGAGGGATTCCTGGAAGATGTGGGTTTACTATTTGTAGGTTAGAATGGTAGGAGTTTTCTGTAGAAACTCAGTAAGTTGTGGCTATCTTGCAGAATGTTATGACCATTACAAGTCTGTCAGTAGGTATTTACTAATTAACCTGGAAACCTAGCCTCTAGGTATTGTTTCCAGAAGAAAAAGTGTCCTGAGATTGAAGTAACAGCTCATCTAGAAACTGTCTTTCCTAACTAGCATTAAGAAAGGGTCTGATTTACACACACAACACACACACACACACACACACACACACACACAGTATTCAAATTCTATTCATCAAAATTTTTTTGTATACTGCTTGAAATTTGTGACTTCTTAGTTGGACTGTAGAGTACCTATTTGTGTTGTGGTTTTACTACTTTAATACATTATGAGCATATTTTTTATCTTGGGAGATTTTTGTTATATAGCTACTAAATGTAGCTATAAGATACCGGTTCTAATATTATTTAGGTTAGGCTGTTGAATATGTAGGCATTAGCATGGCTAGGGTAGACCAGTGATACAGGATAGTGTATGTGATTCAAGCCCATTTAGTCAGAATTCTCACTGCATGGGAATTGGACAATCAGGCATTTAGATCTGAAGGGAAATTGACTAGCCCTGGCTGTGCTGGTCTGTGGGAGAATTAAATGCACACAAGTGTACACTGACATGGATGATATTTCTTAGTCTCTTTCATCTTATGAATATAAACTAACCAATATGCTCATTAAAACAACTTGGAGCTGGAGAGGTGGCTCAGGGGTTGAGAGCACTTGCTGTTCTTCCAGAGGACCCGGGTTTCGAGTCTCAGTACCCACATGGTGGCTCTGTGCACTCTTCTGGCCTTTGTCAACATGACACACATACCAGGCAATCAAAACACTTGTAGAAAATTAATTAATTAATTAAAATCAACAATTTGATGTTATATAAGCAGCCATATTTAATGGAAGACATTCCACTTCTGGTTGGCTTTGAACTTTTGAAGGTAAGCACATCTGTGATATTTATGTATTTTTACCTGGGTTCCTTGCTGATTATTTACTAATATCCATGTAGTTTTATTTTCCTAAGAATTTTCTTTATTAGATGTATTGCAGAAAACCCCTACTTGTCATGGTAGTAAAAGGAATTACAGAACATCTCAGTGGTCTCTTACCTTCAGATATTTATAGAAACAAATGGATTTTTTAAAATGCCAGGCAGCTACTGAGTGCTGCCATGAATTACCATGGGTCTTCTGCTCTTCTTTTCAGAGTGCAGCTGGAATTTGAATGAGTTGTAACAGTGTGCACTTAGTACTTTCTGCATTCAATAAAGTACTGAGTTACCATTCATAAAGTATTCTGATGTCATAAAAGTGAAGACATTTGTCCTCTAATTCTGACCTTGTCCATCATTCCTTCAGTGACAGGTCTACATTACATAAGAGGACTAGAGTGCACCATCACTCTAAACAGTTTCCTTGCATTCTGCCTTATGGTCATTTTAATGCACTTTAGTGTTTATGATAATTGACTGTTTGGCAAAAGCTATAGAGTACATGAAAAGGAAGGTGTAGTGTGAGGTTCATTATATATCAATCAATTCAAAATAAAAGATTTGTAAGAGAAAGCTCTAAGTCCCTGGAAAAGCTGAATTAGCTCACAGGAAGAAATGCAAGCCTTTTCTGGGACATGTGTAATGTATAATTGCCTTTTGGTTATGTCTAAGAAAATCTTACATACAAGCAACTAAATTCACCTTTTCATAATTTTTATTTTTTAAGTGTATAAGTGTTATGCCTGCATGTTTGTAAGTGCACTCAGGTTCTGCAGTGCCTGAGGAGGACAGAAAAGGGCGTCAGATCCCCTGGAACTGGAGTTACAGCTGGGATTTGAACCCAGGTCCTCTGCAACAGCAACCAGTACTCTTAACTGCTGAGCCATCTCTCCAGCCCCAAGTTCCTCCTTTTTAATGTACTATGTTTATTAATTCTTTGATAATTCCATACAATGTATTTTGATCATCTTCATCCTGCACTCCTCCTGGATCCTCCCACCTTCCCACTCCTGAAACTTGTGTCCTCCTTTTCTTTTTCATAGCTCACAGAGTCCTCTTTAACTGGAGGGGCCTGTTCCTTGAGGTCAGTTGAATCACGGGCATGCACACCCTTTACTGCGGGGCAAGGTTTTGTTTCTTAGTGTCGTTGTCACTCCCTAGTTACCTAACCTCAGGAGCAAGTTGTAAGAAGTAATTCAGTCTTGACAAAAACAAATATCCTTTCTGCATTACTAGGATCACTGCCATCCTATCCTGCAACTGAAACTTGTTTTCTTTCAAAAGTTCATTTGGGAGAAGATTAAAGTATTAACAGATGATGGCAATTCCGAAGGCTGAGTGAGCTTGTTTGGTGTTAGGACAGTGGCTCTGGAGGGGCTCCGGAGAAGCCACACTGTCATCTCTTAGAGTTTGAGTCTCTAGAACCACCCACCTGTTGGTGTTCTAGCAGGTCTTCCCTGTGACACCCATGCACTGTGCCATTGTAAACCTCAGTCCTGTTCTTTATGAATAGTGATGGCAGTGCTGGCTATACAGGCAGGAAGATTCTTTTTTTTTTTTTTTTGAAAAGGGGCTCCATGTAGCCCCAGCTGGCCTGGAACTTGCTCTTTAGACCAGGCTGGCCTCAATCCTACAGAAAGCCACCTGCCTCTGCCTCCCACCTCACCCAGACTTTTTTGCCTACTTTGAAAACAGTCACAGATTTGAGATCTTCAGGTACAGTATACTCTCACCATAAGAAAATTATGTCCTGTTTTATTGCTGCTATGAATGTTAGCGAATTGGGTTTTGGGAACTTGTTCCTGACTGAAATCAGGTGAAATGCCTTTTGAAATTACTTGCTTACATAAAGATGAGTGTTTTGGTGCTGACATTGGCAGACTTTGATAGGGATTTCCATCTTAGGTTATTTCTAAACTCTCATGGAGGAAATAATAGTTTTTCCTTAAAGGAAAAATCAGGATGTCTGTCCTAAAGACAGACATGGGGTTGGTACAATTTATAAGTATCAGAAGTTCATATCAAGAAGTCTGCAAACTAAGAACAAACCTAAGGTGCGCGCGCATGCATGCACACACACACACACACACACACACACACACACACATACCCTTAGTTATTAGAAGGTAGCTTTATGAAAAGCACAGATTGCCTCAGTTAGTTACAGTTTCATTTAGAGCAGCAACCATAACTGATTTTATTTTGTTTGGTTGATGTTAATTTTGATGCTGAGCATTTTCCTTATGTGACCTTTGGTGCTAAACTCAAACCTGTGTTCATGTGAAGAGAGTAGATTCAGCTACATGACCCCACCCCACACATCCAAATTCTGCCCAGAAGCAAATGCAGATACTTAATTCAAAACCCTGGGGAAAGACGATTTTCTGTTGACCATTTCTGTGACTTCTGTGAGGGAAGGACTAATACAATGCCATAAATAGAACTGTCTCCATGGCAATGGACGGTCAGCTTTTGACTTTGAATCTCATGAAAAAGGAAATCTAAAAAAGTGTTTCATGGTCTAAAATAGCAGTATGGTAAAAGTAAGGTACAAGAATGGTTCTGGTCAGGTGCCACTTGACCCACTGGACAGAAGAACGTGCCTTGCTTTTCATGGCACTTGATAGGAGCCATTTAAGTCTGGACAGTTCCTTCTCTTAATAAAGGAGT
This sequence comes from Rhizomys pruinosus, assembly GCA_009823505.1. Lineage (NCBI taxonomy): Eukaryota > Metazoa > Chordata > Mammalia > Rodentia > Spalacidae > Rhizomys > Rhizomys pruinosus. The sequence goes on along the minus strand of VZQC01009558.1, from coordinate 1,937,734 downwards.
GACTGTGCTGGCTATCCTGATCTTCACATTGATAGAAAACTTGAGAATCTCAGCACAAGCTTAGGATTAGGGTCAGGGCTTATGGAAAAAGAAGGTGCTTAGCTCCAGTTATATTCTTACAGAGAATGAAATGTTGGCTAAATTCTGGGGTCATTCTTGATTATATTTAAACAGACTTATCTCTGAAGCACTGCAGCAAGGATAGGTTTAAAATGCTCAACAACATGTGCCATGTATATGGCTCCTGCAAGGTTTGCTTCCAGATCACTTGCTCTCTTGTTCTGGGCACATCCACACTCACTTGAGGGGCAGAGCCCTTTGGCCAGCTGCCTTACCACTTCCCCACGGGTGAAGGGCCTTCAAATTATAGGCCGCAGGAGACGCTGGATCACAGCCTGCCATCTCCCTGTCCCTCTGCTGTCTGTGTGGCGTCCATCTCCCTGTCCCTCTGCTGTCTGTGTGGCGTCCTCCTTGGCTAGTTCCCTATCTCAGTGCAGGAGTCAGCTCTCACCATCACTTCCATGAAGCCAGAAGTGCAGTGTGATGTGCCAAGCAGCTTTTGACAGAGGGCTATGGAGGACTGGACAGACACCCACCATAGACTATGGAGTAGAAAAGGCTATGATCATATTCACCCCAATTTCTCCTCTAACCTCTCCCAGGTCCCCCACCTTCCCTATGCCCTCCATCATGTCCTCTTTCTTTGTTTTAATTTTTAAAATTTTATCTTAGGTATATGAGTGTTTCTCCTGCAGATATGCAAATGCACCACGTGTGTGCAATCCCTGCAGAGGCCAGAAGAGGGTGTCAGATTACGTGGAACTGGAATTACAGGTGGTTGTGGACTACCAGGTGGGTGCTGGGAACAGAACCCAGTCCTCTGCAAGAGCAGCCAGTGTGTCTAACTGCTGAGCCATCTCTCCAGGCCTCCTCTTTCTTTCTTTAATTTAATAGCCCAGCCAATTCCAATTTGTGCTGTCCATACACTTTTTGGTGTGGGCCATGCATGGATCATGGGCCACACCCTTGAAGAACACAGACTCTTTGTCCCCCAGAAACTGTCAATGGTCTGTAGCTCCTCAATTGGCAGAGGGAAGGGGTACCCCTGAGCCCCTTCCCACTTCATGCTAAGCTTGGAGTGACTGAACTTGTGCAGCCGTAGCTTCTGTGAGTTCATGAGTGCAGTGGTGCTGTCATGTGTGTGTGTGCATGCATGTGTTTTAAGACTGATGTAAATCTAACATGTCAAAGCACTGTTTGAGGCAGTTGTTGTTCAGAAATAGAACATTGCGATGCTTTGTCTTGACTGTCTGCTTGATTAGCTTGGGTCCAGCACTCTTCAGGTGTAACTTCCATGCCTTGTCCAGAGATAGACTATAAAGGCTTTGTGCTAATGAATGGATTAAGCCCTTGATGGATCATAAAGTGGCATTATTTTGAGTTGGCGGGTGGGAATAAGGTGGAGCTCATGGGGAGGTAGTTGCTGGAGGTAGACCCTTTGGGCCCTTTGGGCTGTATCCTGACCTAGCCCGTTCCTGCATTCCCTCACTGAAAACTGCTCTGCTGTGATGCAACTCCCCACATGAAGGACTGAACACCAAAAACCATAAGCCAAAATAAGTCTTTTCTCCTTTAAGCCATCTTAGGTTTTGTTTTTTTTTCCCCCACTGCTGTGATGAAATCCCCTGACAAAGGCACATCAGGGGAGAAAGTTTATTTCAGCTCCCAGTCCCAGTCCCAGTCCATCACTGTGGGGAAGTAGTAGCAGCAGAAGCTAGTCAGCTGATGACTGCACATCAAGAGTGCAGTCAAGAAGCAGAGGGCACTGACCCCTGTGTGCCACTCCAGCCTCTACATGGTGGTCCAGGATCCTCAACCCCAAGGACTGGTGCCGCCCAAGGTGGGCAGGTTCTCTCTCACCAATCAGCATAATTAGGATAACCCTCTACTGACCTTCTTAGGGGCCTTCTCCCAGGCGACTCTAGATTGTGTCAGGTTGACAGTCAATGATGATGAAGAAGAGATGTGGTAGTCCAAAGATATTCAAGAGCAGAGCAACTGAGGGACAGACATGCAAAGGAATATTAGGGATCAGCACTCACAATAGCAAAGTGACATGTTCCTGCACGGAGACAGAAAGCCGAGTTAAGGGCCAAGGTGTTGATGCTGTTACCCCTTTGCCTGCTTCCCTTCTGTAGATGGCAACAAAGTGATAGATTGAGTTGAGAGAAATAAAAACCAGGCTGGAGAGATGGTGGGGCCTGGAGAAATGGCAGAGGCTGGAGAGATGGTGGGTTGGGGGGTGGAGAAATGGTTCAGCCATTAAGAGCACTGGGTGTTCTTGCAGAGGACCCAGGTTCAATTCACAGCACCCACATAGCAGCTAACATCTGTCTGTAACTCCAGTTCCAGGGGATCTGACGCCTCTTCTGACCTCCTTGGGCATTGCACAACATGGGTGCACTTACATGCATACACTCATATATATAAAATAAAAATATAAGTGAAGTATTTTTAAAAAAAGAAATTGGGGGAGGTGGGAAATCTTTGTGAACAAGTGTCAGGATAGCCTCATGTGAAGTTGTCATGTTGGAAAGTTTTATGTATACAATGAAATTTAGATCTTTAGGTGCAAATTAAACTCTGGGTTCTCAACAGCACTTTCATCTCCTTTAAAGCTCAACCTTCTGCATGCCTGCCGTGCAAACTCCCATCATGCTTCATTGTGTTCATTTCTTTTATTGGTTGGTGTCACCATTATTCATTCATCCAAAGCAGGATTCTGCAGGGTGTCCTAGACCTCCTCTGTTCATAGCATCCTCATAGACAGCCTCTCAAATCTATTTATTCTGTCTCCTAGCTGCTCTCAGCATAACCCTTTCTTAAACCTGTACTGCTAGTTAGCCAGAATCATCTTGCTCCTGGATAATTACTGTAACCTACTAATGAACTTTCTTCCTCCACCCATTCCTGTCCAGTTCATTTTCCACCAGGTGTCAGAACTGTTTCTTACAAGATAAACATGACATTTTACTGCTGTCCACTGTTTATGAATCGAGCCCCTGTAGTCCTGTGTTTGTAATGGAGCTCTTACCGCTGTGTCTGGCTGCATTCCATGACGACCTTCGGGATTCTCATGTATGATAGGCTTTCAGTTTGCTGTTTCTTTTACCTGATAAATCTTTCCAGAAATCTCTCCTTTTCCAGATATCCAAGCAAATTTCTGTTCCTTTCTAAATACTACCTTATCTGGAAGGCTTTTTAAAAATACTTAACTTTTATTTTATATGTATACATGTTTTGCCTGCATGTATGTATGTGTACCATATGCATGCAGTGCCCTGCCAACAGCAAAAGAGGTATCAAACCCACTGGATCTGGAGTTACAGACAGTCGTTAGCCACCGTGTGTGTGCTGGGAACTGAACCCCGTCTCTGGAAGGAAAACAAGCAGTATTAACTGCTGAGCCCTGTCTCCAGACCCATGTTCTTACAGGCAGATGCAGGCACTCCTTGCTGGTCCTCACTGCAGGTGCGTCCACAGTTACTCGCTGGGTGTTAATCCTTGAGGTCAGTATGGCTGATATGCTTATCTTTGAATGTCTACTACATAACCAAGAACTTACCTTAGTCTTTTCAGGTTGTTATAACAAAAAGTATAGATTTGGAGTGTGAAACAGAAGTCATTTCTTTCCCAGAGTTGTGGAGCTTAAAGAGTCCTAGGGGGTCAAAGTGCCAGCAAATTGGGATCTGATGAGGGTCCACATTAGTTCCTAGAGAGCTGCATCCAACATGGCAAGAAGGGTGCTGGGGCTTCCTGGGGACTCCTGATCTCTCCACGAAAGCGCATCCTAATGGTGTAATTATGCTCTAGTACCCTTCTTCCCAGTGCCACCCTTCATATTGGGAGTTTGAAAAGTATGAGCTGGACATGGACAGGGACACACACACACACACACACACACACACACACAAACAAGCTGTAAAGAAGCTGAGTGAATTAATAGAATTTTTATTTACCTGGGCTTGGTTTGGTCTGGTTTTGGAAACTCCATTTGTAGCCAGCTGCCCCATCTCACGACCCTCCTGCCTTAGTCTCCCAAATGCTGGGATCACAGGGGTGTGTTACCATACCCAGCTCTAATTTCAGTCTAATAAGGCTTGCTAATGGAACATTTATTCTCCTTTAGCTTGTATTTTAAATGACCAAAACTTCATTGTATTATAAAGATTTCCCTCTATTTAAAAGCCTTCGATAAGACAGGTACTTTTTGAGGTACCTTTAAAAGGTATCTTGAGAAATTAAGATATACAAAAAAATAGCAAGAGGGATGTAATTTACTTCACAGACCCTCATGTAGTTCAGTATTGGCAGTTTTGCCATCTTACTTCATCAATCCTATATTGCTGTTGTTGCTAAAGGAACTGCAATTAAATCTTAAATTCATTCCTTTAGGTCTAAAATACAAGCATATACTCTTCTGTGGCCACAGTGCCGGCACTAACCCTAACATCAGCCCCTTTTAATTACCCCACTGTTTAATGTATTTTTGGAATTGATTTTTTTCTGAGCTAGGTCTACCACTACATTTGATAGTTAAGTCTTTTTTTTTTTTAAGTTTTCTTTTTTTTTTTTTTTTGGTCTTTTTAGACAGGGTCTCCCTGTAGCTGGGTAGCTCCGGGCTGTCCTGGAACTCACTCTGCTAGACCTAGGCTGCCGTCGTGAACTCACAGAGATCACACCTGCCCTGCCCTCCCAAGTAGCCTGGAATTAAAGGCATGCGCCACCACGCTTGGCATAATACCACAATTCTATTAAAGAGAGCCTAAAGCTCAAGAAAGAAGCCCCCCCCAAAAAAGAAAAAAAACAAAACAAAACCCAAACTCCTAAGAATGGATACGAAAAAATAAATGAACAAACACTATTTCATAACTGTGGTTTGCAGAAACCCAAAATAGGCAAGATACTTATTGATGGGCAGAAAAGAGGAATCCGGAAGCTAAGTTGTAAAATTACCTACTCTAGCTCTGGTGCATAACTGTCTATCCCATCATTTTTTCTTCCATAGAAAAGGATGAGGAAAATGCCTGCTCGCAAAGTGACTTGTACCTGACTTTAGAGCCTTCAACCTGAACTTAGCAGGAAATACTGGGGATAAAGAAACAGATTAAATGTGAACATGAAGTAGAACAGGAAAACAATCCATGAAGAACTATGTTCTCAGCAGCTCCATGCACTGGAGGTGGGAGGGGTGCTGTTCTGAAGAGCATCTTAAAAGACTTAACTATCGGGCTGGAGAGATGGCCTAGCGGTTAAAAG
>VZQC01009558.1:1851334-1932213 GCA_009823505.1 Rhizomys pruinosus | reverse complement strand
AAAAAAAAAAAAAAAAAAAAAAAAAGAATTGCCATATTAACCATCACCACATTACATTGTAGCTACCTGCCATCTAAATTTGCTTATAGTGTTTTATATCATATAGAAGTTTTAAAAATGTGTGTATAGTTACCAAAATTTTTGCTTTTTCTGAACTTTGAGTCATAATGAGGAAGATGCTATTGGTTTTTGAGTATAATCACATGCCAACAGAACTCTTAATTATAATATAATGCAAAGATATTGCATGTGGTGAGGGCTGAGCCCCCTTCTCTGTTGCTCTTTTTAAGGATTCCTTTTGCCACTCATGTTTCTTTCATTTCACAAAAATAAGTTGAATACTTCTAGAGAAAATCTAAAGTCTTGATGGAAAACCAAGAAACAGTCATTGTTCCTAGTACTTGGTCTTAATATGAGTCTTAAAAGTACTTTTTTTCAAATGGCTGAAAGAGTTTAGAAGGATATGTAATTAAAGAAAAAGAGGTAAGATGTGCTGGGAGTGTCTGTCTCGTAAGTGCTTGTCCTGTGTTCTGTGGACCTCGGTCTAGGAGCCTTAGGCACAAATTAGAATGCTTTCTCATAAAGGGATTACTGGGGTGCCCACGCACGCCCAGTCCTCAAAGTGAGAGATCCCAGTTTACTCAAGAAAGCCCTTGATGAAACAGTAAAAACTATACATTTAATTAAATTCCACCATTCATTGTAATAATCCAAGTCTCTAAGTGGAGGCTGTGAGCATAAGGCTGCTCTTCTGTGTCAGGCAGAGACAGCTGTGTGAGTGAGTGGAAGCCAGTTGCACCTGTAAACCACCGAGTACCATTTTCACAAGTCTGGCTGAAAACTGTAGATGCTCAGACCTGGGGACTGCAGCATCCAGTACAGAAATGAGCAGAGCGAGCCTACCCTTCAATGGACAGCAGTGCCTCCCGCCAGTGATAAAGCTTTGAGAAGAGAACTGGGGAAATTTGTGTCCTGGATAATGAGCTTGATCACATCCCAAGACTTAAAAGACTTACTATATTAAGTGTATCAACATTTGGAAAAGTTGCAAAGCTCAGTGAACCAACATTTTATAATATGAGCAATTGATAGTCCCAAATCAAGCAAGGGTAAAAAGAGCCATTCACACTACAGGGTAAACCAGAAGGTTTCAGTTGATAGGGTTTCACCTTCCACATTGCAGCACACTTCTAAAAGCTCCTGTTCTAAGCTGGAGAGATCCATAGCTCAGTCAGGAAGGTGCTGAATTCAATCCTCAGACCTGCTTGTGAAAACTGGGATGGTGGGTGTGCCCTTGTAAGCACTGGGGAGACAGACAGTGGATCCCTGGGACTCGCTGGCTGCCAGCCTAGTGTGCTTGGCAAGTTTCAGGAGTGTGACAGTCCCTGATCCCCCAAACCAGGTAGACAGCATCTGACGACTGACACTGGAGGTTGGCCTCTGGCCTAGACACATCACACGCATGCACATATGCACACACGTGTACACGTGCAGAGAGAGAGAGAGAGAGAGAGAGAGAGAGAGAGAGAGAGAATGAATTTTAAAAATACTCTTCTATTCTCCAGCCACATGTTTTTGTAAGGCCAGATTCTGGTCATGAATCTCAATCACCCTGACATACACCAGCAGATGAAATACCAGAGCAGATGTGAAAACCCAGCTGTATTAATTAATTAAGCCAAATGCTTGCTCAAATGTAAGACAAACTTTGAATTCTTTTGAAATTATAGTTTCAAAAAATCCACTTGTGTTAATATATAATGAGTATATTATTCTTATTTTTGATCTTCATATTTTTGTGGATGAAGGTTACTAGGCCTGAATCTGGCAAATACTATATTCTCTGCCACAGGACTATACCATCAGCTTCTATTTTTATATTTCAATGAATTAATAAGTTGTTTTCAAGTTTTCCTTTGTTTAATTGCTAATATAATTATTGATAAATATAACTCACATAAAAAGGTTTGGAATTGCCGGGCGTGGTGGCACACGCCTTTAATTCTAGCACTTGGGAGGCAAAGGCAGGCGGATCTTTGTGAGTTCAAGGCCAGCCTGGTCTACAGAGTGAGTTCCAGGACAGCTGGGGCTACAGGGAGACCCTGTCTCGAAAACAAAACAAAAAAAGGTTTGGAATTAATAATTTTTAAGAGTATAAAGAAAAAAAAGAATATAAAGAGGCCTGATATTAAAAGGTCTGTGAACAATCTGTTAATGAGCATAAGAATTCATGGCTTCTATTGTTGTTTAAGAATTTATTTTATTATATTTTAAGGGATTCACAATATAAGGTCACAGTTGTTTTCAGATCACATTGACATTGCTCAGTTTGCCATACAATTAGGTACTTGGTGCTAGCATCCGCAGATGAGGGATACCATTCATCGTTTGTTTTTCTGGGACTCTATTACTTCATTCAGCATGATATCTTTTAGCTCCAGCTATTTACCTGCAAAGTTCATGATGTCGTCTTTCTTTACTGCTGCATAGAACTCCATTGTGTACCACGTTTTCTATCCACTCGTCAGTTGAGGGGCACTTGGGTTGGTTCCAGCTCCTTGCTATTGTGAAGAGAGCTGCGATAAACATGGCTGTGCATGTATCTCTGCAGTAAGATGAGTCTTGTGGATACATGCCCAGGAGTGGTATGGCTGGGTCAGGTGGCAAGTTCATTCCAAGTCTTCCAAGGGTTCTCCACGCTGCTTTTCATTTAAGATATTTTTAAGACATTTGATTACCTTTTTTTTAATTTGTGTGTGCATGTGTGTATTCGTGCATGCAGTGCATGTGTGTGTGCATGTGTGCATGTGTGTGCACATGTGTGCATGTGCATGTGTGTGCACAAGTGTGTGTGCATGAGTATGTGTGCCTGTGTCACAATGCATGTGGTGGTCAGAGGACAACTTGAAGAAGCCAGCTCTCTCCTTTGACCATGTGTGTTCCAGGCTCAAACTCAAGTAGTCAGGCTTGGGAGCTCGCACTGTTCGTTAGCCTCTAAGGCATCTTGCTAGTCCCACTTCATGATTTTAATTCAGTTCATAATCCATTGTGAATTTTCTCGTATGTGTTAAGGTGCCATCCTGTCATTCACAATCTTAGGACTTGATAACGTGGTCAGGGGTGAAGCTCAGAAGCGTTCACTACATGGGCCAGATCTATTTTCTGTTTCTAGCAAAAACTAAAACATATTTCTTCAAACTAGAAATAGAAACTTTGATTATTCTTTTAAATTTTTATAAAGCTGAAGTTTGACAGATTTTCTCTAAAAACAAACATTTTAACTTATGTAGTTGTCTTCCTAGCTGCCGTGTGAAGGCTCTTTTTTTTTAATTTAAATGAAGATGAGTTCTTGGTTTTGATTAATTAGTATATAAAGAAGCACTGGTTTTTAGCTGACTAAATGCTTGCATGTTTTATGACTCTGTGGATATCAAATATGTTTGACTTTTTTCCCTGATTTCCCTGAGTTGAGCAACTGACCTATGTTTTGTTATTCACTGTTTTTTGAAAGACCTGGATATGGTCATTCTGATTTGTACTAGAATAACCTAAAGCCCATTGATTTCATTACAGCCAATCTATTTTATGGAAGTTTGATGTAAAATTCTGTGTTTCCCTTATGCCAAGATGACTACAGTAACATGATATTTTTTTGTTTCCTTGTTTCCCCAAAAAGACTAGTTAACTTCCAGGCATCTGCTGAATATTAGACTGCTCTGTAGCTGTGAGGATGGCTACAGAACTGTGAGGATGGCCAATGGGATTTTACTTTCTAAAATGTCCAATTTTAATTTCTCATAATCTAATTGGGATGTAATTTTAATGGAAAAAGCTTTCTGAGATTTAAATAAAAGTTTTATTGTTATACAGTCTAGAAACTTAAACAGTGGGTGGTTTTTTTTTCTGGGTTTTTTTTTTTTTTTTTTTTTTGAGACAGGGTCTCCCTGTAGCCCCAGCTGGCCTGGAACTCACTCTGTAGACCAGGCTGGCCTTGAACTTACAGAGATCCACCTGCCTCTGCCTCCCAAGTGCTAGGATTAAAGGCATGCACCACCACACCCAGCTTTATTTAAACAGTGTTTTTAAAGGCATACAGCCCCTTCTTAATTCTTCTGGGGAACTGTTATAGGAAACCACTGAGTGAAGTGTTATTAGGGCCTTGCATTATCTCTTTCTTGAGCGTTAGCCCCAATTTTTTTTTTTTACTTAAAAAAATATTTTTTTTATTTTATGCATATGAGTGCATTGTCTGTATGTATGTAAGTGCGCCTGTGTCATGCAGTGCCCAAGTAGGTCAGAAGGAGGTGTCAGTTGCCCCTGGAATTGGAGCAACAGATGGCTGGACCCCTGCAGTAGCTATGTGCCTTTGATGGAGCCCTATGCATAGCCTTCCATGCTTTGTTGGTATCAGCATGCACAAGACCCATGCAATCTCAGCTGGACAGAATCCTAGCCCCAATTAAAAAAAAAAAAAATTTGTGTATAAGTGTCCTGCCTGCATGTATGTATGTAAGTGCACCCATGTCATGCCTCGAAGGACAAAAGGGCATTGGATCCCCTGGAACTGGAGTTACAGATGGTTATTAGCCACAATATGGATGCTAGGATTCAAACCTAGGTCCTTTGCAAGAGCAGCCAGTGCTCTCGACTGATGAGCCATCTCTCCAGGCCCATGGCTTCCTTTCTCATTAGCTGAGCTTTGCTCTGTGGGTAGACCTGGCAGTTCCTCACCCAGTCCAGCCCTTTTGTCCTGAGGTGGAAGCTGGGAAGGCTCTGTGAGTGCCGCTGTTTCCACTACTGGTGCTCTGCTGTCTCCACTATACACTGCACCTCAAGATGAGCAGGGCACTGTCCCAGCCTATAGGGCCTGAGGACTTGGGGACAGAAGAGGTAAAGAAATTGCTATAAATCCAGTTGGTGAACAGTGGTTTTAAATGGAAATGTTTTAAGGTTTCAAGTTAAATATTGAAATCTGGGGCCTGGAGAGAGAGCTCACAGTTAAGAGCACTGGCTGTTCTTGCAGAGGACCTGGGTATGGTTCCCAACACTCACATGAAGGCTGACAGTTGTCTGTAACTCCAGTTCCAGGGGATCCGATGCCCTCTTCTGGCCTCCATGGGCATTGCATGCATGTGGTACATTTATGTGCAGGCAAAACACTCATACACATAAAATAAAAATAAATAAATAAATTTTAATTGGAAGCTGTACTTACTGGTGAAGAAGGCTGAGTTTTGTGCTAAAGCAAGATCTTTGTGATATTCCTTGAAAAGCTACCCAGAAATGGAGGCCCCAGGGAGGACAGATAGGTTTGCCTGTCAGCTCAGTCATGAGTAGCTCACCCCTGGGGCTTTCTAGAATGAGATGGCATGTCCACAATAGTGAGAATCTTGAATGTTCTTTAGGGTGTCAGTGAGCGTCCACTTCAGTGCCCAGCTGGGGTCCTGGTGTTCTGGGGTTCCCTGCAACACTCCAGCTAAAAGTAAGACAAACGAGGTCAGTATGTGGACAGCTGGGCGCCATTGCTGCCTTCTGTTTCCAGTTCCTTGTCAGAGCTCAGGTCTTAATGTAGCATGGGGGAAGCCGTGGTTGGTTTTATTGTTGTTGTTTGTTTTTGTTTTTGCTTTTGGTCTTTTTGAGACAGGGTCTCCCTGTAACTCTGGCTGTCCTGGAACTCACTCTGTAGACCAGGCTAACCTTGAACTCACAGAGATCCACCTCCCTCTGCCTCCCAAGTGCTAAGATTAAAGGTGTGTGCCACTACACCCAGCTAGAAGCCATGATTCTTAAGTAAGCTATTCTGTTCTATTTTCTTCTAGGGAGAGTTATACCCTGAGCGAGCTCCTTGACCAGTAAGCAGTCTCAACCCATTGGGAGAGTTTTTAAAGCACCTTCTGTGTGTCCTTTCTATTTTATCTTTCCTTTTGAAAATACACTGCCATAAATATCTGCAGAGGTCATACCTGAAATTTTCTACCAAGAAACCAAACCACAGGATCTGCAGTATTCCTGACAGAGCCAGGGGCCTGGTCCTGTTCCTTTCAGAGTATTTCTGCTGAAACGGAACATCTACAGTCAACAGCTAGAGCATCACAACTGAAATTTACTATCCAGATTATGTTACAGTTATCATTCTTTTTAAGTTTAATTTTTAATTTCTTTTTAGGTTTTCATACACACGTACTGGAGCACCTCGTCCCCACTGCTCCCCTCCTCAGCTCCTCCTGCTCCTCCCTCACCCCTCACAGATTCATGACACACACACACACACACACACACACACACACACACACACACACACACACCCCTACTGAGTTCATTTAGTATTACTTACATGCGACCACTTGGGACTTGATAACCTATCATGCCACTCGTCCCTGGAGGACACTGGATCTCCGTCTCTCAGCAGCCAGTGATTATAGATCTTCAGCTAGAGGTGCAGCCTTGTAAAGTGTCCGCATCCACATCAACATGTCGGCTGGTGGCTTCATACACTGTGGTTGAGATGTCACGGGTGCGACTTCCGTGCCGTGTCTAGAGGACGCCACCTCCCGGCAGGCGTCCTGGTCCTCTGGCTCTTGCAATCTTCCTGTCCCCTCTTCCGTAAGGTTCCCTGAGCCTTAGATATAGGAGTGCCTTGTAGACTCTCAGTTAGGGTTGAGCACCTCACAGTCACTACCGTCTGCGATCTGAACAGTTGGGGCTCTCTGCAGTGTTCTTCTTTCCTGAGGGGTGAGAGCACTTGCTAGGCTGGGCTGGTGCATAAGCCGTGTGACCACAGTTCACTTCTTGCATTCACAACAAAACATTTTGCTTAGGGCCAACATCTCAGTTGTTGAGATGTTTTGCCATTGAAGAAGGTTACAAACATTGGATGCAGTAAACTTTCATCTAAAGATATCTTATTTTTCTACATATTAAGCAGCTGACATTTAAAAATACAGTGTTACCTCTGTAAAATTACACATTTTACCATTAATATTCTTTCTGAAAATAAATACCTAAGCATCTTTACATCACAACTGGTAAAGGAATATTTTTTTTGCTTTTACATTTTCGAATGACATGAAGTAAAGAAAAGAAGTAAAAATTAAATTTAATCATTTAAAGCTTTTAGTAGCTTAAAATGTTGCAATTAATTCTCATTGGCAGCCAGCCATTTAGGGACAAGCAATTTGCTGATTACTCTTAACAACTCATAATTTTAAGAGTTTCTAACTTTCAAAAGTGCCTTAATTTTCTATTGGGATTAATTTATATAAAGTGATCTAGTAAATTGCTTAGCTGTTAAGTGTCAAAATAACTAATTTTCTAAATATAACTCAACTTTATCCTTTCAGTGTTTTGTTTGCCAGCAGATAATTGTTTAACAGGCATGATCTTGACTGATCACTGTCATGTATGACTCCCAGTGGTAATGTCAAAAAGGAACTGCTGCTGGAGGTGGCATTGTTAGGACCACAGTGCTGGTTAGTCGTCTCCCAGAGCACATGGCACATAGAAAGTACAGGTCCTACTTTATGGCCAGGCTCTTCTTGATAGAAATGATTGAATTTTTTTTTAAAATAGCACATTTCAAATGTTGTCTAGGAATTATGAAAGCAATTTGCAAATCAAGTCACTAGTGTTTCAGATGCTTTTATATTTCTTTTTACTTTATAGCAGTGGAGTCGACTTTCACATAATTTCCTGTCATCGTTTTTAGAATATTTTATTAGTTTATTTTTTTGTGTGTTTGCCTGTACTATGTAAGTGCACCAGTGTTATGCAATACCCACAGAGGTCGGAAGAGGGCATAGGGTCCCCTGGAACTGGAGTTATAAACAGTTGTTAGCACCCATGTGGGTGCTGGGAACTGAACCCACACCCTCTGTAAGAGCAGCCGTGCACTCAGCTACGAGCCGTGTCTCAGCCCCCTCCATGCCGTAGTGATCCAAAGTAGCTGCCAAGTTCACACTGAAGAATGGTGTCTTCCAACAGTTCGGTTGTCAGTTTCTTGATTTTGTGGGTTGTTTTCCAATTTAAACATCTGAATGTTGTATTTTTACTTCTGTATTTGTACACACTGTGCTTGTGTTCATTCCTGAGGTAGTGTTGCCCATCTCTATGGTGCCTGGAAGCAGAGCTCACTGGGAAGTGTCTGCGCTGCAGATCCCTTGGTGGTGACGGAATGTCCAGCTTCCAGTGGTCTGGCTTGGAACCTGCCTGCTCCTGCTTGGTACTTTGGAACACTGGACATGTGGGTAGTGCACGTGAGGCTCTAAATCTTTAATTTACTCAACTTAGAAGTGAGGCCCCTCGAGGCCAGCGCTGCCCTGAAGACAGTACAGCAGGGCTGCTGTGGGCTTCTGTGGGCTGCTGTGGGCTGTGGGCCGCCGTGGGCTGCTGTGGGCTGCCGTGGGCTGCTGTGGGCTGCTCTGGGCTGCTGTGGGCTGCCGTGGGCTGCTCTGGGCTGCTCTGGGCTGTGGGCTGCTGTGGGCTGCTCCAGGATGCCATGGGCTGCTGTGGGCTGCCGTGGGGTGCCGTGGGCTGCCGTGGGTTGTGGGCTGCTGTGGGCTTCTCTGGGCTGCTCTGGGCTGCTCTGGGCTGTGGGCTGCTCTGGGCTGCCATGGGCTGTGGGCTGCTGTGGGCTGCCGTGGGCTGCTCTGGGCTGCTCTGGGCTGCTCTGGGCTGTGGCTCTCACGGAAGCCACAGGTTCATGATCTGCAGCTACTGCGTAAAACCCACCAGTATGTTCAGGAAGAAAATATTAGCTTTATCACAGATAGATAAAGAAAAGAGAACATTTTCCCTCAAAATTAGGGTAGCCGGGGCAGCAAGATGGCTCAGTGGACAAAGGTGCCTGCCACCAAGCCTGATGGTGGGTTCAGTTCTCCCTGGAGAGAACTGACTCCCAGGGGTCGTCATGACTCTGGGTGCACACCGTGGCATGCGCATCTCTATCCCACCCTCCCACGTACAAATGAAGATAAGCAGAAGAGTTTTTTGCTTATTGTGTAGAGCTTATTTTGACTTACTGTTTTTATACCCATGTGACTTTTCTCGTGTTTTTATCTTGGGGGAAATGGGCAGAAGGAAATACTAAAATACCTTACTTTGCATTGTGTTTGCGTGCTTGAGTTTTAGGGGTTGTCAAAGCTTCCTACCAAGGGGAAGCTCCGGCCTAGAACCGGCAGTATTCTCCTTTGTGAGGAGAAAACATTTCTCAGCAGCAGAGAAACTTAAGAGTGAGGAAGGTCAGGAGAGACTAGGCCGACCCTGTGAGTCCCAGCCAGGGCCACTCCTGGGTGCGGGTGTGGGGCTCTACCTGTTGTCGTGAAGTCTTATCTGGGGTAGGATTAGTGCAAACCTGAGCTCTTAGGTGTGTCCACCGTGTTGCATGGGGGCTGCATGCAGCCAAAGATGTGACCAACACAAAACCTTAAACTCACTTACAACATTAGGAGCTTTACTTTTTGCAGATTTTTCTTTGTAACTCAGTCACACAGTCCTTCCTCATGGACTTCGTAGGTGTCAGTCATTTCATGGTGGGAGATAACGTCCCAGAATGCTGCACTTCCAGCCAAGGGCTGACAGGAGCCCCTCCTTGCTTGCAGGTGCAGGAGTAACATTTTTCGTTGCTCTCCCCCTCAAGCCCTGGCTTTCTCCTCATCTCTCACCACCCCATGGTCACAGGTTCCAGTTGAGCTGGTGTTGCATAGAGAAGGAGCTGTGGAGAGCATGCTCGCTGGAGAGAGTGGCTGTTGATGAGGGCAAGTGCCAGGAGCATCTAGGAAATGTCCCAGTGGGTCGGGTGGCTCATGTGGAAGCTGAGCAGCCCAAGAGAGCTGAAGGTTGAGTGTGGACCCCAGGAGCTAAGGAGACTGCTTGTAGACAAGGGGGAGTTGGAGTGGTGCACTGAGGGGCACTGCTGATAAATGGGTTGATTAAGGGTCCTGCAGAGCTGGTTTTACAGTAAGTACCATGACCAGAGCTGACAGTTCTGCATTACACACCTGGTAGGAAGTTAGATCTCATCTGTTTTTAATTTAAAAATACAAGAGGGACAGAAATGCTCTGTACTTCCGTGGAGAGTAATGTGGACAGAACTGAGACCTGGATCCTTGGATCTTCAAAAGACCAGAGAGCAGCACTGGCCAGTCCTCTGCAGTGGGGTCTGTATGGCAGCTGTGGACACATTCCACTGTGGAGCATCTGAAGTGTGAGCCCTCAAGATGGACACAGCCTTAAACTTGTGTCAGTTTTGCCACATGTGGCCACTGACTGTCATTACCGCGCAGCAGAGCAAGGCTTTCAGAAAGGTTATCAGTGTGGATGATAGAAGAAGCTGGTTTGGCCATTTCAGGTGTCAAGAAAAGCTGGGGAAAGGTACTTCCAGGAACTTAGAGCCCCAGCGAATTGTTCTAAAGAAAGTCTTCTTGGTGTTTTGGTGTTTTAGTTCTCTTACATTTGGTCCACCTTTAAAATGTACAGCGGTAGAAAAGGGGGCGGCAGAATGTTTTTTTCAGAGTGAAATGAGTTCAGAATGAAATGTAGGCACTGCTTTGACCATTTTTAAAGTCGTTTTCACCTTTATGTGAATGAACAAAGCAGCCAGTTGACAGAGTGGAGCTGCGTAGGGGTACAGAGCAGCAGGGCATCCTGTGTGCAGAAGTGAACCAGGCCAATTATTTCAAAAGCAGGGCATGCTGATGCAGGCCTGTGACCCAAACACACTGGATGAGAGGCCAGAAGAGGCCACAAGTTCAAGGCCAGCCTTGTCTGCACTAGTGAGGTCCAGGCCAGCCAGAGCCATACCAAGACCCTGTCTCATAGCAAAACTATACATATGTGTACCTATTTGTACATATATATGTAATAGATGTTTCTTTGTGCATACTATAGGTATGTGGTAGATATATGCCATATATGTAAATTATATGTATTGCACGCATGTATCTGAAGGCTGTGTGGTGGTGAAATTAAATCAGTGTTTAATTAAATTAAGTGAAATTAAATCAGAATTTAAACAAAATTTAAAAATTAAATTTTGTTCAGTGGGCACACAGTCCTCCTGGGCTGGGCTGCTCTGTCCCTCTGGACTCTCCCACAGCACTGCAGTCAGTTCTCCTCTTTGGGCCCAGGTGCAGCAGCACCTCTGGAATGGTAATGCAGTTAAACACACAATAAAAGGACTCAGACGCATTTTAAATATTATTTGTGTGTGTGTGTGTGTGTGTGTGTGTGTGTGTGTGTCACAGCACACAAGCGGAGGCCAGAGGACAGCTTGTGGAAGTCAGGTTCTAGGGCTCAAACTCACTCATCAGGCTTGGTGACAAGGCCTTCACCACAGAGCCAACCTACAGCTCTCCAGCCCATTTCTTTTTTTTGCGGTTCTCAGCCTCAGCCTTTAACGGCTGCGCTATCCCAACAGCCCACTCTCCAGCCCGTTTCTACGTGCTGCTTCTCACTTTTATTTTATTTTATTTTATTTTATTTTTTGCTTCTCACTTTTAAAATTAATAGGTTATGTAGATGTTTTTGAAGCTAATGAAAATAAAATTGGTAAAAATAATTTTTGTTTTTACATAGCAGTATGCAACAATAAGTTTAAATTAATTATACCCTAAAACCTAGTAAATTGTCTTGCTAAAGAAGCCATGCTAAATAGTACAAAAGATTCCACAAGTTTCTCACTATAAAAGTGTTCCTCACAGAATCCTCACTGATGTGAGAGTGTACACGGTCAAGGGGAAGTAGTTAGGTATGCCAGCTGCAAACACCTTTTCTTCACCCATCACTTCGTATCTCTCCACCAAGGTGTGTAACAAATGCTACACTTGTGTGCACTTCTGCCTTCTCATTAACTGTAAAAATTAAGTGATGATGTATTGAAGTACAGTATCCTGTGGTTCCATTTGTGATGAAGATGCATTCCAGATTTAAATAACACCTGTTCCAAAAAATATTTTTTAGACAAAATAAAAAGTTCAAAGATTTAAAGGTAAATTCAGTTGATGAATGTATTAACTCATGATGTCTCTGAAGTCCCCTGTGTACTTTAATGTAAAAGATTATAGGTATTTCTCTTCCCTATTTCTTTCTGGATTTTATAGTTTAATAGTTTTATAGTTTTTTTTGTTTTGTTTTGTTTTGTTTTATGTGTATGAGTCCATTGTCTGCCTGTTTGTTAGCACACCCGTGTTGCGCAGTGTTTCCAGCGGTTAGAAGAGGGAATCAGATACTCTGGAACTGGACTTACAGACAGTTGTTAGCCTCCATGTGGGTGCTGGAAATGGAACTCGGGTCCTCTGCAAGAGCACTTGGTGCTTCAAGCTGCTGAGCCATCTCTCCAGCCCCTACTGTAAAGATGATATGTGTGTGTCTCCCTCTGCCTCTCCGTATCTTACATACTTTCTTACTTTACAGTTTTAACACAACTCCTGACTTAAATTTGTCTCTTCAAACCTCTGTCTTCCCTTATAATCAGTTTCTCAAATGCTTTATTCACTTGAGATGATTCATTATCTAGGAAACTGCTTTTCACACACTGATTCTTAAGTTACAGAGACCGTAGGGTCAACTTCTTTGTGTGTGTGTGTGTGTGTGTGTGTGTGTGTGTGTGTGTATCTATGTGCGTTTTAGAGACAGAGATGCTGCGTAGCCCAGGCTGGCCTCAAACTCTTGATTCTTGATCCAACCTTCCAAGTGCTGGGATTGGCGTGTGCCACCACCCTAGCCCTGAAATTTTATTTGCTAGACTTTGTAGAAAGAGGCAAAGGGAAAATCCTGTTCTGGACAAATTAGATTATAGTTGATGTAGATGAGAAATACCAATATTGGAAGTTGTGGATTAATCCATCTCACACCCTCTGGTGCTTGCCAGTTGACTGAGCCATTTGGGTCACTTTGTATCTGGATGTGTGATTTGTTTGGGAACTTAAGCAGTGTAAAGTTGTCAGTATGTAGTGTGTGCATTTTGCTGGAACACTGACAGTTGATGGAGAGTATGCTAAACTCAGAAGGATTGGGATGTGTCTGTATTCTTGGGCTCTCAAAAAATTTCATTGTTGAATACCTGACTGCCTATTTCTGCCAAGGTGTTTTGTAACTGCTTCCTAATGAAGTAAGGGGTTTAAAGGATTAAAGAAAAAACTGTTTTGTGTTTGGTAGGCTCTTTGATTTGTAAAGAACAAAAAAGACTCAAGTTACCCACTAACAAGCGGAAGGAGAAGGGAGGGGGAGCGGGAATATAAATGACCACGGTTAAGCTTTGCTTTCTCCAGGAATCCATAGCAACACTGGTGGTTTCCCCCTTGGATGCAGTTATCTGTCGACACCCACCCCACGCTTTTCTTTGTTTCTCTCGCCTCTGCTTTTGAGTGGCATTTTGTTTTTCTCGGGCTCTCAGATTGAATCATGTTCACACAACTCTAACATACATAGTCTTGAAACAATACCGTCATGTGGTGCTGGAGAGATGGCCTAGCGGATGAGAGCACTGACTGCTCTTGCAAAGGACCCGGGTTCGATCCCCAGCACCCACATGGAGGCTTAGTATCGACTGTAACTCCAATTCCAGGAGAACTCCAGTTCCAGGGGAATCTGACACCCTCTTCTGACCTCTGAGGCATTGCACGACACGGGTGCACAGACCTACATGCAGACAGTTCATTCATACACATAAAAAAAAGAATACTGTTATGCTAATTTCCCTCAAGTCAGTTTCACCAGAACTTGTTTTTATGCCCGTATACTCATGGGTTGTGGGTCAGCTTCCATTTTGGCCAGCTGAGATCTTATCCTAGGCTGTAACCAAGAGACTGGATCATATAGAAGGGATGTTACCATTTTCAGATAAGACACCACCAGAGTCACTTGCCTAACTCAACACTTTCCTTTGGAGGACTATGGCATCTAAAGCGTAATAACTCTTTCCAAATAGGCACATGCTCCACACTCCTTGATAGAAACCTGGTGCAATCTGTATTTTCATGTGCTGGCTTCAGAAGGTTTCTTTGGAAGTACGAGCATTACTTTATTAGAGAAAATCAAATGGCCATTTCCTCTACCTCTTCTGGCTGAGAAGTTCAAGAGCCATCCTCTGACTGTCTGCAGCCAAGCATGCCTATGGAGAAGGAAGCAGTGTTATTAAACTTAGTGATTTACAGTAGAGACACTTCAGTAGGGACAAAAATCTGAATATTTGTTAATATACCATGGTACTAGTATACAGACAGATAAGATTATGTTATGGAAGTGAATGGCTTTCAGTCATGTCAAATATGGAATAATATCCTGTGTTTAGTGCAGACTATGACTGGGCAAAATAACAGTGTAAGTATCCATGCTCGTGCCTCCAGTGCTGTGCCATACGCGTAGTGGTCTGAGGGACCGTTATCTGTGGTCCTATGGGTTTTCTTTAATCTACAACCAGATTTTGGAATGGTTTTACATAATTCTGTTAACTTATTTATTCTATTTATTTTAGTACCTTAGCAATTTAACTTTTCTTGAAAAGTCATAATTAACACATTAAACTTTTCTTCTAAAAACAGGATAAAAGAATTAGAGTGTCTCAGCCCTTGACAAGAGGACCAAGTGCCTTTATTCCAGAGAAAGAAGTAAGTTCATTTGTCTTAAAATCATACAGTATACTTAAAGCTATCAAAACTGTGTCCATTTTTAATCCAAGAGTTAAAAAATATTTTGAGCTTTAGCTTTATACTCATATGTCAGAAAACCATAGAGTTACTTTCTTTTCAGCTTCACTAAGAAAATTTGAAGGTTTTTACAAAGCTTTTGAAAGACCAGTGCTTCACAGTGCTCATGTTTACATAAATGGGGTGAAATGATATTTTGAAATGAAAACAGTAGCTTTCCAAGTAACTCTCTAAAGTAAAACATGATGATGCACCTCAACATTGAGCATGGCTGCACTCCTTGCTGTCGGTTGCTCTGTCCTAATTAGACAAGATGTCACAGAATCTCCCGCTGTGCATCTTCTGTGAAGGTGGGGTTCCCGGATGCTAACTGCAAGAAAGAATGGTTATTGATACTGGAGGCTGTGGCCACCAGAGTGGGACTGTACCTCTTTGTGGAAGTTGATGGCCGTGTGCAGGTGTCATGGAGGCCTAGATGCCTGTTAGATGTTATAGGCCAAGAAAAGTTTAAAGAGCTACTGACCAGCCTGTAGAGATGGCTCAGCAGTTAAAAGTGCTGGCTGTTCTTACAGAGGACCCAGGTTTGATTCCCACATAACTCTAGTTCCAGGGGATCTGATGCCCTCTTCTGACCTCTGCAGATATTGCAAGATATGGGTGCACTTTAGACGACACAATCATACACATAAAATAAAAAGAGTAAATAAAAATGACTTAAAAATCCCTCTGACAAAGGAGTTGTCTGCTTCTCGGGTTAGCAGTGCAGCTGCTGGGCCATTAGGTGTGCTGCTCTCTCTCTGCCCAGAGACCTCATTTACCTTAAAGCACTCAGACAGTGCTGTTATGCTGCTGAAATTAGGCAGCAGTATTACAGGATGCCTGTTAAGTTCAGGTATAGTCTCAGAACAAGAGATGAGCAACTCATCAGGAAGTCCTCGCTATGCATCAGACAGGCCTCTATGCTTGGGCCTGTTTACCTCCTGTGGCTTAGGGCTACTGCCTGTGGGATTATGGCCTGACACATGTGAAAGACTCTCTGAAGTGCTGCTCATGGCACGTAGGCAGGTATTGAAGGTAATCTGGTTCTAGACTCTACCCTGGTGTGTGGTAGAAGCCTGGGGAGAAACGAAAGAGATTTCTGGAGATTTCTGGGGAAAGCAAACCAGACCCAGTATATATTCTAGACACCTTAGCCTCATAGGCTTTAGGTCATCTGGATCCTTTTTCTTTTTTCTTTTCTTTTTTTAAACTATAACCTTAGTCCTTCCAGTTGACAGAACAGGGGAGTGGGTAAATGAACATATCTGCGGCTCCCTAATGAGCTGAAGCCAGCCTCTGTTGTTACAACAATATAATTAACATTTCTTAACAGTTTACACTTTCAAATATATTCCCTTTAAGATCAAATTTGCCATGCCTTTGTATAATTTATACTTCTCTGAAAAATATTTTTAAAGCTGTGAGATCAGCTCTGAGAAAACAGCTTCCTAATCACAATGTGAGCCTTTAGAAGGACCTTTACTTTGGACTTCACAAGATCTAGTCAAAACAGCTTCACAGGGCCAGGCATGGTGGCACATGCCTTTAATGCCAGCACTCAAGAGGCACAGGCAGGTGGATCTCTGTGAGTTTGAGGCCAGCCTGGTCTACATAGTGAGTTCCAGGCCAGCTGGGGCCAGAGAGAGACCCTGTCTCAAACAAACGAAAATCCCTAACAAACAAATGTGTAAATAAAAAGCCCACTTTGCCTTTGACTAGATGCATGAGGTTGGACTGAATTCAGCATCTGCCTCCTCATCTCTAATGAGAAGCGTGCTTGTCCTAAGTCTAGAACTGTGGTCTTCAAGAACAGCCGAGTCCTGAGCCAGCACATTAGGCTTTGTGTGCCCATTGATTCCTGCAGAACAGGAGTTTTCCCACAAGGTGTTAACAAGCTCTTCACACTGCCAGGGCCAATTTGTTGTGTGGAGCCCAAGCTGTTTTAGTGTGTAAAGCCATATATAGATAATCGATTTTGAGAGAGCACTTTGATCCCCAGGATGTCCATTTACCACATCCCTCATTTTGGTAATTACTAAGACAGGCTTATACTAGAAATGACAGTGTCTAGTGCCCTATTAATTTCCCTATTAATTAATTCTGCTAACACTTTTCTCACAAATCATCACATGTCCCTGTATCCCTGAAAAGACTTCATAAAGCTCTTTTTAAAATATTGAGTAGCAGAAACAAGCATAGGCTCATACTGGAAATATTTGTCTAAAATAATGTGACTGATTCTCTTTGTACACTGGTGAGATCAGACTGTAATTCATGTAATCAAATGCTGCTGGTTTTACCTCGCTACACATTGTGCGACAATGACCAGGCAAGTGGGCTCTGAAAAATCTGCTTCATATGTCTGGAAAGACAGATGGAGGCTTCTTTGCCTCAGCTTCATAGCTGTGTGTTTAATGTTTGATAATTTAACATTTGTTGTTTAATAAATTATGGTACCAATGCCAAAATTGAATGATACTTTCTTTTTTTAAAAAAAAATTCTGTTTCTGGTATGAGCAGCTGCATAATTTCGGTGTCTGTTACTGTCAAATGAGTATTCATTTGCTTCAGTAGTACCAGGATTCACGTAGATGGAGGATGGCCTTCCACCACAGTGGTTATGGAAGTCTTTGTTTCTTGGTTGTAAGGTTGTCCAAGCAAACACAGTGGATGAACGAACAAACTTTCTTGTGGAAGAATACTCGACATCCGGTCGCCTGGACAATATCACGCAGGTGATGAGTTTGCACACGCAGTACCTGGAGTCTTTCCTGCGGAGTCAGTTCTACATGCTGCGCATGGACGGGCCCCTCCCTCTCCCGGACAGACACTACATCGCAGTCATGGTAGGTGCTAGCCTCTGCTCGATCCCAGTTCATATTTTCCCTTCCACTTAGCCGTGTGTGTGTGTGTGTGTGTGTGTGTGTGTGTGTGTACATGTGAGTGTGTATGTATGTGTGTATGTGTGTGAGCATGTGCACAAATGTGCATGAATATGCACATGTGTGATTGTGTGTGTGTGGCTTTTTGAATAGCAAGTCCCAAATGCTGTTCGAAGTACTTGGCTTCAGGTGAGAGTCGCTTGCTTTCCACAGCATGTAGCAGCTTCCTGTCCTGTTCCAGGGTCCACAACACTGGTGAGACACACACTTCTGAAGAAGCATTTTGTGAAACAAGTATTTGATTAAAAATGTCATTAACTCCATCGTGCTTGTAAGTAGTAGAATAAGACCGCCATGGTTGTTTTATCAACAAACTTTGTCTCCGTGCTTTAGGCCGCAGCTAGACATCAATGCTCCTACTTGATAAACATGCATGTGGATGAGTTCTTAAAGACTGGAGGGATTGCTGAATGGTTGAATGGCTTGGAATATGTACCACAGAGACTGAGAAACCTTAACGAAATTAATAAGCTGCTAGCACACCGTCCCTGGCTGATCACAAAAGAACACATTCAGGTACTGAGTGTTTCTTTGAAATAAAAATGAGGTTTACTAAGGATTTTTAAAGGCTTAATTTTAAACACCTTTGTTTATTAGGAATATGAAAAATAAATACTATTATGTACAGGAAATAACTAAATAAGAAATTGAGTGTTTCAGTTAAGTGCAAATGCATCCTTAAGCAGTCACTGATTCGCCTGACCTTGTGCTCTGCTGAGTGTCTGTTTTCACACCATGGGCAGCACAAAGAAAGTCCAGCAGCATCAGGGATGCCTGGGCTCGGGCACTGCTGGCCCAAGTGTCAGGAGGTCTGACTTCTGAACCCCTACTAGTTTTCGAATTTCATAATTTTAAGATTCACAAATAAATGGTTTTGAAAGCACAACATGACTTGCCAGTTGGCGTCCAAAATGCAGGGCCCAGGGAGCTGCAGCTTAGATGAGAAAGGTAGTGACTGAGTGTGTGTGGGACCCAGAGTGTCGTCAGAGGCCTGCACTGCTCAGGCACATGGTAGTGATCAGTAAGGGCTCTCATCTCAGCACCAGCAGAACACTTGATTATGAAAGGGCTTCTGTAATGTATCAGGCACAGAAATGTCTTTTCGTTCTTCCTCTCAGACATTTTGTTTGTGATTTACCCAGTTATTTAACCAAACACAAACTCTCCATAATATATATATATATATATATATATATATATATTCATATTTTTCAATTTAGATGGCTTTTCTGGGACTCTGAAAAGTACAGCACTGTCCTAGGTTTATATTCTGATTTAGTAATATATTAGATAAGTGAGTTAATAATTATTTTTATGTCACATCATAAGTACTTTGTGGGCTAAAAAGGTAAAGAACTTGTCCTTGAATGTGCTTTGACTCTGGGGAAAGAGACATGACAGTAAACACAGTGCAGCTGTGTATGAGCAGAATGGGGTCAGCAGGCTGCTTAAAGGAATGAATGTTTGAGTTAGGACTTGAAGAAAAAGTTTTTAAATAGAATAGGGCTTTCATAGAAAGACCAGAGCATGCAGTTTCATAGAAAACTAGAGCGCAGTTTATGGTATGTTTGAAGGTAGCTAACAGCTTCAGGGTGTTAAAGGTAGGGACATGTGTATAATGTGGGGCTTGCAAAATGGAGCATTTTGTTTGACTCAGTAAATAGTATATTATAGTAAATACTATATTACAGTAAATACTATAGTACAGAATTTGTACTTTGCCTTCAGAAAGCTATGGTCTCCAGAGTTATACCTCAGGGAAAACATGGCATAATCCTTCAAAATATTAGAAAATGTATTTGTATTCTCATCTTTTTGTTTGTTTTTAAAAGACGGTCTCCCTATAGCCCCAGCTGACCTGTAGACCAGGCTAACCTCAGTCCCACAGAGATCCATCCCCTGTCTCTGCCTCCTGAGTGCTGGGATTAAAGGCATGTGCAACCATGCCTGACTTTCATCTTTTTAAGTTCCTGTATTTGTAAGTTTTTACTAGTATTATATACTACATTTGCATATTCTATCTAAACATATAAATGTCCTTAGTTTAGGAACATATGTGCTACCTAACATCAGGGGTAATGGGCCCAGTTGTTGGAAACACATGAGAACTTGGAGCTCAGTCCAACTAGAAATTGAGAATCACTGAAGGATTTGTACCAAGTTGTATTATGAGTGTATTTAGACACGCAGAAGATAGATTACAGATGTTACAGAGCAAAGCAGATGAGTCAAAGCTCTACACCTGTAGCTTATGTCTGGCTAAGTGGCAGGTGATGGGAGACTGCAGTGACTATTGTGCAGTGGTTGTTGTGCAGTGGTTACTGGGCAGTAGCTGTTGTGCATTGGTTGTTGTGTGGTGGTTACTGTGTGGTGGTTGTTGTGTGGTGGTTGTATGGTGGCTGTTGTGTGGTGGTTGTTGTGCAATGGTTGTGTGGTGGTAGTTGTGCAGTGGTTGTTGTGTGGTGGTTACTGTGCAGTGGCTGTTGTTCAGTGGTTGTTGTGTGGTGGCTGTTGTGCACTGGCTGTGTGCAGTGGTTACTGTGTGGTGGTTACTGTGCGGTGGTTGCTGTGTGGTGGTCACTGTGCATGAGAAGGGTGTGCAGGTGTAGGTGGGCAGAAGGACTCTAGGTTTCTGCTCCTGGACAGGAGCACTCACAGGCCTGAAACAAAATTATCCCCACAGGGTGACATTCAGTTACCAAAGGAAATAAGGTCTCTAGTTTGAGAGAAAGGGTAGATTAGAAATTAAATCAGGAACCCAGGCACAGTGACACACTCCTGTGATCCTGGCACAGTGACACACTCCTGTAATCAGGAACCCCGGCACAGTGACACACTCCTATAATCCTGGCACTTGGGACATGGGGACAAGAAGATCAGGACTTCAAAGTCCTCCTTGGCTACATCACAAATTCGAGGGCAGCCTGAGCCATATGAGAACCTGTCTTTAAAAAAATGAAGCTGGGGCTGGAGAGATGGTTTAGTGGTTAAGACCACCGACTGCTCTTGCAGAGGACCCAGGTTCAGTTCCCAGCACCCACATGGTGGCTAAGAACCGTCTTTAACTCCAGTTCCAGGGGAATCCAATGCCCTCTTCTGACCTCCGCAGCATTGCACAACAAGGGTGCACAAACCTACATGCAGACAGTACACTCATACACATAAAAAAATTAATTAATTAATTAAGTAAGTAAGTAAGTAAAAAAAAAAGAAGCTGGGTGTGCTGGTGCATGCCTTTAATCCCAGCACTTCGGAGGCAGAGGCAGGCAGATCTTTGTGAGTTCAAGGCCAGCCTGGTGTACAGAGTGAGTTCCAGGCCAGCTGGGACTAAAGGGAGACCCTGTCTCAAAATGACCAAAAAAAATGAAAGAAGAAAGGAAGGGAGGGAGGTAGAAGGGAGAGGAGGGAGACGGGAAGAAATCAGCTATTTACAGATGAGCTAAAGTCAAGTTGAAGGAACAGATCATCTCGGGTTGTAAGCCACTGTACAAGGAAAGAGAACTTCACACAGAACAGGACCAGCCAACATTTCAAAGGCAAGTGGTAAGGATGAAGCCCTGAGGAAGTGAGAGAGAGAGAGAGAGAGAGAGACCCATTTCAGGGTCTGAAAGAAGCTATTTATTGCAGCAAATAAATAGAAAGCAAGATCAATTTGACACCAGCCCAGGATGGGAGAAATGGTTAGATGCATGCATTAATGCACATTACAAGCTGTGCTTGAAACTAGTACAACAGAGTAGCCTCCTAGGATGGACAGATCAGACAACCACACCTAAAAAGCAGGAAGATGGCTCTGACTATGTACTAATGAGATGTAGATGGTTGTGGCTATGTACTAATGATTAGTTTTTAACAGTAAGAGAAGGGAAGAGAAGAAAAAAAAAAGTCACCCTGTGTGTGAGCATTGAACTGACAGAGAGTCCCTGATGGCTTATGGGTAGAATTCACCTCGGAGAAAATGGGTGTGGTCACTTCAGCAGCATGGGGGGGGCAGTATATTAATTTACAATTCCTGGTGACAATCATCACTTCAGGGAGGTCAAGGCTGGACCCTCGAGCAGCTAGTCACAGCACTGCCCAAGCAGAGCACAGCCTAGCCACAGTACAACAGGAGCAGTGCATGCTCCTCACCAGCTGCCTACTCAGCCGGCCCCTCCACTCCTGAGCAGTTCAGGACCCAAGCCCAGGAAATGGTGCTGCCCCCTTCAAGGGTGAGGCTCCCCACTTCAAATAATCTAATGAAGAAAATCTTCACAAAAGTGCCCAGTGGTTTGCCTTTTAGCTGATGCAGGTCCAGTCAGGTTGACAGCCGAGGTTAACCATCACAGGGTATTACTTTCTTTTTTTGAGACAGGGTCTCCCTGTAGCCCAGCTGGCCTAGCACTCACTATGTGGACCGAGCGGCCTCAGTCTCACAGAGATCCACCTGCCTCTGCTACCCAAGAGCTGGGATTACATGTGTGTGCCAGCATGCCTGAATCTTTTTTATCATTACTATTTTTCTTGAGTTTACTCATGATTCTATCATTCAGCTATAGGACCAACTAAAATAACACTGAAAACTGGCACATTAGAAATGTGATTACTTTAGAATTAGACATGTGGTATGTTCTTTCTCAAGTGGGAGGGCATATTCTTCAGTTCATGACATGTTGGAGGTCTCTACTGGATAATATCCAGAGGGCAGCTGACAGCCACCCTGATAAATTGAGTTTCTATGCACCTCTGTTGGGCATAGTTTCCAGAACACCTGAAAATAAATGGCTTTGCTAGAAAATTTTCCAAGTCTTTTCTGGCTGGCTTTAATGTTTTGTTCTCTGAAGTATCTCCTTTAAATAATGTTTGATGCACTTTGAAAGCAGAAGACTTGCTGTGGAGCAAGAGGCCCCTGTGGAAGGTGCCACAGCGTGGTTATGTTGTGAGCTTCAACCAGTGGTGTTCCTATAACCCCTGAAGCACTTTAAACAAAAGTTTACATTCTTATTACTATAAATGGGCATTGAAGCCTGCTAACTTACCCACGCGTTTGAACATTGCTCTGTGGGGTTTCAGGACTCTATGTTCTTCTTTCAGAAACTTGTCAAAACTGGAGAAAACAATTGGTCCCTGCCTGAGCTGGTGCATGCTGTGGTTCTCCTGGCACACTACCATGCTTTGGCCAGTTTCGTTTTTGGTAGTGGCATCAATCCAGAAAGAGATCCAGAAATCTCCAGTGGGCTCCGGCTGGTCTCGGTGAACAACTTCTGTGTCTGTGATCTCGCCAATGATAACAGCATAGAGAATGCGTCCCTGACAGGCAGCAACTTCGGGGTGCGTTTTCTTAACTGTTTCTCTTTACTGTCATTCTTAGGATCTTCTTGATGCTAAAAATATTTACAGAGAATTCATTGTGACTGGATAGGTATTAGGTACTGGAAGGAGACTTGTATAACTTTTATTGCTGCAAAATTTTAATCAGTACCAGAGGTCCTGACTTAACTTTTTTGTTCACAACTTCAGGGCTTTATTGTGTGACACCTTTGTCCACCCACTCCAAACTTTTAAATTATTACTGCTCTAAGGTTCCTGGCAACCCCTTCATGGTCTCCATGTGTGCTTTTGAAGACACTATAACCAGGAAAACTCCATCTGACGCCATTACTACAGAACTTACCTTCACACTCATGGTGGAATTTATACTAGAATCTACCCTAAGCTAACTTTATGCTTTCCTTTTCAAATGTCTTTACTGAATATTGTTCTCAGTTTCCTAGTGTCTCTCATTCTCAGTTTCCTAATGATAAACATTTGCATGGCAGATCCCAAAATAGTGTATATTTCTGTAAGGTGCTGGGCTGCTCATGGGAAGCATATCTCAGATCAGAGTAGAGGCCGAAGGTGCTTCGTCTTCTGTAAACTGTAACCTACTATTTGTCAAATGATAGAGTTTGTACTTAAACATGTATGTACTTGGGTTTTATATTTATATTTTATTTTATGTGTATGAGTGGCTCGCCTACATGTGTGTAAGTCCATCCATATCATACAATGCCTCCCAGGGCCAGAAGAGGACATCAGATTCACCTGGAGCTGGAGTCACAGACGGTTGTCACCCAGCCAGTGCTCTTGACTACTGCACCATCTCTCTAGCCCCTCTTTTATATTTATAAATGAATCAGACAGAGGCTTACATCTAGAAATTTTGTCATAAAATTACTGTGGAGTACTCACCTCAGGTTTTTTAAAATAGTTTTAATGAAATGTAATTCTCATATCCAGCTCACCCTAAAGAGTACAAACCAAAAATTCTGAGCAGAATCAGAGTTGGGCAGGAACGGGTAGAACATGTCCTCCTATGGAAAGGAAACTCTAAGCTTCGGTGTCACACCCCATTTCCCTCCTCCCTCCCCTGCCTAGCTGACATTACTTACCTACTTTTTATTTCTGGATATTCGCCTATCCTGGCCTTTAAAGAACACACCTGCTGACCGAAGGTGCTGGGCATTTGCCTCCGAATCTCTGGAGCCTGAGTGGCTGAATCTCTGTGCACAAGAAAGCGGCACTGGGGAGGTGTTTGCTGACACAGGTCTTACTGTTAACAGCACCATGTTGTCTTCTGTGGTTCCAGATTGTGGATTCTCTGAGTGAACTTGAGGCCTTGATGGAAAGGATGAAAAGGCTTCAAGAAGACAGAGAGGATGAAGAGGCGACTCAGGAAGAAATGACCACCCGCTTCGAGAAGGAGAAGAAAGAAAGTCTCTTTGTGGTCTCTGGAGACACTTTCCATTCCTTTCCTCATTCAGGTGCTTCTTTCTCCTCCCCAGCCTTGTTCATTTGTTCCCACACAAGATTACCTGCTGCCCTTTGCCTCGTTCTCTCTCCTCACTGCTCCATGTCTTCTTTCCCTTGTCAGCAGGTGTGACTGTGGACGTCCGGTCCTGCTTCACTTAACAATGGGATGCATGCTTAAGAACTCTGCTGTGCTCACACTGTGAACATAGATAGTGAGGCTGCTTCTAGGAGGAGACAGTGGATGCATGTGTGTGGCCACTCCCTGCCTGCCAAACATGGCATGCTTGTCTACAGTGAGCTTTGATGAGGAAGAGTGTGCTGCAAAAGCAGTAAAAGGCACAGTTGGAAATCAGGGCCAGTAGCACTGATTGCCACGTGTGCATGCAATGGTGTTACTGTCGAGTGGGACAGCACCCGTCCTTCTGTAGGAGCATCACTACAAACATGGCAGAGGTGCCTTGTGCTGTCATGTTGTGTTTGCTACAGTGTCATCGGCAGTAGGGATTGTCTACAGCCAGTGTAATCACGGTGCCTCCTCGTGTCCACTCCTTGACTGAAGTGTCCATACTCAGCCTGTGACTGTCTCCAATCTTCTGAGGCAGATGTCTAAGCTTGTTGTCTTACTCTGTCTTGGGTACATGTTATTTAAAGCAGGTCAGTTTCTGGGGCCAGTTGCCACAGGCCTGACGGTGTGAGTCTGATACTACAACACACATGGTTGAGGAAGGAGAGATCAACTCCATGCTTTCTTTCACATAAGTGCCAGGGCACACGCATACGTGCATACATGCATACATATATACATGTATAAATAAATAAATGTTTAAAATACATTTTTCTGGTACTTTTAAGAAATTCTGAACTGGGATGGCAGCTTTTCAGCTCTGTCTATTAAAGAGACCTAGAACACACAGGGTTAATCAACATCATAAACTCAGCACAAACCTGAAACCCTCCAAAAAGCACCAATCTGTGTAAATGGCTTTTCAAACTACAAACTTTTAAAACTAAATTAGTCAGCCTTGAACTCAGAATTGTTTAATCTGTAAGTCATGGTTCCCACAGCACTGACAGTGGCTCAGAAATTTTACAGGAAATATAACCATGCCTTTTTTTTCCCCAGTACATCTTTGATCAGGTCTTTATTCTAATAGGCCATGTCTCTGTTTGCTCTGTGGAATCGACATTATTAGGCTGTGCGGCGGGTCTCTCCTCCTCTGAGGTCGGCTCTTTGCCGCGGCGGGTCTCTCCTCCTCTGAGGTAGGCTCTTTGCCGTGGCGGGTCTCTCCTCTTCTGGGTAGGCTCTTTGCCGCGGCGGGTCTCTCCTCTTCTGGGTAGGCTCTTTGCCGCGACGGGTCTCTCCTCCTCTGAGGTCGGCTCTTTGCCGTGGCGGGTCTCTCCTCTTCTGGGTAGGCTCTTTGCTGCGGCGGGTCTCTCCTCTTCTGGGTAGGCTCTTTGCTGCGGCGGGTCTCTCCTCTTCTGGGTAGGCTCTTTGCCGCGGCGGGTCTCTCCTCCTCTGAGGTCGGCTCTTTGCCTCGGCGGGTCTCTCCTCTTCTGAAGTCGGCTCTTTGCTGTGCCTTCTCTTCGGCTGCTGATTTCTTGGTGGCTACCGTCTTTTTTCCCAGTGGCTTCCTCAGCTTCTTGACATTCACAGGCAGCCTTGGTTTCTTCTTTTCCCCAGGCTTTAACCATGCCTTTTATCATTTCCCCTGATAATCAGGTTTCTTTAAAATGAAAGATTTTATCTACCCAATTAGGTAACTATTTTAATCCACTTAGATGGTAACTGTGATTACAAATCAGAGTTAAACTCAGCAGGAAATCTCAAGTGAAGGCTCTTGCTGTTATATTTATTAGTCTAATACTCATTCTACAAACACTTATTGAGGACCCCATGTGGTCCCAGGTAGACACTGAGGTCTAAGGCCTGATTCCTGCCTCCAGGGCCCTATCATGCTAGTGAGAAAGAAGTAAGTAGTTATGATGCCTGTGAGCCTGGAAGAGGCACAGGGTGGCAGATGAGGACCTAGAGGAAGAAATCCTTTTGTCCTTGGATCTAAGGTCATTCTCAGAGTTGAGTGTGAGTAAGCCATATGCTGGCCTGGGTAGGAAAGAATGAGAGGATGTGGTGAGCATCCCTGGCTACCACAGACAGGGTAAGGGATGTTGGTGTGGGAGTGCCATTCTGTGTTTGGAGGACACTGATCGTGAGGATTGGTGGTACAAAGCAGGCACTGGTTATGTAGATGACAGAGCCTTACAATGGCCTTTCTACCCTTAAGGAACATATGACATGTCACTGTGGACATTCTGAGTTGATATCCAGGCCAGATATAGCTGGCACTGTGCTTCTTGAGCCATTGTGCTGAGTTACTCAGGAATCTGCAGTTAGTGTGGGCTAGCCCGAGAGGCTACATCTCTGCAGTTAGTGTGGGCTAGCCCCAGAGGCCACATCTCTCCAGTTAGTGTGGGCTAGCCCCAGAGGCCACACCTCTCCAGCCCCTAGTGATACAACCACTTCTGGTCTGCAGCCCTAGGAGCAGTGGATAGAGGGGGAGATGTTATTAGTGTGTCCCTGGGAGCCTGAGTCAGAAACTTAAGGCTGTTGTTCTATTACTGTGAACTGAATTCCAGACTTTATTAAAGGAACATGATTGTCAGAATCCAAGGAGAACAAGTAGAAGTGAAGGGAAATCACAAATGTAGGGTGAGCCTTTTAGGAAACTGAAAGACAGACATTTGCATTAAGGTTAATATCCATTTGCTTCTAAACATTAATTTTTAAGAGTTTCTTTAAGTTCAATAATGATTTTTGAAATATTGAAAATAACATTTTAGATCCCAAGGTAGACTTCAATTTTGACTAACAAGCCTTGACCTGTTTAAAAGTCATATTCTGATTTAAACAAGAGGCTATGTCATTTGAGAAAGTAAATCATTTACATGATTGTTTTTGCTGCTTAGCATGCCCAGTATTAAAGTTGCTGGCTACACAGAGAGAATGTGAAGCAGTGTGCACAGTGGCCAATTGAGTAGTATAGATTTGATCAGTGTGATACAGCATTCCAAATTCCTGTAGGGAAGGATCCTAAGAATTTTTACCTCCTTCTGAAGAAAATACATCTTTGTGTTCATTCGCATGATGTCTGAATAGGAGAAACTGACAGTGGTTCCGGCTATGGGATAGCCTGAAATGTCCTGTAGAGAAACCTCCTGGGATTCAGCTGGGGCTGTGGAACTCCGTGTGAGCACTTGCCAACATGCACAGGCCCTGCATCAGTACCAGCACTGGGAAGAGAAAGAGAGAAGCTTCAGATGGGGACTGACTGACATTTTTACATGGGTTTTTCTCTTTTTTTTTTTGGATTTTTCTTTTTATGAAACAACGAAAAACAGCTGTTAAGACATAGCTTGGCACCTGCTGTGAGCGATCGCTCAGCAAAACTGTCTCCTCTCACTGTCAGAAAGAGCTAGAACTCATGTGATGCAGCCAACATTGCATGGCCTGGGAACCTTCTGTTCTCAAGCTGGAACTCATGTGATGCAGCCAACATTGCATGGTCTGGGAACCTTCTGTTCTCAAGCACCCCAGTTAGTTCAGGGCAGCAGCTTAAAAATATAAAGGAAAATATGTCTTTAAGATTTTCATGAAATGCAAGGTTGAAGATAATGAAGTCTGATCGTCTTTCAGAAGAGTTTGTATAATTGCCCTAGTTTCTCAAATTCCTAAATTTTTTTGTTCAAATATAGCTTCTTAGGTCATATTTTAACTTTATTAAATGTTTACTTTAACTTTATTAAATGTTTCAGCTCCGTCTATTAAAGAGACCTAGAACACACAGGGTTAATCAACATCATAAACTCAGCACAAACCTGAAACCCTCCAAAAAGCACCAATCTGTGTAAAGGATTGAATTTATTTAAGATTAATTCAGTTACTTAAGAACATATTCCTTGTGTAAGAGTACATTTTTATTCTGAAAAAGATATGCTCATTTTGTAGAACAGGGAAAAAGAAGTAAAACTTGTTCAGTCGCTTTCAGTGGTTAAAATCAGAAAAAAGGGGCTGGAGCGATGGCCTAGCGGTTAAGAGCGCCGACCGCTCTTGCAGAGGACCCGGGTTCGATCCCCAGCACCCACATGGCGGCCGAGAGCCATCTGAAACTCCAATTCCAGGAGAACTCCAGTTCCAGGGGAGTCCGACGCCCTCTTCTGACCTCCGCGGCATTGCACGTCACGGGTGCACAGACTTGCATGCAAACAATACATTCATACACCGTAGGAAATAAAACATAAATAAATAATAAATAAAAAAATCAGAAAAACAGTAATGCAAGTAACCTGAAAACCAGCAAGTTAGAAGGGCACCTCCAGGCCAGGCGTTCGTGGCGCATGCCTTTAATACTAGCAATTGGGAGCAGAGGCGGTGGATCTTTGTGAGTTAAGGAAAGACTGGTATAAAGAGTTGAGTTTTAAGGAAGAGATGGGGATAAAGGGAGAAACATGTATAAAAAGAAAAAATAAAAAAAAAAAAAAAAAAGCAGGTACAATAATAATAAAATAAGGGTTATGAACCAGGCACCTGCCTCCTAAACTAAGGTGTATTGACAGTCACCTCCCTCCTAAACTAAGGTGTACTGACAGTCACCTCCCTCCTAAACTAAGGTGTATTGACAGGCACCTGCCTCCTAAACTAAGGTGTACTGACAGGCACCTGCCTCCTAAACTAAGGTGTACTGACAGGCACCTGCCTCCTAAACTAAGGTGTATTGACAGTCACCTCCCTCCTAAACTAAGGTGTACAGACAGGCACCTCCCTCCTAAACTAAGGTGTACTGACAGTCACCTCCCTCCTAAACTAAGGTGTATTGACAGTCACCTCCCTCTTAAACTAAGGTGTATTTACAGTCACCTCCCTCCTAAACTAATGTCTATTGACAGTCACCTCCCTCTTAAACTAAGGTGTATTTACAGTCACCTCCCTCCTAAACTAAGGTGTATTGACAGGCACCTGCCTCCTAAACTAAGGTGTACTGACAGTCACCTCCCTCCTAAACTAAGGTGTATTGACAGTCACCTCCCTCCTAAACTAAGGTGTATTGACAGGCACCTGCCTCCTAAACTAAGGTGTATTGACAGGCACCTCCCTCCTAAACTAAGGTGTTTTGACAGGCACCTGCCTCCTAAACTAAAGTGTACTGACAGGCACCTGCCTCCTAAACTAAGGTGTACTGACAGTCACCTCCCTCCTAAACTAAGGTGTACTGACAGGCACCTGCCTCCTAAACTAAGGTGTACTGACAGGCACCTCCCTCCTAAACTAAGGTGTATGACAGTCACCTCCCTCCTAAACTAAGGTGTACTGACAGGCACCTCCCTCCTAAACTAAGGTGTACTGACAGTCACCTCCCTCCTAAACTAAGGTGTACTGACAGGCACCTCCCTCCTAAACTAAGGTGTATTGACAGGCACCTGCCTCCTAAACTAAGGTGTACTGACAGGCACCTGCCTCCTAAACTAAGGTGTACTGACAGGCACCTGCCTCCTAAACTAAGGTGTACTGACAGTCACCTCCCTCCTAAACTAAAGTGTACTGACAGGCACCTGCCTCCTAAACTAAGGTGTACTGACAGTCACCTCCCTCCTAAACTAAGGTGTACTGACAGGCACCTGCCTCCTAAACTAAGGTGTATTGACAGTCACCTCCCTCCTAAACTAAGGTGTACAGACAGGCACCTCCCTCCTAAACTAAGATGTACTGACAGGCACCTCCCCCCTAAACTAAGGTGTACTGACAATCACCTCCCTCCTAAACTAATGTCTATTGACAGTCACCTCCCTCCTAAACTACGGTGTATTGACAGTCACCTCCATCCTAAACTAAGGTGTACTGACAGGCACCTCCCTCCTAAACTAAGGTGTACTGACAGGCACCTCCCTCCTAAACTAAGGTGTACTGACAGGCACCTCCCTCCTAAACTAAGGTGTACTGACAGTCACCTCCCTCCTAAACTAAGGTGTATTGACAGGCACCTGCCTCCTAAACTAAGGTGTACTGACAGTCACCTCCCTCCTAAACTAAGGTGCACTGACAGTCACCTCCCTCCTAAACTAAGGTGTACTGACAGTCACCTCCCTCCTAAACTAAGGTGTACTGACAGTCACCTCCCTCCTAAACTAAGGTGTACTGACAGGCACCTCCCTCCTAAACTAAGGTGTACTGACAGTCACCTCCCTCCTAAACTAAGGTGTACTGACAGGCACCTCCCTCCTAAACTAAGGTGTACTGACAGGCACCTCCCTCCTAAACTAAGGTGTATTGACAGTCACCTCCCTCCTAAACTAAGGTGTATTGACAGTCACCTCCCTCCTAAACTAAGGTGTGGTATTGACATCACCTCCCTTCCAAACTAAGGTGTACTGAAGGCACCTCCCTCCTAAACTAAGGTGTACTGACATTCACCTGCCTCCTAAACTACGGTGTATTGACAGTCACCTCCCTCCTAAA
Organism: Rhizomys pruinosus; assembly: GCA_009823505.1. Taxonomy (NCBI): domain Eukaryota; kingdom Metazoa; phylum Chordata; class Mammalia; order Rodentia; family Spalacidae; genus Rhizomys; species Rhizomys pruinosus. The sequence goes on along the minus strand of VZQC01009558.1, from coordinate 1,901,311 downwards.
CTAAGGTGTACTGACAGGTGCCTGCCTCCTAAAGTAAGGTGTATTGACAGTCACCTCCCTCCTAAACTAAGGTGTACTGACATTCACCTGCCTCCTAAACTAAGGTGTATTGACAGTCACCTCCCTCCTAAACTAAGGTGTACTGACAGTCACCTGCCTCCTAAACTAAGGTGTACTGCCAGTCACCTCCCTCCTAAACTAAGGTGTACTGACAATCACCTCCCTCCTAAACTAATGTCTATTGACAGTCACCTCCCTCCTAAACTAATGTCTATTGACAGTCACCTCCCTCCTAAACTAATGTCTATTGACAGTCACCTCCCTCCTAAACTAATGTCTATTGACAGTCACCTCCCTCCTAAACTAATGTCTATTGACAGTCACCTCCCTCCTAAACTAATGTCTATTGACAGTCACCTCCCTCCTAAACTAATGTCTATTGACAGTCACCTCCCTCCTAAACTAATGTCTATTGACAGTCACCTCCCTCCTAAACTAAGGTGTACTGACAGGCACCTCCCTCCTAAACTACGGTGTATTGACAGTCACCTCCCTCCTAAACTAAGATGTATTGACAGTCACCTCCCTCCTAAACTAAGGTGTACTGACAGGCACCTCCCTCCTAAACTAAGGTGTACTGACAGGCACCTCCCTCCTAAACTAAGGTGTACTGACAGTCACCTCCCTGCTAAACTAAGGTTTGTTATGGACTAGTCAACTCCCATCCTAAACTAAGTGGATGCAGGCCACTGCACTCCTAAAACTAAAGGTGTACTTGACAGGAACTCCATCCTAAAACTATATGTTTTTTGAAAGCGCACCTGGCCGTCTAAGGTGTACTGACAGTCACCTCCCTGCTAAACTAAGGTGTATTGACAGGCATCTGCCTCCTAAACTAAGGTGTATGACAGTCAAAACCGCACTGACGAAACCTAAAGGGGGGAATTACAGGCAAAACTTGACTACTAAACTAAGGCTGTATTGACAGTCACCTCCCTCTTAAACTAAGGTGTATTTACAGTCACCTCCCTCCTAAATTAAGGTGTATTGACAGTCACCTCCATCCTAAACTATGGTGTACTGACAGTCACCTCCCTGCTAAACTAAGGTGTATTGACAGGCACCTCCCTCCTAACCTAAGGTGTATTGACAGGCACCTACCTCCTAAACTAAGGTGTATTGACAGTCACATCCCTCCTAAACTAAGGTGTACAGACAGGCACCTCCCTCCTAAACTAAGATGTACTGACAGGCACCTCCCCCCTAAACTAAGGTGTACTGACAGTCACCTCCCTCCTAAACTAAGGTGTTTTGACAGTTCAACCTCCCTCCAAAACTAAGGTGTTTTGACAGGCACCTGCCTCCTAAAGTAAGGTCTATTGACAGTCACCTCCCTCCTAAACTAAGGTGTTTTGACAGGCACCTGCCTCCTAAACTAAAGTGTACTGACAGGCACCTGCCTCCTAAACTAAAGTGTACTGACAGGCACCTGCCTCCTAAACTAAAGTGTACTGACAGGCACCTGCCTCCTAAACTAAAGTGTACTGACAGGCACCTGCCTCCTAAACTAAGGTGTACTGACAGGCACCTGCCTCCTAAACTAAGGTGTACTGACAGGCACCTGCCTCCTAAACTAAGGTGTACTGACAGTCACCTCCCTCCTAAACTAAGGTGTACTGACAGTCACCTGCCTCCTAAACTAAGGTGTACTGACAGTCACCTGCCTCCTAAACTAAGGTGTACTGACAGTCACCTGCCTCCTAAACTAAGTTGTACTGACAGTCACCTGCCTCCTAAACTAAGGTGTACTGACAGGCACCTCCCTCCTAAACTAAGGTGTACTGACAGGCACCTCCCTCCTAAACTAAGGTGTACTGACAGTCACCTCCCTCCTAAACTAAGGTGTATTGACAGGCACCTGCCTCCTAAACTAAGGTGTATTGACAGTCACCTCCCTCCTAAACTAAGGTGTACTGACAGGCACCTCCCTCCTAAACTAAGGTGTACTGACAGGCACCTCCCCCCTAAACTAAGGTGTACTGACAGTCACCTCCCTCCTAAACTAAGGTGTACTGACAGTCACCTCCCTCTCTAAACTAAGGTTATTGACAGTCACCTCCCTCCTAAATTAAGTGTATTGACAGGCACTCTCCTCCTAAACTAAGGTGTTGACGTACAGTCACCTCCCTCCTAAACTCAAGGTGTTACTGACAGTCACCTCCCTCCTAAACTCGAAGGTGTACTGACAGTCACCTCCCTCCTAAACCGAGGTGTACTGACAGTCACCTCCCTCCTAAACTTAAGGTGTACTGACAGGCACCTCCCTCCTAAACTCAGGTGTACTGACAGTCACCTCCTCCTAAACTAAGGTGTATTGACAGTCACCTCCCTCCTAAACTAAGGTTATGACAGTCACCTCCCTCCTCAATTAAGGTGTATGAACAGTACCTCCATCAAAGGTCCGTTCTGGCCAGGCACTAGGCTTCCTGACATACGCCCTAAATAGGTGTACTGACAGGTAGCCTCCTCCTAAAGTAAGGTGTACTTGACAATCACCTCCTCCTAAACTAATGTACATTGACAGCACCTCCCTCCTAAACTAGGTGTCTATTGACAGTCACCTCCCCTCCTAAACTAAGTGTACTTTGACAATCACCTCCCTCCTAAACTAATGGTGTATTGACAGTCACCTCCCACCTAAACTAAGGTGTACTGACAATCACCTCCTTCCTAAACTAAGTGTCTATTGACAGTCACCTCCCTCCTAAACTAAGTGTACTAGACAGGCACCTCCCTCCTAAACTAAGATGTACTGACAGGCACCTCCCCCTAACACTAAGGTGTACTGACACACCTCCCTCCTAAACTATGGTTATTGACAGTCACCTCCCTCCTAAATAATGTCGTATTGACAGTCACCTCCCTCTAAACTAAGGTGTATTACAGTCACCTCCCTCCTAAACTAAGATTACTGACAGTCACCTGCCTCCTAAACGTAAGTGTATTGACAGTCACCTCCCTCTAAACTAAGGTGTACTGACAGCACCTGCCTCCTAAACTAAGGTGTACTGACAGTCACCTCCCTCCTAAATAGGTGATATTGACAGTCACCTCCCTGCCTAAACTAAGGTATATTGACAGTCACCTCCCTCCTAAACTAAGGTGTATTGACAGTGCACACTCCCTCCTAAACTAAGGTGTACGACAGCACCTCCCTCCTAAACTAAGTGTTTGACAGGCACCTCCGCCCCTAAACTAAGGTGTACTGACAATCACCTCCCTCCTAAACTAAGTCTATAGGGACAGTCACCTCCCTCCCTAAACTAAGTTCTATTTTATGACAGCACCTCTTCTCCTAAACTAAGGTGTATTGACAGTCACCTCCCTCCTAAACTAAGGTACTGACAGTCACCTCCCTCCTAAACTAATGTTATACAGCACCTCTCAATGGTATTGACAGTCACCTCCCTCCTAAACTAAGTCTACTGACAGTCACCTCCCTCCTAAACTAATGCATTGACAGTCACCTCCCTCCTAAACTAATGTCTATTGACAGTCACCTCCCTCCTAAACTAATGTCTATTGACAGTCACCTCCCTCCTAAACTAATGTCTATTGACAGTCACCTCCCTCCTAAAGTAAGATGTACTGACAGTCACCTCCCTCCTAAACTAAGGTGTACTGACAGTCACCTCCCTCCTAAACTAAGGATGTACTGACAGGCACCTCCCCCTAAACTAATGGCACACTCAAATATGTCTATTGACAGTCACCTCCCTCCTACACTAAGGTTATTGACAGTCACCTCCCTCCTAAACTAAGGTGTATTGACAGCACATCTCCTCCTAAACTAAGGTGTTGACAGATCACCTCCTCCTAAATAAGGTGTATCTGACAATCACCTCCCTTCTAAACTAAGGTGTACTGACAGATCCACCTCCTTCCTAAACTAAGGTGTTATGACAGTCACCTGCCTCCTAAACTAAGGTGTATCTGACAGTCACTCTCCCTCCTAAACTAAGGTGTTTTCATGCAGTCACCTCCCTCCTAACTAAGTGTACTGACAGGCACCTCCTCCTAAATAATGTCGTATTGACAGTCACCTCCCTCCTAAACTAAGATGTATCTGACAGTCACCTCCCTCCTAAACTAATGTCTATTGACAGTCACCTCCCTCCTACACTAAGGTGTACTGACAGGCACCTCCTCCCTAAACTAAGGTGTACTGACAGTCACCTCCCTCCTAAACTAATGTCTATTGACAGTCACCTCCCTCCTAAACTAATGTCTATTGACAGTCACCTCCCTCCTAAACGAAGTGTATGACAGTCACCTCCCTCCTAAACTAAGTTATCTGACAGTCACCTCCCTCCTAAACTAAGGTGTGACAGTGCCCCCAAGTTATGACAGTCACCTCCCTCCTAAACTAAGTTGTACTGACAGTCACCTCGCCTCCTAAACTAAGTGTACTGACAGTCACCTGCCTCCTAAACTAAGGTTGTACTGACAGTCACCTCCTCCTAAACTAAGTTATATGACAGTCACCTCCCTCCTAAACTAAGGTGTACTGACAGGCACCTCGCCTCCTCAAACTAAGTGTACTGACAGGCACCTGCCTCCTAAACTAAGTTGTACTGACAGTCACCTGCCTCCTAAACTAAGGTGTGTTGTGTACTGACAGCACTCCATACAAACACCTAGAAGCGTAGGGGATTGAAAGTGTACCAGAAAGAGAAAACTAAGTGTTTTGTTTTTTCTTGTTCTTTCTTGTACTTTTTTTTTTTTTTTGGTCGTTTTCAAGACAGTCAAAGCCATGCTAAAAGAAGGTGGACTGACAAGCACACGAGGAAGAAAAAAAGAAGGGGGAGGAGAAAGAAGAGAAGTCCGTAAGTAAAGGTGTATGAAGTGCAACTATAGACGGAAAACTAATGGATCAGGGAAAGGAAAAAGCACGAATAATACTAAGGCTGTTGACAGTAAAATACCTCCGAAAAAAGGTTAGTATTGACAGGAATCTGCCTTCTAAACTAGGTATAACTGGACAGGCGACTTGCATCTAGTGAGTAAGTTCTATTGACAGGCACCTCCCTCCTAAACTAAGGTGTATTGACAGTCACCTCCCTCCTAAACTAAGGTGTACTGACAGTCACCTCCCTCCTAAACTAAGGTGTACTGACAGTCACCTCCCTCCTAAACTAAGGTCTATTGACAGTCACCTCCCTCCTAAACTAAGGTGTACTGACAGTCACCTCCCTCCTAAACTAAGGTGTACTGACAGTCACAGTTTCTCAGTGGTGGTTTTCACACCATCAGGCATGCAGGAGTTGGGGGAAGGGGGTGTTCCTTGTTGTTTGGTTTTGCTTTTAACTTGTTTTGAGACAGGTTCTCGCTGAGGCCCCAGGTGGGCTGGAGCTCACTGAGATCCACTCGCCTCCGGCTCTCTGGTCCTGGGATTAAAGGTGTGTGCCACCACGACTAACATAGGGCCTGCCTTCCTGTCTGCCAGACATACTGGGCTGATGCTCGTGCCCTGGTAGCATCCTTCATAGGCGTGCTTTATGTCTGTGCACATGGGAAATGCATGTCCTAGGTGTAATGCAAAATGCGTCTTTACAAATGACACCCAAGTGAACAAAGACTGGCCTGGCATCCCAAGCCCTACTTCCTTCCCAAGGCTCCCTGCCTTGTCCCTCTCCTGACTCGCCTCTTAGACGTTGAAGGTAAACTAGAGAGATTAGATTTGTTTGCTGTGAATACACACAGATGTCATCTTGACAGAATCTATCTTCACACTGAAAGTTATCTTCAACCTTGTTTCTTCTCTTTCTCTGTACCCCACTTCATCCCCAGGAAACTTCGAAAAAAATCTTTTAAATTCTATATTCATAGGTCTGAGCTGTCTTCTGTTTCTAAATTAGTGAAATTGGCATATTGATCCTTTACTACTATAGTTTAAATATTGCAATTTAGGCTTTTTTAACTACATAACTATAACTAATTGTTAATACCCAATATCTGGTAGTGAAATTGTACTCAAAACTTTACCACTATGTATTTTATATAAATTTAAGGCATGTAATCAAGATTGTCTCTCTTGAAAGCCATGGAAAAGCTAAAAACTGGAGGAAACTGGATTCAGTCTTCTTAGCTGAATGCAACGCCTTCACACTGGATTGTTCCTTGTTTCCTTAGACTTTGAAGATGACATCATCTTAACAGCTGATGTCTCCCGATACATTGAGGACCCTGGCTTTGGGTATGAGGACTTTGCCAGGCGAGGAGAAGAGCATCTGCCAACATTCCGAGCTCAGGTAGAAGGCGTCTTGATTTCAGAAAAAGTAGACATCTATCCTTTCAGCTGTCAACTGTTGAAATGTAAATCAGTTGTTTCCCAGAGCCACCAGGGGCTCCATTGCATATCTCTAAATCTTTTTATCTAGCTTAGTTTTCAACCCAATATAATTTGATGTCCTAGTAAGATTATTATTTCAATATAATCCCCCCTTAAGTCCAAAGGAAACTGCTTAATCAGTTGCGTCAATAACTGAGTTGCATACTGTTTATGCCGTGTTTTGTAGGGGAGCAAGGAAGAAATGGAAGGATCTGTTGACCTGTAAAGGCCAGGTTTGCAGCCACAGGGCTGTCTGCACCATTCAGGAGGCAGGCAGGGTTGATTTAGACCATTTCATGCTGCTTCCGATGGTCAGTATCTTCGAGTGAGCTTAGTGATAGAGGAGTAGTCCAAGAACTGCCCAAGCCATTCAGAGAGAGTGTAGCATGCACAGTACCTACCCACAGGAGGCGGCCAGCATTCATCAAAGCCATGCTAGACCCTGGGATGCTATGATAAGGCAGCCCCTGGCTGTGTACTTACAAACAATTTGAGTTCTGGGTAAAGCTGCCAATAGTTTTATTCCTTAAGAAAATGAATAGAATAAAGAGAATATCCATTTCCTGCTCTTTCAGGACTATACCTGGGAAAACCACGGATTCTCGCTGGTGAACAGGCTTTACTCTGACATCGGACATCTGCTAGATGAGAAGTTTCGCATGGTCTACAGCCTCACCTACAACACCATGGCCACTCATGAGGACGTCGACACCAGCACACTGCGCAGAGCTTTGTTCAACTATGTTCACTGCATGTTCGGAATCAGGTGTGCTCACTGTTCAAACAGTGTCTAAATTTCTGAGTAGAAATTCAACCATTAGTCTTGTTTACATCCTGCTCAGGAAAAGTTTATCTTCTGGGATATCTTCTGGGAGAAAATGTTACTTGTAGACTTCTGAGTTAGCAATCAGCTCCATCTTAGAGATTATTTTTCATTTAAAGTGTTACGAGGCTGGGACTTGGGGAGATGGCTCACTGAGCAACTGCTGCCAGGCGATCTCGAGAGCCTGAATGTGGTCCTCAGCATCCACATAAAAGCTGAGTCTGGTGACGCTCATTTGGAATCCCAGCTCTGTGGAGACAGGGACAGGGGCCCTGTGGCTCACCGGCCAGCCAAAGTAGACTGGTTGGCAAGCCCCAGCTCCCACCAAGAGACCATTTCAGAAACCCAAGATGGGAGGCTGGAGAGATGGCTCAGCAGTTAAGAACACTGGCTGCTCTTGCAGAGTTCCTGGGTTCAATGCCCAGTACTCACATGGCATCTGGCAAATGTCTGTAGCTTTAGCTCCAGGGAATCCAATGCCTTCTGCTGAGCTCCATGGGCATTGCATGACACAGGTGCACCTATCCACATGCAGGCAATACATTCATACACATAAAATAAAAGTAATAAATAAAATATTTTTAAAAATAATAAATAATAAGGTGAATGGCACCTGAAAAATGGCAGAGTCTGACCTCTGACCTCCACAGGCACGTGCCAACACACGTGTGCATCTCCATACACATGCACACACATAAATAATAGCGTGTCATGCATTTATTTGTGTGTTGATAACAATACATACTACAATAGTAAGAGTACACTAATGTGGCGGTATAGAGTGAGATATAAATTTGAGACCCCTTCCTGGAAGAACAGATCCGTTTGGGAAATAAAAAAAAGTGTGTGTCCATTCAGAAAGCTTTAGTGATTCAGGTTTGTGGTTTGCTGTGCCTTGAAGCCATCATGATTAAGGTATCAGCAAGGCTGGTTAGGGCTGCTCTCCCAATGCTGTGCAGCTCACAAAGGATCCTGAAGTGGCCTATCAGCCCACGCGTTAATTAACGGCTTCTAAATTGAGAAAATCAGCGTTGAGAGAGGGCAGTAAGTCCAAGAGGGAGTGAGGCTGAATGGTCTCATCAGAAAGGCCCTTTTGCAGAGTGTGCCTTCTTGAGCTGCTTTTTTTATGGAGATTTGCAGAAAGAGAAATTTTGCAATTTTGAATATATCTAGCTGAACTACAGACTGTATCTTTTGTAATCTAAGAAAAGGGTGGAATGGAACTGTGATTCAATTTTTTAAGCAGACTTTTCTATAGTTTTAACCAAGAAATCACAAAATATCTGATCAATTAATAATGCAACACATTATATTACAAAAACATTACAGTTAGCATCCCTAATCTGAAAATTAGATATCTGAATTACTCTGAAAGCTGTAGCTGTAGCTCAGGGGCAGAGCACTTACCTAGACACACAGGGTGCTGGATTTGATTTCCATCACTGGGAAGGAAAAGGCTCCCAAATACCAGCCTCTGTCTCTCACTCACACTGTCTGCAAGTGCTCTTTGGCTCTTAGTAGCACACTTGACACGTAATCTCTCCCTCTGCCCTGAAACACCTGACCCAGCCTCTTGGCCTTCACAGCCAGTCTCTATGAGCGGTAGCTCCTCTCATCCCAGGCGGAAGGTCCATTTTCTCTTAAATAATTATCACTTTCTACAAACTACAGGCCTACCTTTTAATTTTTTTCCTTTTGTACCCCAACATAATTTACCATCTAGGGATTTGTTTTTCTCTTTTGCTGTCTGGTGACTCCCGGTACCTAGAAGGGCACAGGACCTATGATAGGCACCCAGTATGAATCAGTGCCTAAGCTTTTGCAATGAAAGTGTCAAGCAGCCTATGTCTGATGAATGATTTTAGAAATAGAAAGCTTGATTTTTGTGATAAAGTCCTGTTGCTCACAGGTATGATGACTATGACTATGGAGAAGTTAACCAGTTACTTGAAAGAAGCCTGAAGGTTTACATTAAGACAGTGACCTGCTACCCCGAGAGAACGACCAAGCGCATGTACGACAGCTACTGGCGGCAGTTCAAGCATTCAGAGAAGGTGCGTGTCGTGCTGAAACGTAGACCAGATGTGTTCCGATGACAGCTCTCAAGTATGAGAAACACGGTGCATCAGACTTGAAGAGGCTCAAGTAGCTGTTGTTTTAATGTTTTTCTCAGTTTTAAGATGTTGACTATTCACTAAATTCTGGCTCTGTGCTCTGTCTAACATGGTATATAAAATTAATTTTAGCATCAGTCTTTGAAAGATTGGATCTGAGTACTAATTATCATCAAAGTACATTTGGGAAACTCTCTACCAGTCTGTCAAAAGGAGAAGCGACTGAGCAGTGGAGTTAAGTGTGGCAGGGTCTGGCCCTTGGCACTGCCCCTCCAAGCTTCCTGGCAGTCACCAGACCTAACCTGTCATTGATCTTTAACAGTATAACACAGGACCTTTGAACCAGTTATATTATTATAAGAGTATCTTTGGTTGTGCTATATATAAATTATTATCTAAATTAAACCCTGATATGTGCTAAGGACCTTTCTCTACATTGAGGTATAAGAGCTGGTTTGGGGCCCTAAGGGTCTCCTTTATGCTGCAGTGTCCAAGCTGGAGAATGAAAAACCCTTCTCCACCTTTCAGTCGAAATTCTCTGAATGCCCTTGGCAAAGTGTGTTCTGCCTCAGCTTCTAACGGCTCCTGACGTCTGAAAGCCTGTCACATACCAGGCAAAAATCTCTTTATCTGAAGCCTTGGTGGATCTTTATTCTGATTTTATGTCTGCAGTAGATTTTCCTCCCTTTCTAGACTCTATCTAGAAATTCTCTTTATTCATCAAGAGAATATACCCAGCAACATATTCAACTGATGGGAAGATATCAGAATAATTCAACATTAAAACATACCTTTGTAGTACATTTAGAAAACTTGCAGGTATTCTCTTTAACCTGCCACTTGAGAAGTAGTATTGCCAGAAGAGGTGTTCTCATAGCTTTACCTGGGATGCTGTACAGGAGAGGGCTGGACACTCACTCAAACTGACTTGAGCTTTAATATCTTTTAAGTTAATGCTAGGATTTTATTTTTTATTTTATTTTTTTATGTGTATGAATGTATCATCTGCATGGAGGTTTGTGCACCCCTGTCGTGTAATGCCGTGGAGGTCAGAAGAGGGCGTCGGATTCCCTTGGAATTGGAGTTACAGATGGTTCTCAGCCGCCATGTGGGTGCTGGGGATGGAACCCGGGTCCTCTGCAAGAGCGGTCTACACTCTTAACCGCTAGGCCATCTCTCCAGCCCCGAGGATTTTATTTTTTAATACTAGAAGGAAGTATGAGTTTGTAGGAAAATTGAATTTATAAAAGTTAATTGTATAATCTAAAAGGTTATTGGCTTTACAGGCGTACAGTATGACTAGATGATAGGCCTTCTGTGATGCTGCAGGCTATTTGACCCCTGCACTGCTGTTTTTACAAGTGCAGGTTTGAATGTTATGGCATACGTGCACAAGCATGCATGCCCAGGCATGCGTGTGTGTGTACGTGTGTGTGTGTGCGTGTGTGTGCATGTGTGTGCATGGGGGGGGTATCTGTAGGCACATCAAGCCCTTTGTAAGTGTCTGCTGAGAACTCTCTAGATGTCTCTACTATGTGTAGCAGTTACTAACGTGATAACATTCTGTCTCCAGGTTCATGTGAATCTGCTCTTGATGGAAGCACGGATGCAAGCTGAACTTCTCTATGCCCTTCGTGCCATAACTCGGCACCTGACCTGAAGGTCCACCAGGGAGAATGTCAATGTGTGTAAAGACCTCTCCACATGAGATCTACATCAGAAGTTGTTTGTGATACAGCATCAAAAAGTATTCAGTTCTCTGGTGTCAAACTTTAGCCATCGGGATTTTTGGTTGTTTGTTTTTGTTTTCGTTTTCGGCTGTAATGTGCAATGATGTGTTTTATATTTCTTGATGCTTAACATTACTAACAATTGCAAAAATAATTCTGAGGAGCACTACTTTGCATTGTTAATAGTTGGATTTTTGGATCTGACCATAAATCATGAACTGGTTTGTTAATGCTTAACTTCAGTACTCTGGGGTTTGTGTGTACGTGTATTATTTTTCTTTACTTTTAAAAATATAGGGAAAATTGCTTACAATCTGTTCAAGCGATTATTTTTCAGATATTGGATTTCAACAAGAATGACCTCTTCTAGCTATTCTGAAATGTCCACACTGTGTCCTGAGTCTGGTGGGAGAAAAGCATGTGCTGTTGAACCAAGCTGCTCGCAGGACACGGTCCACGTCCCCAGGAGGTCGTCAGGCACTGTTCTGTTTTTGTTCGTGTGTTTATCTGAATTTTTTTTTTCTTACATTGCTATTGGCGATAACGTGAAATGTGATACAGACATTGTCCATAATTTAATGTGAAATTAATCATGATGAATTCTAGCGCATGCTACTGAAAAGCCAAATTCAGCTGTTTTCTTTTTCTTCTGAAATAGAGGTCTCAGTTTTCCACATCAGACGCATACGTGGCAGTGGACATGTGCACAGTCCTCTCCGTCACGGACAGTGGTCTCTGTCACCTGTGCTGCTCACAGTTCACACACGTGGACATACAAACCCAGGTCCATACAACACTGACCAAAACGTTTCTTTGCACATTTTTCCTTTCTCAGAGTTTTTTCTATATTTCAGTAAGCAAAGGAAAGTTAATACACCTCTATTTTCCTGTTAGACTTTTAGAAATTAATTATTTTACATGATTTTCTTATGATAGGTTAAACAGTTTATTATTCAAAGGCAAAATTTGTGTTTCTATGCATTAATGTGATTGAACAACAACAAAAAGAGTGCAATATGTTTTTAACAAGTCAGCTAATCCCCCCCTGTCATGTCACTGCAGAAGTGTCCTTTTTAACAGAGCCATAAAGAAATTTTCTTCGAATTTCTTTATTGTGCTAGGGTTTTTTCAGTTCTGCCTTATTGAGGTTGGACAGTGATTCATAATGCCAAAGCATTCCTTCCCCAGGCAGATCTCTTTGGACAACTGGTAAAAAAAAAAAAAAAATTAAATAAATAAATAAATAAATGCATCAAGTCATAGGGGAGGGAAAAGCAGCCAAAAAGTCACGCTTTCCCATGGATTTCGATCAGCCTGTCTTCAGAGGGCACAGCGTTGTCCGTGCTTTACTCTGCTGTGTCAGCGAACAGCAATGCGCCTGAAGCTCGGCTTCTCTCCCCTTGGCCACAGCCACACCCTTACACCTTCTCCTCAATCTGGACCACTTGAGTTTTACACACACATGCTAATTAATAAGGCATACCTACCGGTTAGTATAGGTCATCTTGTGGGGGTCTTCCCTGTCGTGTGGTGTCCTCCTTTCCACTTGAGGTCACTGGTTCAGTAGGATGGGCACTCTTCTCTAGGAAGGAGCTCTGCTGGTGTTCACTGAAGCCATGCCCCCTCTGCTGAGCACTCTTTTCTGGCATGGTGCATTTGCTTCTTTCCCATGAGGTTTGCAGAGAGGAAAACCAAGGCGACTGTAGACTTTTGACATGGGTGGTTCTGCGTTCTTAGATTCCAGATCTTGTTTGAAATCTTCCATGTGAGGAAAAAGTCACTAGGATTTTTGAAGACAGGGTGGTTGATTTAAAGGAATTATTCAAAGACCTTGTGCCAGGTTTCTTGTGCTTCGTTTGTTGTGTACTGTATGCTGATTTTCTTCAATATCACATTTTCTAGGTGTATTTTAGCTCCAAGGAACGTATTTAGAAGAATGGAAAAAGACATGGGGCAGTGTAAATGTCCGTTTGATTTCCCCAACTTTAAGACTTTCACGCTTAGATTATAGTTTATTTATTTAATCTTGCATCTGCTTTTTTAAGTATTGGAAACAGTTCCACTTGCTAGCCCTGTTTTGTGCTGGTGAGCTGCACTGCAGGAGGACATCGTGTTGATGGTGACTAAGGAGAAATTCACACAGAACATCGAATGAACATTAGGCTAAAGAGGAAACAAGGTTTAAGTAACTGATGTGGCCACTTGCTTTTTGTTTTTGGTTGTAGTAGTTAGAAATTGGGTTATGGAAACATTAGTGCCTTTACTAGATCTCTTTCCTAGCAAAACCTTTTAGTTCAGCAGACCTACCAGTAATCAGGCAAATAAGTTGACTTGAAACTATTAACAAAAACACAATAATGTATTTATGAACCTCAGTGAACCAGCCTAGAAAAATTGATTTGTGAAGGTGGCACAGCTCCTTGCTACAGCATGCAGTGTCCCAGGGTGGACGCCGCTGTAAGAGTGTGTCCACTTCTCTATCCAGTGCAAACTTGAAATTTTGATGCGGTTTTCCAGGGTGGGATTTTTCAGAGTATTGAATTTACATTGAAGTAATTTATAGTGTAGCTTTTTATATTAAAATGTGATATTTTTAAAAAGAGATACCTGGTTCGATTGGTGTAGTCTGATCACATGACATGCAGAGATACGTGGTTCGATTGGTATAGTCTGATCACATGACATGCAGGCCTTTACTGGGTCACCTTGTGCCAAACTGAAATGTACAAGTATATGTAAAAAAGCACATCAGAGTGTGAGTCCCTTGATTCCTTGCTTATTGTGTTAAAGTTAGCCTGATAACCCGCTGATGTATATACACTTGAACAGTGTCTACTTACTTTGTAATTTCGAGTTTACTAGCTTCTGTGGTTATCCTAACTTCTCAGATTACTCTTAAGAAATCTCAAGGGAGGCAGGTGTGGCTGGCTCGTGCCTTTAGTCCCAACACTTGTAATGGTGAAGCAGGAATTGGTGATTTTTGAAGACAGCCTGGTGTACATAGTGACTTCAAGGCTAGCCTGAGCTACATAGTGACACCCTGTCACAAAAAGTAGAAACAGGAGAGAGAAAAGGCTGTACTGACATATCCTCCCACTTGAAAGTCAGTCTGCTCTTTGATGCATTTGCACATGGGATGAAGACAGTGCCCTCAGAGCAGCTTCCCCAGCAGACTTGTGATCTTGGAAGGAAAGGGGCCTCGGGATTGGGATAGGATCCCACTTAGGGCACTCTGTAAATCAGAGGTAGCCAGCTTGGAGCCCAGGTACAACCTTGGCCTCCACCTACTGTGTTAAACCAAGAGCAGCCCAGCTAGCTATGCAGAGCTATTTTTAAAACAGAAAACTCAATGTAAGATTTATGTAAAAGTCATGTAAAATTTGAACCAGAGCCCTATTTTGTTTGTGTTATAATGTCTTCTAAAGAATTTGCATAATTCTAAAATCTAATTAAACTATTCCAGAGCACCATTTTCCTTTCCCACCTTAAAAGTTTTGCTAAGCCAAAAGCTTAGATTTTTATGCTGCAGCAAAGCGAATTTATCAGCAACTAAAGGTCTATACCTAACATAGTCCATCACTTTATCAGCAAGTGCGCACACCTACATTGCTGGTGAATTTCTAAAGATACAGGAACAAAACAAATTCTAGTGCATGCCATAAAAATGATGTGCACTGTGATGCCAAAATGAGGATTTTATATTATGTTGTGTTTTAAAGACAGTTCTAAATCAGCTCTCTAGAAAGAAAGACTATACACTTCATACAATAGGTCTTTTTTGTCTTCTATGAGAAGGTGGTCTTGCATGAGTACAAGTATGTACAGCAGTCATCTTGTATGAGTATACAGAGAACTTCATTAGTGTGTACAGCAGTCATCTTGTATGAGTATACAGAGAACTTCATTAGTGCCACAGTCAGCAGCAAGCAGAAAGATACATGGGTCCTCTGTGAGATGGAGGTTGACGTTACCTGTCTGTGGAACTGGAACCATGCTAAGTGGCCCTTGTCCTGAGCTGTTTCCTACTACACCTCTGTGGAGACTCAGGACCGAGTTCATAGTCTTTTCTCAAAGCACTACTGTAACACGAACGTATCCCATCAATAGAGCTTACATGCTGCTGCGTTTGTAGCATGGTTCATGCCAATTTGCTCCATTCCACAATACCTGCTTAGGTCAGACAAAGAACAAAAATGGCTGCTGTGGAGTGGTTACGGTGGAGTTGTGTGTCAAGGCCGAGCCCTGGGAGGAAGGAAATAGTCCGAGAGTGCTCGGAACTAGTGCTGAGAGTTGGGCTGTCTTCACAGATGTGGCGAGTGGGAAGGAAACGTTTTCTAGGTGGGAAGCTCCCACCTGCATTCCCCACTGTTGCCCACCCGCTTTCTCCTCCTCCAAGTGCCTCAGCCTCTCACACTGTCCCTGCTTACCCAGCCTGCCTTGGTCTGAATGCCTTTCACAGTCTAAGTATCACCAGCCACCGCCGATCATCACCAGCATGTCCTTTTCTGAGTTGTTTTTTTTTTTCTTTCGAATCAGGCTTTATCTCAACTCACTTCACTTCTCTACCAGCCGCTGTATTTTGCCTGACTTTTGCCCTGGAAACCCCACCAGATGTCACACCCCACCAGATGTCATACCGCATCGTGCATTCCTGTCCATCCTGTACTCTTTCCACCCTTTCCCAGCTGCCAAAATACCTTGCTTTCCTCTACCTCATCCCCAAAGAGCCTATAAATCCAGAGTATCCAACCTTTTCATGGGTTCACTCTCTGTTGTTCAGTAATACTACTTCCATATTTTAAATAAATCATAAAAGAATTTTGCCTTCTATCAAAGTAGGAATCTTTATATTTATACATAATACAGAAATTGAACTATTTCTACCATGCAGAATTTAACATTTAGTAGGAATTCAAAGTGATTGAATTGCCATCCTAACTTGGATCTATATTAGATAATGCATATTAGTCCAAGTTGTTTGAATGTAGAGTTAACATTCTCCAGCAATCCAGACTGACCCGTAACCCTGAAGTGGGACAGGAAACTTCTGGCACACAAATAAGGTAGTGTTTCAGACATTGGCTTTATTGGTATTTGGGCCTTGAAACACATTTCTCATAGAAGGACTATGATAAAAGGTGTTCCAAGTATCAGATTGGATCACGTGAGCCTATTTGATTTATGATGTAGGTAAAATCCCATAAACTGGGCACATAAGGATTTGAGTTGTGCACATAAGTGTCTAGCCCTGTTCTGCCCCTGCTCGCACTGGGAGAAAAACATTATCCCATGAGATCGAAAGGTAATGCTTTGACTTAGAGCCTTGATTATCCTCGCTGCTTTTTAGGTACTTTGAGATAGATAGTTTCATTAGGAAAGGGGGATATACAGAGGAAGCTGTGCACCCCTCCCAGGTAGGTGTGTGACTGCTGATTCCTGTCCAACCAGAAGGCAAACCACCATGCAGAAGTATAGATCTACCAGCTCCAATGATACTTGGGTGGTTCCTTCTTGGTCATGAGCAGCCCAGCCTGACAGTATCCAGTAAATGCCTGTAAGGGCCCAGCAGTTAAACAAAGGCCTACGTGAGGGAATAAGACCTGGCAACTGAAAGATTTATTAAGTGGTACAACGTTCTGGCTTTAACTGAACTATGTATGACTACACCACCATGAAAAACAGAATTGAAAAGGGAGAGATGCGGTGGGGGGTGGGTAGCACAGAGAGTTTCTGGCTCTTTTGAATGCTTGTGGAAGCCTTTGAGGCAGTGTAACACATGCTGTTAAGATCTGTAGAATGAACACCCCATTTTATAGTTCACAGGACACCAGACATTAGAAATCTAAATATGATAAATATAATTTTGGTATGTAAAATTTTGCTAAAATAGTCTATTTTCTTGCTCGAGTTAACCTCTTAGAAGTGAATGTATAATTTCTATAGAAAGACTATTAAAGAGGAAGAGAGAATCTCTGGTCTTCAGTTTAAGTGTTCCTGGGTACCAGTTAGTTAAGTGTATTCTTCATATCCAAAATAAAACTGATTTTTGTAGTCCATCTTTACAAATGTTAACTAGCTCTCCCGCATCAATAAAGGATTAAAAGGTAAAGGAAAGGTGTTATTAGGTGGGCAGGAAGTTTTCTTTGTAAACAGACAATTTCCTTTCTGAATTTCACTGGCTCTCCAGAATAGAAGCTGAGTTAAATGGTACCTTGTTCACCAGGGAAAGTGACCCAGGCTCTCCATCCAGTGCAGGCATGTCCTCTGCACTCCTATGTCTTCTCAGGAGAGAAAGTACAATTTCCCTTCCTCTTTTTCTTCACATTTACTCTTTTAACAAAACAGGTAGAGGTGAAAGCAATCCCAGGCCACTTTGGCATTTTCTCGGCACTAAGTGAATAGGCACACAGAGTCTGGGCAAGGTAGACAGGAGCCCTGGCAGGCCACCATGGAGGGTGGCCACTTGGATTAGCTCCTTCAAATCTGAAAGTAACTTTCCTGGTCATGGAAGAACTGGATGTATCTTTTAACTTATGAAATAGGATTTGGACTTGAAAACTCTTCTTTGAATCCTGATTTTGCAGGGCAGCTACATGATGAATGTATATACTAAGACTTTGTAGCTGAATTGCACACAAAATCAGATTGCCAACTTCTTTTCAATTTGAGACATCATTTTATCCTTCAGTTGTGAGCGATATTATGTAGCATGCTGTGAAATGTCGATTCTAGTTCTTTCATCAGTATTAATACAGAATTCTCTTTGCGTTCCTTGGTACTTTTTATTCAATGTAATCAGAAGCTGTGATGTTTTGCCTTTGTAGTCCTGTGCTTTGTTACTGTAATTTTTTTTTACGAAGCACGTGACCTTGGACTAATGTAAGGCGGATGACGTGATCTTTAAGACTGCTCTATTTATCAGTCTCTTACTCTATAAGGTTTTAAATTAGAATAAGCTTTTTTCCAATAGCTCATTGATGCAATTTAGGATTTGCAAGTTTCATTGTCAGTTGGCAGTCTTATAGTTTCAGTTCTGAAATAGAAAACTTAATAAACAGCCACTTTAAACCTTTTCTGGCAAAGCAGACCCTGTTATAGATGTAGTCTATGTAGTGAACCACATGAGCCTCTTCAGCCCTTGCTGCCTCCACACGAGTCCGCAGTTATGGAGATGGCGGAACCCTGAAAGCTCTTTGTATGTATAACTAGGTTTAAACTCGCTTATGTTGCTGACGTTACAGTTCTGACTAAAGCTGACCTGACTGGGCTGGCTTGTGTGTTGTTCTTGTGCTTTCACGCCTCTTTCTGTTGGTTTCCTTTTTTCCCTTTTTTTTCTTTTTGAGGGATGGGTAATATTATTTGAACAGAAGGAACTGTTAGTGAATCAAGACAAACACATCTGAAATAAAGGAACTGTGTATTAACATGTAACAACAATTCATAACTGCACTTTTTATGACATTTTGGAAATCTATTTATAGGTACAGAACAATGGGTTTTGTTAAACTGTATCACATTTATACCTGCAGAAATTTATTTCATTGTTATTAGTAGGAATTTTATTGGTTCAATAAAATTGGCAAAACTGAACCCGTTTTCTTGCTTTATTTATTCACATTGAAGTATACCACCTCTTGGGTTTGTCTCAGCTTGACTATTGAAGCTTGTGTTCTGGAAGATATCAGAATTATGGGAGTCATTGTTTCCTCTGATTTTTTTTCTTTTTTAATATATTTTATTTCATATGTATAAGTGTTATGCCTACATGTGTGTAAGTGCACCCATTCATGCAGTGCCTGTGGAAGACAGAAGGCTCTCAGAGAAGCTCAGTTGCTGAGAGCAAGGAAGGCCTTCTCTGAAAGTTGTCCTAAGCCCTGTCCTTTCTTTACACTTATATAAGAATTTACACCAAAGGCAAATGCATCCTTCCACCCGTATTTCCATCTGCAGTGGGAGATAAATAGCAGCTCGTTGCTGGTTAGAATCTGTCTTGTTCAGTAATATGCAACTTTAGGGAAATGAAGGACAGGGCATTTGAGACCAAATTCACTAAGAGCTTGGCCTCCCCACAAGTTATCCCCTGATTCACAGTCTACAGTCGGTGGTACTTTCATAAAGCTATAAACAGCATCAAATAAGTTTCTAAAGAGCTGACATCTTCAACTTAGGGAAAAGAATACCGAGTCTTAGCTTTGATGGCCCAAAACTTGGCACTCAGCATTGGCACACTCAGCACTGGCACACTGTGCCTTAGAGCTCTGGTCTTTCTGAAGTTCACAGCCTCAGTTCAGCTCAGTTCTTGCTCAGAGATAGAAATAATGACATACAGCCGGGCTTGGTGGCGCACGCCTTTAATCCTAGCACTTGGGAGGCAGAGGCAGGCGGATCTTTGTGAGTTCAAGGCCAGCCTGGTCTACAGAGTGAGTTCCAGGACAGCTGAGGCTACAGGGAGACCCTGTCTCAAAGAGACCAAAAAAAAAAAAAAAAAAAAAAAAAAAAAAAAAGAAAAGAAAAGAAATAATGATATACATACACTATATGACTTTTGCTAAAAAGGGTAGCATATGCTTTTTTTTCATTAAAAAATACCTGTATTCTTAAATAGGCCTGATGATATAAAGATAATCCCTGATGGGGTTCACTGAAGGGCTCTCACCTAGGACAACTATGGATCTAGAGAAGACTCAGGAAAGCCTAAAGTTGTTGATTTTTGATTTGAAGTACTCTTCTACTGTGTAGTAAACTTGAAAATTCAAGTCACAACTTCTGTCTGTGAATTGTCCTTCATGTGGGGAGAGGGTCCATCTCAGAAAGCATCTTCTCCCAGAATCTCACTCTTGACATGAATCAAAGTGCAGGTTTTCTAAAAATAGTTTTAAAGATTAAAAAAAAATAATTTATGTGTATGAGACATGAGTGCAGTGCCTTTGGGGACCAAAAGAGGGCTGTATCCCTCAGAGCTAGAGTTCCAGGCTGCTGTGATCTGCCGATGGGAACCCAAGCTAGGGATGGAACTCGGGTCTTGGAAGAGCAGCAACTGCTCTAATTGCTGAGCCACTTCTCTAGGCTGAGGCAAGAATTCCTAATACAGCCTCTTATGCTGACCTGTGCCTAAAAGTAAATGCAAATATTTCATCTTCACCTCAAGGTGAAATTCAGGAAACAACTTCAACTCACATGGGCTCTCTTGTTGGCTGAGCTGCGTTTGGGTCAGGCCTCCCATGTGCCACTCTGTAGCCACCTGGGCCCATTTCTGACTCCCACACCCACAGGTGCTGTGGCAACCTTTGGGCAGGTTTCCACAGGTGCCAATCTGTGGTCCTAGACTGCTTCCCCCTGGGGTCTCAGCCTGTGGGAGGATGTCAGAGGAAACTATCCACAAAGCTCTTCCAGCTGAAAATACAGGTTGCTGACCCTCATCGGCCCACAAACAGTGCTTCTTACTTTGATCCAAGCCACAATTTTCAGACTCAGAGGGCCTGGTGGGACCAAATGCCAAGCCAACTTGGAATTTGCATTTCTATTTCAAGTTCACACTCACTTGCCCTCCACCCTTGCCTCAGTCTCAAAGAAACCTCACTAGGATGAAGCAAGGCCATTGTATTAGTCATTTTTCTGTTGCTGTGATAAACCACAATGACCAAGGGAACTTATAAAAGGAAGAGTTCATTTGAGCTTACGATCGACAGTTCCAGGGAAATAGAATCCACTGTGGCAGGAGCTGGAGCAGAAAGCTGAGGTTCACATCTTCCAATGAGCACAGGAAACCAAGAGAGAGCAACTAGAGCCTGTAAGGCTTGTTGAACTCACTAAGCCTGCCCCCAGTGACGTACTTCCTCCAGCCTGGCCACACCCTCTAAGATCTCCCAAAACAGCGCCACCAACTGGGGACAAAATGTCTGAATACTTGAAGCCTATAGGGGACATTCTCATTCAAACCACCACAGCCATGTAGGATATCTTAAAGATATCCCCAGGCTGTCACATTCCTAGACAAGTGTAATTTCTACTATGTGCAAAATATGGATCCTTACATTTCAGACAAGTACCCAGTCAACACTCACCAAAGAAGCTTCCATACAGACAGACATTTGCAACCAGTCATACACAGAGATTGCCTAAGCCTAAGTGGCACATCTATGACACACCCTTACACCTAAGGCCTATGGAACATAGAACAAGGGGTAGAGGGAACGCTAATGCATCTCTCAAGTCTCATCAATGAAGCTCCCTCATGCAACAGGGCCAGAAACACAAAAGGTCACAAATGGCCAAAGTGTAGAGAATAAGTTGGCAGCATGTGGGTCCTTGGACAGGACTCCTCGATTAAACGCCACCCACCCAGGCTTTGGGAACATTACAGAAGATGGAGGAGGTACATGTCTGTATGGAAGTAGAGTCCTACAGGCTCCTTTCCTTGATCATATGAACCGACAGCAATAGTGTCAGCATGCACAAGACCCATGCAAACTCAAGCAAGCAGAAACCAAGTACAGACCTGTGGGAATGGACAGCAGTCCCAATCTTAACCAAATAATTATTGGCAACTGATTACTGCCAGGTGAGGAAGAGCTGATCTTTTAAATGGAGGGACTCGATGGACTGACTAGATCCCGGTGGATGAACTTGCACTGAGGGATGTCTGGGGACACTAGTTTGACTGATGGACCTTGAAACTGACAGAATTATGAATTCCAGTGGGGTGGGCGCTACTCAAGGGTGTCAGCAGGGAAGGGGTAAAGAGATGATTGAGATGTTCTGTGTGAAATACAAAAAATTCAATTAAACACATGCAAAAAAGAAAGGTAGGCCCTACAATAAAGTCAAATCTCAATCTCATTACTTTTTGCCCTTGAATAAGTTATTTAATCTTGTGTTCCTCCATTTCCTCATATGTAAAATACAGAGAACAGTAAGAAGAGGTTGATGTGGGCAGATAGAAGAAAGTTAAGCATGGATTGATCACAAACTACAGAAAGTAATGAGGTCATAGCTTATGCATGGGGGTCATAAAAATACCTGTCATTGGCAGGACCCTTGTAAATGTCAGGACGTTCAAATGGAGTATTAAACAGTTGCCATGGACTTGAGTCTTATCCCCATTTTGTAAAGTGAAGAAAATAGGCCTTTTTCCCCCAAGAATTTATCTTGTACAAGGTCAAATCAAAGGTTTCAAAAGTAGCCAAGGCTCACAGGAAGACCCTGTCTCAAAAACATTAAAAAAAAAAAAAAAATAGCCAAGGCTTTCAAAGCAAGCTACAGTTAGGCAGTCACAGACAAGAAGGGTCAGATTTGCATTTGTATAGACACTACATTATAGGTGAAAGTGTCAGGGGGCACAAAAATCCAGTGTGTTGTCCTAGGGCTTGTGGCTCCATGTTCACAGTGCTTACTGAGCATGCCCGAAGCCCTGGGCTCGACCTCCAGCCCTTCCCTGCCACTGGGCACTTAGGAGGTGAGGGCAGGTGGACCCAAAGTTCAAGCTCATCTTGAACTCCATAGTAAGTTGGAACCCAGCCTGCTATAAGACCCTGTCTCAAAAAAGGCAAAATAATAATTTCAATCATTAGAAGCATTTCTTTAAGTTTTTAAAGAAAAGGAAAGGAAGGTAGAGGGCAAGAAACTGGAGAAACTTCTTTCTGTATTGACACTGGAATCTACCAGGTCTGGTGGCCACAGCAGTCCCCAGTGCGCCATGCATGTCGATGTGCGCTGTCGGCTGAGGGTCGGTGTGCCCTCGGTGCTGCTGCCAGCCCCCAGGAGCTTCCTGGCTGGGCTTGGAGCTTCTATTTTTAAAAGTGTCCAAGTAACTGGGGAGAAACATGATTAGTCTTCTTCTTATGAAGAACTTTCCAGTTCAGAACAGAATAGCCCTTGAGCACAGGCATATACCACAGGGAATGATGGGAGGCTGTGAGAAGCCAACGCACAGAGAGACACGGAAGACAACCAGATCCTGAATCCGGGGAACGCAGAAGAAATCATTCTATTCTGGTTTTCCAGGAAAGGTCCCTGTTATGTTTTTATTCCTAGCACAGTGGTCTTCAAACCAAATGGACAGTTATCACCCATGCTGCACCTTAAATCATCTGAGGACACAACCCACCTGGGTTGGATGCATTACAGATAATGCAACAGGGCGTCTGGGTTTGCTCGGCTCCCAGTGATGCCAACGTGCCACACATTCTGAAAACCATGGGGCAAAGCCGCACTGTTCATCTCACCAGCAACCTTCCCAACAGTGGAAAAAACTGCAGCTCCAGTGTGCAGAATGGAGAGGGAGCAGAGAGCCAAGCAGGCGGGAAAAATGTTTCGGCTCTTTGTAAGACCTCCTCAGGAGGGAGTCTCAGAAACGCTGGGAAGGTGTTCCAGTGTGCTTCTCTGGTGCTGTGATAAAACTGATGAAAAGTAAGGATATAAGAAAGGGTTTGGCTTACACGGTACAGTGCGTCATTGAGGGAAGCCAAGGAAGACCTAGATGGCTGGAGCTGGAAGCAGGAACCTGAAAGGAGCAGCTGACTGGCTGCTCCCAGGCTCCAGCTAAGCTGCCTTTCTTACATAGCCCATGTTCATCTGCCTAGGGGTGGCACCATCCACAATGGGCTGAGCCCTCCTACATCTATTGGAAATTAAGAAAATGCCTCACAGGACTGGAAAGATGGCTCATCGGTTGAGAGCACTGGCTGCTCTTGCAGAAGGCCTGGGTTTAGTTCCCAGCACCCATATAGCAGCTAATAACCATCCTTAACTCCAGTTCCAGGGGATCCAACACCCTCTTCTGACCTCCACAGGCACCACACAACAGGAGTGCACTTACACACATGCAGACAATACACTCATACACATAAAAATAAATATTTTTAAAATCTTATTTTTGTATGTGTATGAGTGTACCGTCTGCATGTAGGTTTGTGCACCCATGTCGTGCAATGCCACAGAAGTCAGAATAGGGTGTCCAATTCCCCTGGAACTGGAGTTCTCCTGGAATTGGAGTTACAGACAGTTCTTAGCAGCCATGTGGGTGCTGGGGATCGAACCCGGGTCTTCTGCAAGAGCAGTCAGTGCTCTTAACTGCTAGGCTATCTCTCCAGCTCCCAAAATAAATATTTTTTTTTAAAAAAGGAAATAAAATGCTTCCCAGATATCACCATCACCGCCTGACCCTGGCAGTTCAGCTGTGGGCTCTTCTTCCCAAGTGACTCAGTTCGTATCAAATTGACAGAGTAAATTAACTATGTCAAAAGGTGAAAGAGAAGCACAAATTCATTGCACACAACTCTCCAGGAGAAAAACTGCTAGTAAGCAGAATGCTGATGTTATTGTGGATAATTTGTACTTATATACAAAGTGCACACACTTAAAAGTGTTATTGAGAGGTTGTCTTGTTTTATTTTTTAAATGTACTTACGATTTTGAAATAAGAATCTCTGATATTTCACACATTTCTTGAATGCCTGGATCTTCTTTGACATAACATTGGATGAACATAAACTAGAATACATTGTGCGTGCGCGCGTGTGTGTGTGTGTGTGCGCGCGCGCGCGCGCGCGCGCGCGCGTGCGCTCGTGCATGCAGGTATGGCAGAGGTCAATGTCAGGTGTCTTTCTCAATCATGCTCCACCATAAACCACCATATTTCTTGATACAGGGTCTCTCACTGAAACTTGAGCTCACAGATTCAGTGAGGCTAGCCAGTGAGCTCTGGGGATCCACTGACACCCCACTGCCTCCCAGGGCTGGGTAAACAGAGGTGGATCACTGAATCCAGTTTTTAAGTGGGTGATGGGGACCCCAACTCAGGTCTTCATGCTTGTGCAGCAAGCACTTTATTGATTCAGCCATCTTTGTAGGAGGAATTTGCCATTTGTTATGATTTTTGTTTTTTGAGACAGGATCTCACTGTGTAGCCCTGGCTGACCTGAAACTTGCTATGTAAACTCAGCTGGCCTTGAACTCATAGACATTTGCCTGCCTCTGCCTCCCTAGTGCTGGGATCAAAGACGTGCACCACCATGCCCGGCTTAGAAGGACTTTTAAATTTTTTCTATTATTATTTATTTCTGTATGTGTATGAATGTACTGTCTGCATGCAAGTCTGTGCACCTGTGTCGTGCAATGCCGCGGAGGTCAGAAGAGGGTCTCGGATTCCCCTGGAGCTGGAGTTCTCCTGGAACTGGAGTTTCAGATGGCTCTCGGCCGCCATGTGGGTGCTGGGGATCGAACCCGGGTCCTCTGCAAGAGCGGTCAGCGCTCCTAACCGCTAGGCTATCTCTCCAGCCCCTTAGAAGGTATTAAAGCAGAAAATGAACTGCAAATCAAAAGCAGCAGCATCAAAGTTTCCTTCCCCACTGTGGAAATGACTCTCCTCACAATCCTGTTAGAGCTGCTGGACAGAGACTGCTGAAATGGAACTCCTCAGTCACAGGGCAAAAATCTCTCTTAATACTTGTGATATGCATTTCTAAGTTGTTCTTCAAAAAGCGAATTCCAGCTCACAGATCTCCCAACATGCATGACTGCCCTTGGGCAAGGTCACGGCACCTTCATCCAACTGCAGCTCCTTCATCAGTTTGTCAAGTGCTGGCTTTGGTGAGAGCTAGAAATACTCTGCAGCCAGATAAAGACCTCAGTGGAGGTGAAAGGGGGAGAAAGAGCGTCCCCTAGAGGGTTCTTAGTGCAAGACCACAGTCAACTTGGACCGGGAAACCCCAGAAGTGTTCACCCTTGACCATAATCCTACACTGGGGGACGGGGGTGCTGTAACCTTGCTTGGCTGCTGTGAGAAGTGCCCACACCCTATTGCCTACTTCCCTAGAGCACCGGCACCCTATGTCCTCTACCCCTAGGTGCCCACCTGTGCTGTAGCCTACTTTTCCCCCTGGGCTTGCACCCTATTGTCCACATCCTACTACCAACCTTCCCCTTAAAAGTCTGCCAAAGCAGCCATGTTGCTGCTGGCTGTCATGCCCGCAATTCAGTCACCCGACCACCACCCTAAAATGAAGCCTGAGTTTTCTTTATCAGAGTCCTGAATACTTTTTTGCCCTGGGGTCACCCCTCAAAATGAACCTAATACTTAGTCTTATTCATAAAAGAACTTAAGAATGGACCCAAATGGTGGTTTTAGGACAATTTTATTAGAATATTAAAGAAAACTCCTCAGGGCAGGCAAGCTGGGAATCTCAGCAGCTGCTTTGAGGAAGAGAATGGGGAGAGAGGGAGGCAAAGTAAAGGGCCATTAGGCCATGCATGCTAAATCCTGCATGGTGGTCAGACTTGTGGCTGACTGGCAGCCACATGGCAGGCAGAAGGGGAGAAGGAAGCTTTAGGAAAAAACTAAAGAAATACAAGATCTAGGGCAGCCCAAGCATTGAAGAAAGCATGCTTAGAAAGGGGTAGGAAGAAGACAAGGAGAGATCAGGAAAGCAGACAGACTTACGGAGACCTCAATGTCTGTCCCATCCTGAGGCATTAGGCTGGGAGGTGGAACTCCAAGCAGGAAAAGTGCGCTATCTCGTTAACATACCAGATATTCTATTTAGCATAACGAGGTGAACTACCTTGCCAGGGGTGGTCTGATGACCAGATGATTGCCCAGTGAAGCTGGAGAGGTAGATTTTTCAATAGATAGACCACAGATCTTCTAGTGTTTACCAGGCGCTGTTATGGAGACTGCAACTCAACAAAGACCAGACACCATGGAGCTCCTGAGCTAGACAGAACTCTCACCCTTTGTCCAAGAGAGATTCTCAGGGGTTTTAAGGAAAGTGCAGCTACCAGCCAACCCAGCCAGGCATGCAGTGCTGAGGTCACCCTGCTTTGGCACAGGTTAGAAGTAGCCCCTCTGGGCTGAAGCTAGGCTGATAACAGGAGAACAAGAAATCAAAAGTGGAGGTAGGGTCAAGGACTTGGCAGGACAGTGAAGGACCAAGTTAGCCTTACAGACTTGGAGCTTCCCGGAGCTGTCAAGGCCTTTGCTAGGAGCCCAGTCACCTTCCCCAAGACTAGACGACACCACTCATCTGAAAATGGTCGATTCTGTTTCTTTTCAAGAACATATGCCATGAGAAACAGAACAGAAGAATGCAACTCTGTTTTCCTTTGTCTGGAGACAGGCTCTCACTAGCAGGTGCCAGTCAAACCATGGTCCTTCCTCAGCCTTCCAAGAGCTGGGATTGCGTGCCATCCGATCTACTCTCAGGTAGCTGTGGCCATGCTTTTCTGTTGCTGTGATAAAACATCACAACCAAGCAGCTTAGAGTAGGAGGAGTCTATTGGGCTTCATGCTCTGGAAAGTAAGAGTCCATCATGGAAGGGAGGCATGGCAGTAGGCACAGTGGCAGGGCCAAACACGAGAAGGAGAGTGAGCTCCAAGTTGGAGCCCACCAGGACCTCTCCAAGTCCACCCCAGTGACAAGCTTCCTCCAGCAAGGCCACACCTCCTAGGCCTCCCAAACCGCTGTCAGCTGGGGCCAAGCATTCAAATTCAGGAGCCTATGGGGAAACTTCTCAGTCTAACAACAACAGGCCCAAGGTGATAGATGGTTCAGTTCCCATGTTTGAAAGAGAAAGGATGGCTCCTGTCCTCTAAACCCGAAATCCCAAACCTGATTTATGCCCTTTACCTTAGCCCACACCTGGCTGAGTGCAGTTGACACTGAAGAGGCAGAGAGTCTGTGTGGGAAGAGCAGGGCTGCAATTCCTGCTTCCTTCAAGGAAAACCTTTCAAATAATTTATGCATACTGTGAAATTTAGGGAGCACCACAGACTGCTGTATGAGTCCAAAGAAAGCATACAGGGTCTGGGGAGATAGCTCAGTCCTGGGAAGCGCTTGCAGCCCCAGCACTCAAACAAAAGTATGTGTAGCTGGGAATACAGCTCCCTGGTAGAATACTTGCCTGGGATGGACAAGGCCATAGGTTCAATTCCCAGGCATAGCAGTGCATGCCTGAAACCCAGCACTGGGGAGGCTTGCTGAGACGGAGAGCCCTGCATTCATGAGAAAAGCACGGAAGGAGGCTGAGTTCTGATGAGAACACCACCCGCACGACCCTCATATCTGGGAATGAGATGCCTTTAAGACTATCAGACAAAGATGTCAAGTAGACTGAAGCTTTGCATATGAGTGAGGTGGCTTAAAGAAGAGTGGAAGTTTTACAGGTAGCTAAAGCAGGCTTGAGGGACTCCTAGAGCCATAGTACTACGCAACCTCACACAAAAGTAGAGGGAAGTCAGGCAGTAAGGAAGAACAAAGGCAGCTTAGCCAGCCCCCCGAAGGATCACCAGAGGTTCTGTGGTGCTCTCAGCCTCCGACTTTGAAAACCCTGAAGAACAGCTCATCCACGAAGCCATGGAGACAGGAGTTGTCTGCTTCTCCCCCAAGCATCTTCTTTTGGGAGGGGGTCCCACTCCTTCCCTGGTTGCTGAGTACAGAGTCACTAAGTGTCTCCGACCAGTGAGAGTCTACAAAGATGATGCAGGATCTGAACAATCCACTGAAGACAAAAAGGGGCAGCTAGAATTCTGACAGGAGGAGAGGGTCATCACCAGTGTCCTCAGTTATGAGACAGATGAGGGGCAGGGCTTCTCCCTGGGCACTGAGTGATGTATTGTTAAAGCTTGGTTAAACTATGTTGAAATTATGCTGGGCGTGGTAGCACATGCCTTTAATCCCAACACTCAGGAGGCAGAGGCGCAGATCTCTGTGAGTTCAAGGCCAGCCTGGTCTACATAGTGAGTTCCAGGACAGCTGGAGCTACAGGGAGATCCTGTCTCAAAAAATAAAAAAAGTTGAAATTGCTGTAGGTTAATCCTAAATTCTTAAGTTTATAATTTGAGCACACTGATGCTGCTGTTTTCCTTATAAATAAGCAATGACTTTAGAGAGGGGATGACTGACTCTGGAATTAGTAGCTGTTGAGTTCCCTCCTGCTGTCTGGGCTGTCTGAAACAAGGGGGATCTCCTGACATTTAACGTTTAATAGTTAATAGAAAGGACCACCTTCCTATGAGCACCAGCTGACCTGGACACTCCAGGACACCTTGAAACAGCCACACAAGGACTCCAGCTTCCAGCCCAGCTCCCAAAGGCACTGTTACCCTCTGGGCTGTTTGAAGCAGTTTGTATCAGACTATTCCATCACAAGGCCTCATGAACCTTTTCCTCCTGTCCAAAGGGAGAGCACTTCCCTGGGTGAAGGGAGCACTGTACTGGTGCTAAGGAGCAAAGCTACGATTGAAAGTGGTTGTGATTGGTGTAAACACTCCTTCTAGGGCTGCACAAGGACTCAGCTGGGAGACATTCTCTTGTGCTATCTGGTCTGGAGCTGAGACATGAAGTCTTTCTCTCTCTCTCTCTCTCTCTCTCTCTCTCTCTCTCTCTCTCTCTCTCTTGGCAGTAGCGGCCTCAGCAAACAGGATCAGTACTGCTGATCCCCAAGGCTGTGCTAGCAAAAAGCCTAGCTTGCACCCAGCACCCAGCTTTCCCAGCCCCAACATACAAGTGCTGTCCACTAGTAACCACCGCTTGACAGCTGAAGCACAGGTGGTGGGTGGCTCTCCAGCCGTCCATCCTGCCTATCCCCTAGCGAACCGTCTGCCATCTTAGATGCCCCCCAGTGACCAGCAACCCCACGTCAGCTTCTTCTGGTGCCTAGTTCCTGACTACGCCTGTTCCGGATACCAAACACAGTCCTGGCAGCAGACACGCCAGCCAGTCCAGGTGGCAGACACCAGATGAGTCAGGAGCCTGCCTGACACTGCAGAAACTGCTGCACAGTTCCAAAGCAGCCAGGGCAGGGAGGGCAGCTGGGACACGGGGAAGCACAGAGCTGATAAAAGGTTGTAAGAAGCCAGATAGGGGGCTGGAGAGATGGCTCCAGGGTTAAGAGCACTGGCTTTTGCCAAGGACCCGGATTTGAGTCCCAGTACTACGTGACACTAAACAACCATCCATAACTCCAGTTTCAGGGGAATATGATGCCCTCTTCTCACCTCTGAGGTCATTACACAACATGGGTGCACTACCTATATGCAGACAATACACCGATATGCATAAAATAAAAACAAAAAAAAAGGGCTGGAGAGATGGCTTAGTGGTTAAGAGCACCGACTGCTCTTGCAGAGGACCCGGGTTTGATTCCCAGCACCCACATGGCAGCTAAGAAAAGTCTTTGACTCCAGTTCCAGGGGAATCCAACGCTCTCTTTTGACCTCCACAGCATTGCATGTGACACGGGTGTACCAACCTACATGCAGACAGTATACAAAAAAAAAAGAAAGAAAGAAAAAAATATTTAAAAAGAAAAACACCAGATAGGGGAGTCTGCAGGCCCTGGTCCCCAGCAGAGCTCCAGTGAGCTGCCAGGTCTCTAGGACAGGGGTGGGCACTGTTAACACTGGCCACTGCCCAGGGTTCTGATACCCAAGGTCTTCTTGGGGGCTGCAATAGGGTCAAGGATTCTAACATCCAAGGCAGGCCCAGCTTCCCCCAGCTGGCTGCCACTGCAGGAAACAAGAGCTGCCGGAAGCTGGCAGTTAACAAGCGTCTCCTTGCCTAACAGGGTGCCACATGGGACGGTCCTCCAACGGGCAAACCATGGACAAAAGCTTCTTCCCAAATGTGGCTGCACCCATTTACCTGGGATCATCACAACTAAGCTTGTTGACTGTTACACTCTGCAAGAGAGGGTCAGCCACATCTACTAACCAAACTGCATTAGTTGCATGAGGGGGAGGGGTTATGGTCATATAGGCTGAGGAAGCCATGGGGAGACTCACTACCATTTCGTGTGGCCGTGGGGAGGTCACTATCCATGCTTGGAAGAACACTTTCCAGGGTGGTCACCCACACTTCTATAAGTAAACCTATTGCTCTGTAAGTAATCCCAAAAAACTCTGGTTTCCTACACTGTGGATTGGCGAAAACAAGCCTCCCTATGTCATAACGAATAGGGGCAGGCGACATTGTTTATACCTCCCAGAAGGAATTTTAGCTACACCAGGGTTTCCATCAAGGTAGGGCACCCTGATTTCGGACAGCTGGACATTCCCTGGTCTGGATTCAGTACCAACTGGTTCATGGCGGATCTAAAGGAACAAAGACCTTGGCTGGAGCTGGCTGGAAGCACCTCTCTGTCCTGCCAAGCAAGCACCATAGCAGAGATAGCAGTGGTTGCCATGGTGATTTTCATGCACAGGCCACTAGGAAGTCAGATGGGCACATTTCTGGGGCCTGAGCCTTTGAGATACAGCCTAAAAGGTGTCAGTTACCACAAATACACCCCCAGCCAGGCCTTGGCATGGATTCAGTAACATCCACATCAGAGGCTTTCTTAAGGCTATCCAGTTCTTGAGGAGCACTGCCGTGATGCGTCTATGATCACTTCTAGGCAGGCACATGGGCAATATGGTTTCAAGATATCCAGCTTATGTCTTGAGAGGATACAAAGTCAAGAAGAACTTTGGCTCCCAAGTCAGAGGCCCTGCCTCAAATTCCAGTTCTGCCAGCTGATTCAGTGACCCTGGGTCCCCGGAGCATATGGGGCTGGAGAGATGGCCCAGTGGTTAAGAGCACTGACTGCTCTTGCAGAAGACCCAGGTTTGAATTCCAGCTGACTGTCCATAACTGCAGTTCCGGGGGATCCGGCACCCTCTTCTGTCCTCTGCAGGTATTGTACAACACAGGTGCACTTGCGCTAACACTCATACACATAAAATAAAATGAATTAATTTAAAAAGACAAAAATTCTGGGAATGTTCTAACACTCAAGAGGCAAAGGAAGGCAGATTTCTGTGAGATTGAGGCCAGCCTGGTCAACATAGTGAGTTCCAGACCAAGGAGAGCTATGGGGAGACCCTGTCTTAAAAAAAAAAAAAAAAAGAAAAGAAAAAGAAAACATTCTGCCTTCCTTCTTTTCTTTTTTTTTTCCCTGCAGCCTCAGCTGTCCTGGAACTCGCTCTGTAGACCAGGCTGGCCTTGAACTCACAAAGATCCGCCTGCCTCTGCCTCCCGAGTGCTAGGATTAAAGGTGTGCGCCACCATGCCCGGCCTTCCTTTACAGGCGCAATGGGAGCTAAGTGATGACCCAGTCCACAGAGTCCAAGGGCCTTCCCAGCTCCCTCAGACCCAGCCTGGGCATTCAGTCCCTGCCCACAGCCACATTGGGTCTCTGCCCTGGTGATTCTGGTACCTTCTCCCTGTCTCTGACCACACACCTCAGAGCCTGTATTCCCTAGCAACACTCTCAACTGCTGAGCACCTGCTCATCTTTCAGGGTACAAATGTCACCTCCTCTTTGAACTTGTGTCTCCTCCCCGCCTCCCGCTCATCCAAGCAGTCTTTTCTCAGAGCCCACACCTTCCTCCACCTCCTACATTTGATGTAAACACAAGCTCCAGGCTCTAAATCCTCTCCAGAATCCTGAAGCAGAGGCTTTAAAATGAGCCCCTTTTGCAGATGCAAAACACAAGCTCAAGAGGAACTGAGAGGCCTGCTCAATGGTGGCATGCAGCCCATGGCTGGCCGAGCCAGTGCCCGAGCTCTGAACCATTGCACTGTGCTCCCTCTCCACTGCCCAGGGTGCTGACGCCCACTTCCTCCATTGAGTGGGACATTCAGGGATTTTATCGTAGCCATTTCTGTAATTTACTCGTTTTCCCTGCCCCTCAGACACTAAAGCAGGACGATTTGAAGAAAACACTAATCAGTAGAAGCCTCCTCCACCACATCCCCGTCCCCTTTCTGGCCATGATTTCCAATTCCTGCTGTGGCATCCTGTCCAAGGGGCCTGGTGTAGGTTTTCTGAAGTAGATGAGCAATACGGAGCTACTGCTAGTGTATTCTATCAAGAATCATGCATGACCAGGTTGCTCCCATGCAGTTCCCAGCCTGATGGTAAAACAGAGGTTTCTCCAGATACCTTTTCCCATTCAAAGGAAGAGGCTATTTACAGAGAGAAGAGAAAGAACAGGACTCTAAAGGCAGTAGTACCAGCAGAGGGGCTCTGCCTGGCCCTGTGCTCCTGGACACAGCTTTGGAGTCTAGAGTTGGAGGAAGTTTTGAAGAGTGAATTCTTTGAAGGCACAGCTAGCTACCCTCTACTCTCAGAGCTGATTGCCCAGCCCTTCCCAGTTTAGCCCAGCCAGAAGGAGCTGGGCAGGCCAAGAGAGCAGTGCTACTTTAAAGTTCTCAGAGTTGACAAAACTAAGGTTACCTGCCCAATGCTTGTCTATTTTCCCCAGTTTAACACCTAATTTGTGTATTTCCAGGCTGTCTCCCATCAAAGGTAAATCTGGGCTCTGTACAGTACCATCAAAGCTCGATGCCTGGCTTATTACAACATGTGTACGACAAGAGTGAGGCCTTAAAAGGAACCATCTTTCAAGTTCAGGTTCTAACCCGCTCTGTAAAAAACAGATTATTTAAGCCAAGCTTATCAACTTGGGCTAAAAGTGCACACTTGAAAGTTGCTTGAAACTAGCCTTTGGAGGAGACTGGTATGGCCAGGAAGTGTGGGGGTGGGGGCATCCCTGGTCTGTGGCTTTGCCTCAACTCTGCAGTTAGACAGTTGATGTGTTTGTGAGTTTTCAGACTCATTGGTAAGCATTCACGGAACATATGCTTACAGAAGCACTGGCTGTGGCATTTCAAAAGGCACAAGACAGGCTGCTACATTTAAGTAGTTCTGTCACTGAGAAGATAAGGTGCATAGAGGGCTCTGTGAAAGGAGAAGCCTCTCCAAGTCCCTTTGACAAGGTCTCTTAGGGCTACTAGAGAGAAAAATCTGACCACTGGGTCTGCCCCTGGACAGAGAGGGCACTTTGAACACAGAAAGAGAAAGAGCACTATTGTCCTGAGTGGCGGCTGTGGAGGGATGGGGAGGGAAGCTGAGACAGGCCGAGTGCTGGAAAGTGGAAAGAAGGAAGGACTGAGGACCCGAACCAGGGCCTCCACATAGGCCCAGCCCAGGGGTCTATTGGGAAGGCAATTGTCTGACACCTGTGCATGTGTGTGTGTGTGTGTGTGTGTGTGTGTGTGTGTGTGTCTGCTTTCATTGACACTATTTATATGGTTTTAAAATCTACATTGGAAGCTGGGTGTGGTGGTGCATGCCTTTAATCACAGCACTCGGGAGGCAGAGGCAGGCAGATCTATGTAGACAAGGCCAGCCTGGTCTACATAGTGAGTTCCATGCTAGCTGGGGCTACAAGGAGACCCTGTGTTAAAAAAAAATCTACATTGGAGTATCTGGAGTTGGGGGACATGTGCTCTTCAGCTTCCAGTTTCCCTTCAAACTCTCCTTGCCTGATACCCACCCTAGCCCCATCTTTATGTTAACTGCTTATAGAGGAATTTTTCTTTGTGGCCCAAGTCATATAGGAAACAGGAACTACAGAGAAAATTCAGATGAACAGAAATGCCATTTTAGAACTATGACTCCCATACAGGCTTCCCAGATAAAAACACAGAATGGGCTGGAGAGTTGGCTCAATGGTTTAAGGGCACTTACTGCTCTTCCAGAGGACATGGGTTCAGTTCTTAGCTCCCACACAGCAACTCACAACTGTCTTCTAATCTCTACACATATCTGCCACACATACATGTACAGTCAAAAACACTTATACACATTAAATAAAAATTGAAAAACATAGGATGCTGTGATGGTTAATCCTGAGTGTCAACTTGATGGACTAGTGAAATAAATAAGAGAAAAGGATCTCAGATTGGAACTACCTCAACCCGGATGGCCCACCCCAAATGTGTGTGTTACCTTCTGTGGGCAGGCAGTATTAAAGGCCATGCCAGAGGATCGGTCCCTTTTTTCCTGAGCTTGCCCTCTCCTCACTGGTGAGTTGTCTTGCTGCCGTGATCCACCCTACAGATCCCTGGGTCTGCGACCAGCAGATCTCCTGGAACCTCGCCTATGGCACCCATTGGACCAACTTGAGACATGACTACGCCTGTGCTAGACGGCGTTCCCTTGGTTCTCAGCCTCCTCCAGTGGTGTGTGGCTACTGTTGGACTCCTTGCAAATCTGCAGTGAGCAAAATCAATAAATTATGCTCAGCTATCATATCGTTTGTTGCTTCTGTTTTCTTAGCGAAACCTGACTAATCAGATTTTGGTACCGAGAGTCGGGTTTCGTGAGAACAACAGAATTGAAAGATGAATTCTTTGTGGGCTTGGACTTAGTCTTCTGGCGCCAGCTTTCACACTCACTGAAGCCTAGAGTTACTGTAGGCTCTCCTGGGCATGCAGAGGAATGATAATCCTTGGTGCGGGACTATTGATGTAATTAGATATAGATCATTTGACTCACCTAGCTAACTCGCGTCTTTGTCGAGGAGCTGGCTTTAGCCGGACCTCTATATTCAAACTTTGAAGCCAATCGTGGAAAAATCAAGGAAATATGCTGTGGCTTGGTTGCTCCTGCAATCTCTGGATAAAGTGATAGAGGGAAATACGAGTCAGTGCAATAAACATGCCAGCTCCAGATTCGAAACAGTTTCAAAGTTTCTAAGTGTCTCTGTAAGAGACATTTCTCTCCGGCAGTCACAAGAGCTAAAGTGGCAGAAAATCAACTAGAGCCCTTCATTATACGTTTGGCTGATTTAACAACGCAAATTTTAATTCCCAGACACAAAGAGTGTTCAGCAGTCAACGTGAGAGCACTGGGGGGAAAGGTGGAACCACTGAAACTTGGGTGGCAGATGTGTGGGGAGAACATGATGATTGAGATTTGAAACCCTCAGGATTCTGAGGGATTTTCTTTATCTGTAAGGAGATTTAATCTTCCCACCCTCAGCAGAGAATGCCACACCCTGCAGATCTCCCTTCCCCACCTTTGCCTGAGGAAAGCTAATCTCCCCCTCCCAGTGGAGCTAATGTCCCTCAGGGCCCAAACAATTGTTGCCTCTAGACCATAAACCAAATTGAAGCTAAGCAAGCCCTAAAGGTGAGATAGAAATTGTGGTCCATGAGGAGGTTGCGTATACCACTAAAGAAATTAATAGTTTGCCGATTCATTCCGGAGAAAAGCCTAAGGAATGTGTGGGAATGGATTTTAAGGGTGGGGATAATGGTGTGAAGGAATAGAAAATTGGATATACTGAGTTATATTGATATGAGCCCACTGATTAGAGATTCTAGGTTTAAATTGAAGCTCAAGTGGTTAAAAAGAGGTGTTAAAAGTTTATTGAATGGTTGGCTGATGTATTTATAAAAACATGGCCTACTAAAGCGAGTTAGAGTGCCTGATATTCCTTGGCTTGCGTATTGATGAAGGGTATTGTGAGGGTCAGGAGTGGGCATGCTTGAGTGGAGTTGAAGTGTAAAACCACTTCTCTACAATGTGAGGACCCAGAGACATGCCTTTTCATGAGTATAAGAGGGAAAGTACTGAGAGAGACACCAGAACATTTAAAGAGCTTTGTTTTTGCTCTATTTCTTATGCCAATCTTAGAGTTAGAGAAGTTGTTGCTTGCTTGCATAAATAAATGTAGTAATATTTTTAACAGACCTCAGGGTAGCGTCAGGTGGCAGCACTGAATCTCTGAAGGCAAGATGAGCTAGTTACCATAATTATCATAATGGGTGGCAAGGCAAAACAATGCCTATAAGGGCATGACTGAATGATTCTTTGGAATTGGACTAATTACATCATGGGTTCCCAGGAACCAAACAACATAAGAAGCCTAAAGTTTTATTCGATCTGTATAAGCAGAAAAGCTCTAGAACAAGTGACAGGAAGTCAACATTGGATTTAGAGTAGCAATCCCGTCCCAGTTAACCAGTTTCCAGACTTGAGACAGTTCACAGACCCAGAACCCCTGAATGAAGGGGTGTCCAGGTTCTGATGAGGAAGACTTTATCACAATACCAAATGAGTTATGTTGTTTGCCTTCCTCCTGTCCTTCCCCAGAGGGACCTGAGGCTTTTACTAGGGTAACTGTATACTGGGGAAAAGGAAATAATAGACTTTTCTAGGCCATTGGATACTGGTTCTGAGTTGACACTGATCCCAGGAGACCCTAAAAAGTCATTGTGGCCCTCCAGTAAAAGGGGGGCCTATGGAGGTCAGGTCATAATGGAGTTTTGGCTGAAGTCCGACTCACGGTGGGCCAGTGGGTCCCAGAACTCATCTGTGGTTATTTCCCCAGTCCCAGAATGTATAATGGGATAGATATAATAGTGAATTGGCAGAATCCCCAATTGGCTTCCCTGACCTGTGGATGAGGGCATATGGGTGGAAAGGCCATGGAAACACATTGGTGTTGCCTACCGAGGGAAAATAGTGAACAAAACAGTATCTATCCCTGGAGGGATTGGCAAAATTAGTGCCACATCAGATTTGAAAGATGCAGGGGTGGTGATTCTACCACATCTCCATTTAACTTTCAATTATGGCCTGTGCAAAAGTCAGATGGATCATGGAGGATGAAGTTGACTATCAAAAACTCAACCAAGTAGTGACACCAATTGCAGCCACTGTTTACCAGATGTGGTGTCCCCTTACTTGAGCAGTTTAATATGTCTCCTGGTACCTAATATGCAGCTATTGATCTGGCCAATGACTTTCTTCTCAATACCGTTCATAAGGACCACCAGAAGCAATTTGCTTTTAGCTGGCAAGGCCAGTATACCTTTACTGTCTTACCTCAGAGTATGTTAACACTCCAGCCTTGTACCATAACTTAGTTAGAAGGGATTTGAATCGCCTGACTCTTCCTCAAAATATCACACTGGTCCACTATATTGATGATGTTTATGCTTGATTGGACCCAGTGAAGCAGGAGGTAGCAGTAGTCTAGATTTGTTGGTAAAGCATATGCAATGAAGGATGGGAAATAAGTCTACAAAATTCGGGATAAAAATTCAAGGGCCATCTCAACCTCAGTGAAGTTTCTAGGAGATTTGCGTGGTGTGGAGCATGCAAGGACATTCCTTCTAAGGTAAGAATAAGTTGTGTTGCAGCCTGGCCCCTCCCTCCACCAAGAAAGAAACACATGTTTGTTGGGCCTTTTTGGATTCTGGAGGCAGCACATTCCTCCATCTGGGTGTGCTACTATGCACCCATATATCAGGTGACTTTGAAGGAAGCAAGCCGTGAACGACATGTCCTCCATGGCCTGTGCTTCAGCTCCTGCCTTACAGGTCCATGCCCTGAGTTCTGGCCTGGGCTCCCTGAGTGGACCATGTGACCCAGGAGGTGTAAGCTCATAAACCCTTCCCTCCTCAAGTTGGTGTTGGTCCAGTTGTTTGTCACACAAGGAAAGACAAACTTAGAATAGAGTGCCCAGTGACACTTGAATTATTCATAAGTAGACAATTCTTTTTTAATTTTATTTTTAATATTTATGTTATTTTATGTGTATGAGTGTACTGGCCTGCAGTAGATAGGTGCACCCATGTTTGGTTCAACTGCTAGCAGAAGTCAGAAGAGGGTGTCAGATACCCCTGGAACTGGAGTTAAAGATGGTTCTTAGCCACCAGTGTGGGGTAGGAGAAGCGAACTGGGTCCTCTTGCAAAAGCATTGTACGCTACCTCTAACCACTGAGAGCCCTCTGTCATCCCCCCGCAGTAACAAATATCTTTAAATGTACTGTGTCCCATTTAATAATTTTGGCCTAAAATTTGAATTTAATTGAGCATCATCTTGTTTTTATTTTTTGCTAAATCCGGCAACTCTACCCATAGTGTGGACGATGACATTAAAAAGGAAGAGAGAGAAAGGGAGAGAGCAAATACAGAGCCACCCAGCAAGGGGTGAGACTGTCCTTGAAGGAGTGGCTGGGGGCTGAGCAGGCAGCTGACCAGGGACTGGCTCACAGGCAAAGTAGACCCAGAGTTACGGAGCTTAAGTGGGGAATAGACTTCTAAGCCAATTTCCCCATGAGTAACACCAGTTTCAAGAGTAAGAAAGTAACAGGGTCTCCTTTCAGATACTGCATATGAGACACGAGCCTGAGTCCAGGCCCTACTGTATATGAGATGTGACCCTGATCCCTGACCCACCGCATGTGAGGTGTGACCCTGATCTGTAATCTCACTGCATGTGAGGTGTGACCCTGATCTGTAATTCATCAGGGGTGACCTGATCGTAATCTGATGTAGGTGTGACCCTGATCTGTAATCTCACTGCATGTGAGGTGTGACCCTGATCTGTAATCTCACTGCATGTGAGGTGTGACCCTGATCTGTAATCTCATTGCATGTGAGGTATGACCCTGAGCCCTGACCCACTGCATGTGAGGTGTGACCCTGATCTGACACTGCCTGTGAGGTGTGACCCTGAGCCCTGACCCACCGCATGTGAGGTGTGACCCTGATCTGTAATCTCACTGCATGTGAGGTGTGACCCTGATCTGTAATCTCACTGCATGTGAGGTGTGACCCTGATCTGTAATCTCACTGCATGTGAGGTGTGACCCTGATCTGTAATCTCACTGCATGTGAGGTGTGACCCTGATCTGTAATCTCATTGCATGTGAGGTATGACCCTGAGCCCTGACCCACTGCATGTGAGGTGTGACTCTGATCTGACACTGCCTGTGAGGTGTGACCCTGATCTGTAATTTCACTGCACGTGAGGTGTGACCCTGATCTGTGATCTCACTGCATGTGAGATGTGACCCTGAGCCCTGACCCACTGCATGTGAGGTGTGACCCTGATCTGTAATCTCACTGGATGTGAGATGTGACCCTGATCTGACACTGCATGTGAGGTGTGGCCCTGAGCCCTGGCCCCACTGCCTTTCACATCACGCTGGGAAGGCCATGTCTCTCTGTGCCACCTGCTCAGTTATTTTGAACAGAGAGCAGAATACCAGCTTTCCCACCTCCCCATCTACAGTTAGCACTTGGACTTGTGCAACCCCAGGCTTTTCTGCATGTGTGCTTGCATGTTCTTAGAGCTTTCTAGCCTCGGTAATTCTGCTGACCAAGTCATCAGTAGAAATGTTTATGAGTACAGTTCTGAGTCCTGCATGCATCACTGCCAAGTTCTGACCCTCTGAGTTCCCATAATCCCATGAGCACACATTTCCTCTGGGTGGATCAGATGTACCTACCCCTGGACTGTGCTTCTTACCCTCAAACATCAGGCAGAAATCGGCTCTCCAAAGAGGCTGTGAGCCTAACACTGCCTGCCTCCTAAACTGGTTTGACGTGGAAGGCCAAGCTTCTCTACCTCATCACAAGGCATTTTGTTACCTGCTCTCCTTTTATTTGGATTTTTCATGTGGCGTTTTAGTAGTACTTACACTAAAATGTCTAAACAGCTTCTTGCTGAGCCACAAACCCTGGGTGCATAAACCTCCCCTAGTGCCCGGGTTTCCTCAGTTCTGCTCGTCCCGGCTGCCCTGGGGAGCTGGGATGCCCATTGCCCCTGCTGTGGCCACAGGACCTGGTTTTCTTCGGCCTCTGTTGCCACCTGCAGGATCATCTGGAGGAGGACTCCAGGACCTGGACGGCAGCTGTCACAAAGTCAAGAGGGACACGGCTGTCTTGCCTCTCCAGGGCCCAGGTCTGTATTTAAGCAGCTGAGTGACTGGACACATCACATTTCTTATTACTGTGATAGATACAAGAGTTGAAAAATCACATCATCAAGATGCTTAGCAGGTAAAGGGCACATGCACGCACAATAAATATAATATCAAAGTATTTTTAAAGAGGTATGACAGCGGGCTGGAGAGATGGCTCAGCCATTAAGAGCACTGGCTGCTCTTCCAGAGGACCCAGGTTTGGTTTCCAGCACCAGCCACAAGATCACTAGCAACCATCTCCAACTCCAATTTTGGAGGGCCCGACATCCTCTTCTTGCCTCTGTGGGCATCACATACATGTGGATAAACTTACACACATGCAGTAAAACACTCATACATATAAAATTAAAACAATAAAATATTTTAAGAGCATGAAAGATGTACAACAGTACATACCTGTGTGGATGGAAAACATGTTCACCTGGTTTGTGATTGCAGTAGTGACGGTGCTTTATCAGAGCTGTCTCTAACGATGTGACTCAGAGTATTTTCTTTTCCAGATGATGATGATACGTTAATAAAAATTGGTTGGGGCTGGAGTGATGACTCAGCAATTAAGAGCACTGGCTGCTCTTGCACAGGACTAGGGTTGGGTTCCCAGCATCTACATGGTGGCTAACAACCATCCTTAGCTCCAGTTCCAGGGATCTGGTGCCCTCTTCTGACCTCTGTGGGCACTGCATGACACAGGTGCACTTATATACATGTACATGCAGGAAATACACTCATACACACAAAAATAAAAATATTAAAATATTTTTATAAAAATAATAAAATAGTTTTAAGTGGTTTCAGGTACCACAGCAGTTTTTAAAAAGATGCGGAGAGTAAATAACCTTCCTAGAAGCCCTCAAGTCTGTAGGGGTGCCTGTCAACTCCATAGAAAATGGTCAAATTTTGTGGTAGAGTCTGACCCACGTCATGCAGTTAAGCTGTGAGTCTGCCCAGCGCATGCTGGGAAGGCTTCAAAGTGTAGGTAACTTACAAACCGGACTTGAGAGACACAGAGAAACTCATTAGCACTTGGAAGGATGCATAGGAGTTTGCCACGCAAAGGAAAAGGCATTGCAGAAAGGAACAAGCAACAACTCAAAG
Source organism: Rhizomys pruinosus (assembly GCA_009823505.1). Classification (NCBI taxonomy): domain Eukaryota; kingdom Metazoa; phylum Chordata; class Mammalia; order Rodentia; family Spalacidae; genus Rhizomys; species Rhizomys pruinosus. The sequence continues at coordinate 1,859,609 of VZQC01009558.1, read as the reverse complement.
TGCTTTGACCCACCTTGCTTCAGAGTAACTGAACTTTTGGATCCTGTATGAGGCTTGGTAGGAGGGAGGTGTGAAGAGAGACTCTGCTGACTTCAAGGCAAGGCATGAGGAAACCTGGGGGAGTCTAGTAAAGAAGATGGGGACACAGGGTTGCAGAGCATCCAAGTCAGGCAGACCTGCTTTGTTGGGTGGGTGCACTCAGCATGGGACTTTGACTGAGTTAACCACCCTGCCTGTTCACGATAAGACCCTGGCTGAGTCAACCACCCTACCTGCTCACTATAAGACCCTGGCTGAGTTAACCGCCTTTGCAAGTGAGGATAGTAATGGTCCCTCAAGAGTGTTGTTACAAAATAAACAAAATTGTGGATGTGATGTCTATTGTAGAGGTACTCAAAAAGCTAGCCACTGGTAGTACTGCTGAATATTCTCCCCAGGAAGCTATATTTCTCCTCAATACCTCGTCTATAATTATATTTGCTCAGGAGCATCAGAAGCTGTGAAGGTACAACTGAGTGTGTCTCAGTCAGGTTCAGCTGTCGACTTGAGTACCTGGGAGGAGGGAACTCAACTGAGGAATTGTCTCCATTGGACTGCCCCGTGGCCATGTCTATGTGGCATTTTCTTGGCTGCTAATTGATGTATTGGCATGGTGGCCCAGCACACTGTGGGTGATGCCATCCCAGGACAGGTGGGTCTGGACTGTATAAGAAAGGTAGCCAAGCAGGATAAGGAAAGCAAACCAGCAAGCAGCGTTCCTCCTGGGTTTCTGCCTCACCTCCTGCCTCCAGATTCCGTCTTGAGCTCCTGTCCCAACTTTACTTGAGGATGGACTTTAGCCATAAACTAAAATAGCCATTTGCTCTCCACGCTGCTTCTGGCCACAGTATTTGATCACAGCAACAGAAAGTGAACTGCCAGAAGTTGTAGATGTTAAAAGGATGAATGGGAAGCCTACATCACAGAAACTGTCCATACCTGAGGCACAAGACCTCCCAGCTCTCGCTGTGCAACACCTCCTAACACAGCTTTCTGAGGTGGTACCAGCTCGAAGCCATTTTGAATTCAGCAAAAGCACAAATTACAGAAGGGAGGCTTCTTCACTTACGTCCTCTGAGCAGCCATGAAGACACAGGTGTGCACAGGAGAGGACCACCGTCCCTGGACTCATCCCTTGTGGTCTCTCCCGCCCCAGGCCTGTATCCCGACAGCCTCACCCTTCCATTCCGGTCCATTCCCGTCCAGCCCTCTGCAGACATAGCCCTTTTCTCTCCTCTATCTTGGTCAGGGCGTCTCCCTCTGTTCTGCTTCGGGCGTCACCATCAATGCTCCCTCGCAGTGGGACAGGAAACCCCACATGTTCCATGTTTGAAACCGAATCTGACCATGTCGCTCCATCTACGATGCTCTCCATGGTTCAAGCATAGAAGCATATTCTCTCTCTCTCTCTCTCTCTCTCTCTCTCTCTCTCTCTCTCTCGATCTGCTTCTCAGAATCCTAGGACAGGTTCTCCATTCCTTCACGCAAAATCCAATGTCCATCGTGTCTGCAGAGGGCTGTACACGCAGCCCTTCCAGCGGTTCTGACACACACTGCTCATTGTCTGCCCGACCACAGGCTCAGCAGGGGCTCCTTTACTGGCACATGGTAGGTCTTCCATAAATACCTGTCAAATGATGAAATGAACATATGAGTCTCTAAGTGCAGTGTCCCGTGCTGGGAAAGAAATGAACCAGTGTAAGAGGGGCTCAGAAGGAAGAAGAGTGCCCCGGCCCCCAGCTCCGCTGGGGCGGCTTCTGTTAGCACAGCACGAAGGGAGTGCCAGCACACAGGAGGTCATGCTCCACACACACACACACACACACACACACACACACAGAGACAACTCTGTGTGTCTGTACGTTTGCGTCTGTGTGTCTCTGTGTGCATGTATCATGTCTCCATATCTCTGTGAGACAAACACAAACATACAGACACACAGAGACACACAGGCACAGACAGACAGACACAAAGATGCAAACATACAGACACACAGTCACAGCCTTGTCTGTCCCTCGTGCCTTATGTTGGAGGCTTTTCTGCTACTTAACATGAAATGCGATCTCAAAGGAGGGCTGAAACCGTCCCCTCCACGCAGCAGGTGCCACTGGCTCTGCTGGTGAACGGGTGGAACCCACTCTAGAAGCCGATCCACTGAGGACACCCCAGGCCTGAGAGCAGGAGGAGGAAGGAGAAGCTGTGGGGAAAGGTAGAGGTCAACCTGAAGATGCCCAAGTCCCACCTCTCCAGGGCATGGAGAGCCATGCCTCCCGGTGTTCTGCAGCCTGGGGTAAGGCTGCCCTCTGCTGGCGAGGCCAGGAAACGCGTTGGCTGTGCAAGGGCGTGGGCACTAGGTTGTTGCCAAGTCTTCCTGGTCAAACCTTGTTCAGAGTGCCATAGTCAAAAGTGCGTAGAGGAGCTCAGAGGACTGCACCTCGAAAGAAGTGGACAGGCCGTCAGAGCCTGATGTCACTGCAGCTCTGCCGCATCCAACTCTCCTTATCTGGGCACTCCTGCCTCCCTTGGGACAGCCACATCTGCAGCAGCAGCAGTACTTTCAAGGTGCAAATTAACAAGAGGCCCCACCTTCTCATCCCAGTCAGGCCACCAGGGTGAGGGACCTACAGATGGGTGGGCATACTCAGTATCGGGCAGCAGACCCGGCACCCAGACTAGTGCCCTGCCCACAGCGGGGACTGGGGAGCCCCCAGAGGATCCTGCAGAACTAAGCTGTGTTTATTTCTGGGAGAACTACTCTCCGAGGCCGTCAGCCAAAGACAGGCGAAGGGTGAGAGTGGCCTCAAGCCCCTTGCCTCCCTGGCCTCAGCTGGCCTGCTGCATCCGCCCCGTGACTGCAAATGACCCCAGAGCTGGGGACCACAGGTGTCAGCACGCAGCCCTCACAACCCTGTCACCCAGGGCTGGCCAGACACAGGTTGGCTGCTCACAGCTGGAAACACTACCCTACATTTGGAATTCCTGGCATGGAAGACTTGAGGCCTACTGTGCATTCCTGCAGAGATGCTTTGTCCTTCCTCCACAACCTCCTCAGAAGAGCTGCTGAGTCTCCTGGAGGGGACCCAAGCTGTGACTGCGAGGCTGCCACTGCGAGGCTGCAGGCTTTCAGAAATGCACCACCCATTCTCAGACCCCCAGCACAGGATGCAGAGACAGATACAGGTCCACCCGGCCAGGCCAGTCCGGGGTTTTCTTCTTTCTAGATTCTGCATTGCTGGTGTGGGACCATCACTGTGCACAGAGGCCGCCAGCCAGGCCAGGCCAGGCTCCCACCCCTCAGGGAAACGAACAGTTGCTGGTATTTCCCCACAGGCTTGAATTCCACAAAATATTGTTTGAGGGCAGCCGCTGGGAGTCAGGACGAAGGGCTCCTCTCAGGAGGCTGGGCCCTGTCATCACTGGCCGTAGCCAGCCCTCAGGAGAACAATGCCCCTTTGTGTGGCACCTTCCCCTGGCTGACCCCTCCCCTCTGCACCCTGGCCTCTCTCCCTTTCCATAAGGCCAAAGAGTAAACCAGCTTCACTCTGTCAGGAGACCTCTGCCTGAGAAGAAAACTGAGCACCTTTCTGATCACCCAGGGGAGGGAGGAATGTTCTGGGCTCTGAGTAGGTGCCAGTTCTTGACTCCTGACCAGCAGTTCTGGCCAGAGGGACTGGGCCTTCAGTCAGGCTCTGGGCCTTGAGGATGCTCCACAGGCAAGATATGACAGAGGGTCACAAACCCAGTGCTGTGTGACGTAGAGCAACTATAAATAAGGATGATTAAGACATACGGCCATGCAGAAGTATGTGATACAACTGTGTAGCTATAACTACAGAAATGAGAGAGGTGGATGACACCTTTCCCCATTGCTCCTAAAGACAACTCAGTCCTTGAGCTGAGGAGTAATGCTACTGAGACACTGCTCCCTTTCTACCCCAGCCCTCCCAAAGCCCTGGCAGGCACTCCCTAGCTCCAGTTCACCATGTGCTCAGGTAGCAGCCCCTCCCCACTCCCCATCACCCACCTCCTCAGTCCCTTGATAGCACCTAGGGTAAGAGTGTGTTTTGGGAGCCAGGTCTCAGTGCCCCGTTTCCTCACTCCCTTCAGAGAGGAATGGTGCCTGGCAGAAGAGGTACTCTCCCCACAGGCTCCCGTTCAACAGCCCCTGTCAGTGATCTAGCCAGGGTCTCAACCCTACTGCCAGGACCGGAGAGGATCCAGAGAGGATCCAGAAAGGATCCAGAGAGGATCCAGAAAGGATCCAGAGACAATCCAGAGAGGCTCCAGAGAGGCTCCAGAGAGGCTCCAGAGACGATCCAGAGACGATCCAGAGAGGCTCCAGAGAGGCTCCAGAGAGGCTCCAGAGAGGAGCCAGAGACAATCCAGAGACGATCCAGAGATGATCCAGAGGACCTGAGCTGCAGAGCCAAGCTTGCAGTGGCCAGCCTCGCTCCCTGAGGGTGCAAATTGCCCTCCTCGAAGGCCTGAGCTAGTCCTGCTGTGGGGATGGTTACCAAAGGACAGGGCAGTAGAGGCATGTGGGGAGGGCCAAGGGAGCCACTGAATTCCTCCTGGGGTGCGAACCCTGGCAAGGGATGTTGGTAATCTGGGGGGCGGGCACACATGTGATATTGCCCTCACCACTCATCCTGTGGTACAAATTCCTCCTTTCCATACACGCCACCTGTGTGCATCTGTCGTCAAATGCTGCTTGCCTAATGGCTCGGTGGGGATGGAAAATTTATTTGAAATCTGCTATATGGGTCCAAAGAGTCACCCCACACACACTCACCCCACACGTACACATTTAAACAAAAATAGTGTGTGACTCCCTACTGAGCCTCCAATGTTTGGGCCAACCCAAAATAACTAAAACCAAAGTTGAGGGCCGTGGGTGAGGTGCAGCTCGTGGGCTTCTGTAAGCTTGATGCAGGAGAATCAAGGAAGAACATCAGGCAAGATGAACACTCGGGTTTGGTAGTGGGGGAACATAATGGCTTCTGACTGGATCTTAGGCCTGCTCCACAGGATGGCACTCCTGCCTGGTACAGTAAACCCAGTCAAAAGCAATGGCTTGTGAGGTCACAGCGCTACTGTTGTTCTATTAAGTGGACACATTGACAAGCCGCCTTCTAATCATTTACATGAACACCCCCAGATCAGCGTGGTCTCAACCTTGGCCAGAGGAGCGTCTTCTGCAGTGGGCAGCAGTCAATGCAGAGACTCGGAACTGGGCAGAGGGCTGAGAATAAGACTGAGTGCTTAGCATTCAGTGGAGCATCTGTATCAACACCTGTGCCGAAGCAGGGACCAGGATAGAAAAGAGGCAGGGAAGACTGTAAGCCCACTGGGTGGGGAGGGGGGCTGTGAACTGCTGTCTTCTGAACAGGGCATGGTCAACGCACTTGGGAACTTACTTCATGGTAACCTGCACTAGACCTGCCTGAGATCAAGCTAAGAAACTCAGCCAACATACCAGCAGGCAGCACAATGGCTGCGAGGGGGGGGGGGGGGGGGGGGCACGCAAGCCAGTCGGGGCATTATGAGCAGGAAGGATGAACCTGGGAGGAGGAGAAAGGAGAAGGCGCTGAAAGGGGTGAGGGGAAAGGTGTGTTGAGGGTTAAGGCTGGTGTGGGTTAATTAGGTCAGTGGAGGTGGAAAAATATAAAATTTAAAACAAGCGGGCTGAAGAGGATAGCCCTAGCCGGGTTAAGAGACCGATGCTTGCCAGAGGACCCGGTGTCTATCCCCAGCACCCACATGGCGGCTGAGAACCGTCTGTAACTTCCAATTCCAGGACAACTCCAGTCCAGGGGAATCTGAGACCCCCTTCTCACCTCCGCGGCATTTCACAAACCTGCATTCAGACAATACACATAAAATAAAAAAAAAAAAAAAAAAAAAAAAAAAAAAAACAAAATAAATCAAACATAAAAAAAAATATAAAAAAAAAAAAGTAAAACAAGGGAGAAGCCGGGCCCCAGCTGGCTCCAGTTCCGGTTTTGAAGCCTTGGTCTAAGGCCAGGTGTGCCCCATGTCTGAGCTTCCGGTTCATTCTCCGTAACAACAGAACAGTTATCCTTCCTCATGTCAGGGTGTGAGAGTGCATGAGACCCCGGGTTTGGGGCACGAAGTCTCAGTCTCACTCTCCCCAGTGATGGAAATCTACCAGAAACGAATCCAAGGTGGTTTCTATGACAACATGTGTAAGAACCATTGGAAAGACAGTGTGGGAGGTATAGAACCTGGGGAAATTCAGAATGAGGGCAGAGTGTTCAGGTTGTCCACGGAATCAAGAGGTCCGAGTGTGGGGGTGGGGCCAGGCAGTTCTCACAGCACTGCGGAAGCTGCTGCCATGCTTTCCTGATAAATGTGTCTCCCTCTTTTCCTTCCCTTCAACCTTCTCCCTGCTCTTTCCGGCTTCAGACACCCATAGAATCACAGTGCCCTTGTCTGAAATATTCATAAGCATAGCAAGTCCCAGGGCTGTAACAGGACTGAGCAACCTGGGTTCTGCAAATCAATCGCAACTCTCCATTGACCTCTGATTCTCCTGACTCTGCTTCTTCCTCTTGTCCACGGCCAGTAAAGATGAGGCTAGACCAGGCACACACTGAAGGATGGGGTCTGAGAACCTGCTTCCCTTTACTGTTCCGCCCACCTTGCATGCTACCCATTTGAAGAGTATTTTTAACTAATTGTTTTAATTTTTATATTATTTATGTTTAAAATACTGATATGTATTGACCTGTATTTGCATCAGTTATGTATTTATACATGTTTGTTTTTACATTATTTTTATTGAATTTTTGTGTTTTTCATACGGAACATCTCAATCTTTTTTAATATAATACTTTTATTGATGTTTTGTGTATTTCAGACATCATTTTTCAGTTCAGTTTACACATATTCCCCTTTCCCTCCCCCCCCCCAGATCAGGCATTCTGCCATAAATGTCCTGCATCTTTCTCTCAGTCTTTTTTTTTTATGTTTAGGAATTCAAATTTTCCTCCTTTAATTTTATATTACTCTAAAATATGAATACATACTTTCCACCCATATACAATATTACAGAATCTGAAAATAAGTGGTGGGTGGATTCTAGAGCCTGTTAAGAGATTTACATTATATTAAAAAAGAGATTTACATTATAACAACATAATTGCTTTCAGATAAAAAGAAATATAACAATAATAATGTTGTTCAGCTTTCCTTTCATATTGGGATTTGGTGCTAGCATCCACAAATGAGGGAAACCATTCGCCATTTGTTTTTCTGGGACTGCATTACTTCACTCAGCATAATGGCTTTGAGCTCCATCCATTTATCTGCAAAGTTCATGATGCCATCTTTCTTTACTGCTGAGTAGTACTCCATTGTGTAGATGTACCACATTTTTGTCATCCACTCGTCTATTGAGGGGCATTTGGGTTGGTTCCAGCTCTTCACTATTGTGACGAGAGCTGCAATAAACATGGATGTGCATGTATCTTTACAGTAGGATGAGTCTTGTGGGTATATACCCAGGAGTGGTATGACTGAGTCAAGTGGTAGGCTCATTTTGAGTTTTTTAAGGGTTCTCCACACTGCTTTCCACAGTGTTTGTACCAGTTTACATTCCTACCAGCAGTGGATGAGTGTTCCCCTTTCCCCACAACCTCTCTAGCATTTGGTGTCTTTTGTTTTCTTGATCTTGGCTAGTCTTATTCCAGTGAGATGATACATTAGTATGGTTTTAATTTGCATTTCCTTAATTATTAGTGATGTTGAACACTTTTTAAGATGTTTCTCAGCCATCTTTACTTCCTTACTGGTGAAGTCTCTGCTCAGCTCTTTACTCCATCTTTTGAGTAAGTCATTTGTTTTCTTATTTCTTTGTTTTTCAAGTAGCTTATATATTCTGGATGTTAATGCTTTGTCTAATGTATCAGTGGTGAAGGTTTCCTCCTACTCTATGGGTTTCCTCTTCACTTCCTTGATTGTTTCTTTAGCTGGACAAAAGCTTTTGAGTTTGATGAGGTCCCACTTGTCAGCTGTTGTCCTTATTTCCTGTGCAGCTGCTGTTTGATTTAGAAAGTCTTTTCCTACACCTATGTCTTGTAGCTCTGTCTTAATGTTTACAAGTTTTAATAGTTAAAATTCCTGCTTGATTCAATCATGACTTGTGTGTGTATGTGTGTGTGTGTGTGTGTGTGTGTGTTTCTTTTTGAGACAGGGTTTCCCTGTACTTCCAGCT
>VZQC01009558.1:1720567-1845338 GCA_009823505.1 Rhizomys pruinosus | reverse complement strand
TAATATAAGAGACCAGTCCATGGACCCACCCTCTGCCAACTCCTAATTGCCACAATTTGGCCATTTAGGACTTTTGTGTTCCTGGCCATTTGTTGCATAAGGGAGCTTCTTTAATGAGAGCTGAGAGAATCATTAGTGTCCTTTGGGACCCTTGCTCTGTGTTGTCATGAGCCTTAGGTGTAGAGGTTGTGTTGTAGGTGTGCTGCTTAGGCCTGAGCAATTCTCAGATAACGACTGTTGGGTACTCTGTAATAGTCTTCTGATGCAAAACAGATGTTTTTGATGAGTTGTGACTGGGATATTTGTTACTATAAGGATGCATATTTTGCATTTAGTAAGAAGTTATGTTAGTCCAGGGGTACGATAGCCTTGGGCATTTCTCTAAGCTCTATGACCTCTCCATCTGTGAGTATCTGGCTATGTTTACAGTACCACACACGAGTTTCCTCCCATTGAGTGGGCTTTAGGTTCAACTAGTTAGCCATTGATTGCCAAGATAAAAGTGCCACAACTGCACCGATATCGTAAGCTGTGCCAGACATCGATACGGATAGTTGGTCTTAAAGCTGGTGCTGGACCAGGAATTACTGTTCCCTTAGCAGCTGCATAGTGCTTACCAAAGCTATGAGAGCCTTCTGGAACTGACCTCAATGCTAGCTCTTATAGCTTTGGAGACCACTACATTGTCTTTATTTATTTTTTTTTTTTTATTTCTGTATGTGTACGAATGTACTGTCTGCATGCAAGTCTGTGCACCCGTGTCGTGCAATGCCGCGGAGGTCAGAAGAGGGTCTCGGATTCCCCTGGAACTGGAGTTCTCCTGGAATTGGAGTTTCAGACGGTTCTCAGCCGCCATGTGGGTGCTGGGGATCGAACCCGGGTCCTCTGCAAGAGCGGTCGGCGCTCTTAACCGCTAGGCCATCTCTCCAGCCCTACATTGTCTTTAAAAAAAATTACTTTTTCTGGGGCTGGAAAGATGGCCTAGCAGTTAAGAGCACCAACTGCTTTTGCAGAGGAGCTGGGTTTGATTCCGCAGCACCCACATGGTGGCTGAGAACCATCTTTAACTCCAGTTCCAGGAGAATCTGACACCCTCTTCTGACCTCCACGGCATTGCACAACACAGGTGCACAAACCTACATGCAGACAGTACATTCATACACATAAAAAATAAATTAAAAACATTTTTAATTACTTTATTCTACTTAACTCACAACTGGAAGCTGGAGAGATGGCTCATTGGTTAAGAGCTCTGGCTGTTCTTACAAAAGATCTAGGTTTGAATCCTAGAACCTAGATGGTAGCTAACAACCATCCATAACTCAAGTTCCAGGGGATCTAAAAACTTCTATCCTCTGTGGGAAAAGTCCAACATGGGTGCACTTACACATATGCAAGCAATACACTCATACACATAAAAGTAAACTTTTTAAAAAAATATGTTAATCAAGTCACGAATGAAAATTTTACGCAACTAGTTTAAGAAGCCACTCAACGCTTCCCTAGTCCCAATGGCACCATTGTGATTGGCTGCTAATATCTGTCCACAGCTCCCCACTGTCATCCTCTACCAGGGACTAGCTCCTGAATTATTTACATGTGGAGTTCCTACTTAGGTGTCTAGTCACAATTTGGAGCCCCAGAATAAACAAATTCAGAACTGTAAGTTGATTCCACCCTGGGCCATTAAAGATGCAGCAGCCTGCCCAGGGGGATCTGTGCGCATGCTGCAAGCAGCCACCGGATACGCTGCCTTGGTTTCTGTGTGTGCCAAGAGACCTGCCCTCACCCTTGGACTGTCGGGGAGTGGGAACCCTGAGTACTCTTATCCACTTGTCCAGGCCTATGAATGGCCCCTGAACACATCAGTGGTCTCTCCTTTCTGGGACTCTGTTCTTAGACTCACTGCTTATTGTATTATTAATTCTGCAGCCATTTGCCATGTTGTCTGTATGAGGAAGCAGAGTGATGTTAACCATGTTATCAATATGAAGAATTCCCAGTTTATTAAATATATAGAAATATATTTTTTACATTTTTAAACTTTTTTTATTTGGGAGCTAGAGAGATGGCCCAGCAGTTAAGAGCAGTGGTTGCTCTTGCAGAGGACCGGGGTTCAATTCCCAGCACCCACATGGTTGCTAACAACTGTCTGTAACTCCAGTTCCAGGGGAATTCAACACTCCCTTCTGACCTCCTCAGCCATTGCATGATATAGGTGCATGTATATACAGAGAGAGAGAGAGAGAGAGAGAGACAGAGAGAGAGAGAGAGAGAGACAGAGAGAGACAGAGAGACAGAGAGAGAGAAACAGAGACAGAGACACAGAGAGAGATAATAGCCCAATTGAACCCAACTGACAGACCAGGACATGTAAGATGTTTAAGCTATTAAGTTGTAGAGAGGTTTGTTACATAGAAACCAATGGTGGATGCTAGCACCAAGTACCTAGTTGTAAGGCAAACTAAACAACATTAATGTTATGTTCCTTAACAGTTTCTAGAATTAAGCTACCATTTATTTTCAGACTTAGGCACTTTTGGTATATTGGTGGAGGGTGTGTATGCACAAAATCAAAAGAATGAGGGAAAAAACTACTTTGTCATGACATTGTGTCTAACCACAGTATCTATCTTATGGGAGTGCTTCTTAGTATTTCTTATAAAAGTCTCCTTGAGCTTTTGTCCAAGCCTTTTCTAAAATATTATACAGTAGTTAAAAGTATCAGGCTGGTGTAACTTAGCCTTTCTGGAAGCTTAACAACCATTCATAAGGCCCATACTAATTTGGCCAAGGATCTTAAGGGATAACTTTGTTCCTTGCCCCAGAGGTCAACTAAGTCCTAGGGGACTATGCATGGGGGCATCTCATGAAATGTCCTGCAAATGTGAGTCACCAGTCTTCCTGTGCAGGGAGGTCTTAGAGATCCACTAATGGGACTTCAGCCAGTGTCCAGTCTATAAAGAGGAAAGTCTGCTCATGCTTCAGAAAGAGAAGCCTGGTCTAGCAGGACCTGACTTTGTCCTTGAATGGATAGAATTGGTAAATGAAAAGCCAAAAGGAACTAGGGGCTTCCTCTCCCACTCCACAAACCTGAGGACCAGATCCTCAACTGGCCTTGAGAAAACAAAACCTAGGTTAATTTGAGCTAACAGTGTGGCCTTAAACATCCAAAAGGAAAGGTTAACCAGAAATAAATAATCAGTAAGGCCTGAGAAATTGTACTTCAGGTAGAAAACTTGAGATCTTAGAAAAAGGACAAAAATTAAAAAAAAAAAAAAAGCACAGTTGTTTTGTCTGTCTTATTGGCAAGTGCAGCTTCCCCATGGCTGCCACTACTTTTGCCATTCCTCAAAGACAGGAGACACAGCTTTTCAACCATCTAGTACGGACTTAAGACTCATGTCTCTCCAAGAATCCTCCAAACCTTCAGTGCCAGATGGGGACTGCTGAGACATCCAGCTTGTCGACTGAGCTACTACTGGGGTTTCAGCCTCTTCAGAGTATAGACTGCCATTGTTGGACTACCCAGGCTGTATCATGGAGACCAATACAGGAAGATCAAGACAGGATGTGGTGCTTACTGGACCTCATTTAGTGACTATGGGAAGGGAAAACCCCAGTGTGGAGCATAGGGCAGAACTGATGGTGGTTTGGGCTTGCCAAGGAGGAGTCTTCAAACATGACATCTTTCAGCCTAATTTAAAAAACAAAGAAATCATAAACTGAAGATGCTAAAAGATATATGTGGCATACATATATGCATATTTTGGAGTGATGCAGATTGGAAGGAACAACAAAAACAACAACAAAAGACTGGGTCAAAGAACTGACTGAAATGGTGAACTTCAGCTCAAAACAGTAAACTTCTGCATCGAAAATTTTAAAAGAGACTGAGAAAAAGATGAAAATCATGTTTTGCAGAATGCATGAGCTCTGGTGGGGGGGCAAAGAAGGGAGAATTGGTCTTGACTTGATTGGAAATTTTGTATGAAATGCACAAATCTTCAATAAAAATTGGCAAAAAAAGAAGCACAAACAAAAAAGAAACCAATGGTGTTGTGAACAGGACATTTAAGATGTTTAAGCTATTAAGTTGTAGAGAGGTTTGTTACATAGGAGCCAATGATGTTGTGACTGCTAATCTTGGTTGTCAACTGGACATACCTGGAAAGAGGGACTCTCAATTGAGGAAGTTTCCCCACCAGATTGGCCTATGACCATGACTGTGAGCCATTTTCTTAACTGCTAACTGATGTAGGAGGGCCCAGCCTCCTGGGCAGGTGGCTCTGGGCTGTGTTACAAAGCAGCTGTATAACGAAAAGCCAGGTGGAGCAGACCAGTAAGCAGATTTCTCCGTGGTCTCTGCTTCAGTTCCTGCCTTCAGGTCCAGCCTTCTTCTCCTGCTCTGGCCTCGCTCCTTAATGGAGTGGAGTATGTAATAGAAATCTTTTGGTCATGGTGTTTGTCACAGCACTAGCACACAACAACCTCCTGGGGTTACAAAACTTAAATGAGCTAAGACATGCAAACTGGTTAATAAAGTGCTCTGTCCATATTACTATCCTTTTCAAAAAAGTAAGCTACTGGAGATCTCCCTAGACCAACTCAGGCAAGCACAGGTGCCCATAGTCGGTTGTTGTCGTCGTGTCCATGTCGTCGTGTCCATGTCGTCGTCCCCCCCACCCCGCCCCTGCCAACTGAGATTACGAAGGCATCTGAAGGAGGCAAGCAAAGCAAGCCTTCAACACAGTGAAGAGGCATTTAGGACCTACATTGAATACAGGCAAGGAGAAGCTCACATGCCAGGAACACAAAGAAGAGACAACACAGGAAAGGGGCAGGATAATCCCCCATCAAGCTCTACCAACCCTATGGAAGATTCCTACAGTGGGATCCCCTTGGGGATGGCCCAGGACACAGATATCAGAAACACAATTGGGAACATATTTAAAGAACTACAAGATTATAAAGAGCAAATCAAAGAACTAAGAAAAGAGAATGAAGAACTCAAGAAGGACCTAGAGAGAGAGAATGACAAACTCCGGAAGTAACTGGAAACACTTGACAAGATACCATGCTGAAAAAAAGATTAAGGAAACCAACCCGCAAAGCAAATAGCTACAGGACGAGCTTGAAGACCTCAAAAAAAGAAGTTTGGAAATTACTAAAGAACTCAGAGAGAACTAAAAAGGGAATCAAACACTCACCAATTAAGAGGCAAGGAATGGAAAAAGCCTCAGAAGTAGAAATGGAGAAAGCAGAAGAAAGAAGTATCAGACTTGGAAGATAACACAGAACAAACTAAAAACCTCAAGACAAGATTATGAAAACTTTAAAATACACAAAAAGGGAACAACCAGGAGCTGTGGGACCCTATGAAAAAAAGATCAAACCTCGACATCATAGGAATAGAGGAAGGAGAAGAGATCCCAATCGAGTCATAGGCGAACATTGATCAGATCTCCCTCAAACCAATATAGAAGGGAGAAAACGACCGTTCCACCCGACAAACTAAAAAAAAAGGACAAACCATTACAAATACAAGAAGCACATACAAACTCCAACCAGAAAGATCAGAAAGAAATTCTCCATGCCACATCATAGTTTAAAATGCTTAGAACAACCCAAAACAAAGACAAAAACCTCTTAAAAGCCACAGAGAAAAACAATAGTGACCTATAAGGGGAAAACCTATCAGAATTACACTGACTCTCAATGCAAACATGAGAAGACAAGAAGAAACCTGGAGCAAAGCATTCCAAGTGTTAAGTGGGCACATAAATAGATGCCTAAACCCGGGTTAACTATACCCAATCATACAAAGTGCGCTATCATATACCTAAAATGAGGACGAGAGATTAATAAGAGCCCATGTCATCATGAACTAAACAATGTTGAAGTAAGAATTACATGTCGTGAATCTGAACGGCATACCAACACCTTCAGTCAATACTGGAAGCAATTCAAAGATAACAGAAGAAAGGAGCCAACCATCCCACAGGGCACCTTAGAACGAGAAATCAATAAAAGCATAACTTGCAGAGTAGAAACCTAAACCAAAACTGGCACATGTGAGGCATTAACAAGGCGAAAGGATTCGGAAAGCAAACACATGCGCCTGCAGTGCTACCTAATACATAACCTTAAATAATTAATGTACCAAGTCCCCAATCAGTATACATAGACTGGGGAGATTTCAGACTTTCATGACAGCGGGGAAGATCGTAGTGCAACTGAATATCAGAACACTCACTTATATATCTGCGCGATCACTCCAAGAAAAATCCATACATACTTTCGGCTATACAGCGACAGCACCACTTTAAAAGTAGCAAGATTGGCGAATAGAAAATATAGGCAAACACAGCAAATGGTACCAAAACCAGCGAAAGGCAGGTGTTGACCTGTATCCACTCTCTATCTTATCAGACAACCTAAGACCAAAGTAAAACGAAATTCAGAGAGAAGAGACAAAGAAGGCCATTTAATATTTTTATCTAAAGGCAATGCAATATCACAACAGAGAAATTTCACAATCACGATATATATGCCCCAAAGCTCTGGTGCCCTTCCAAACAATCTTATAAAGGACACATTCTCCTATGGAAACCATCCACAAGCCACTACTAACCCCACACGTACTTACTCAACTCAGTCACGCGGACTTTACAATACTCCCACTGAATCCTTTGTATCAGCTGGTCAACAGGGGACAAATAGAATAAACAGAGAGAGACGACATCTCAACTGAATGATTATATGATACACCAAATTGACGCTCAATCCTCTACAAATATCCACCCTAATACCAGAAGAATACACTTTCTACTCAGCACCCGGAACATTCTCCAAAATCGACCCACATACTGGGCAGAGAACAGAAGAAACCTCCACAAGTACCAAAAAGATTGAAATAATTTCATTGCATTTCTAGTCAGACCACAGCTGCACTTATCAATAAGCTCACAACAACTCCAAGCACCAGGACTAAGCCCTACGCCTACCGACGTACACATGGAGCTAAACACATACACTCTTGAATATAAGCCAATCTGGTCGAAGTGCAAGATTCAATAAAGGAAAATAGAAAGAAAAAAAAAAAAAATTTATTAAAATGACCCAATACAAATTCAACATACAACAAAAACCTATGGGATACCTTAATAAGGCCAGTCTAAAGAGGGAAGTTTATAGCCCTGGGACCTACATTAAAAGAAAACAAAAAAGTAACTACTTAAAAAGCTCCAAGTCCTGTCTCAGGTCCTGGTCCACAAATCTCCTAGGCTCCATCCTTATTTAGGTGACGGGCACCACATGCCGTCTGTTGTTTCTCTGTAGTCAGAGCATTTCTCAGCAGTTTGGGGAGCCTCCACCTCTGCCTTGCCTGCCTTTGTGAATGTTTTCCTAAACTAACAGCTACTTCTTAAGCCCCATCTGTGCCAGGAGCAAAACACAAAATGACCAAGACAGACCAGAAGCCAAGACTGGGCAGTTTCTGCAGGGCTTCATCATGCGTGAAGTCAGGGAGGAATGAAGGCCAAGGAACCCACGCAGTGGCTGGCAGGAGCCACACACTTGAGCCAGCTCTGGCTGCTTGGCTACCTGAGCTTAGGTTACCCACCTGATGAAGGATTTCTGCCTAGCACCATGTTGCGACGCACGCGGTTGGCAGCTACCTGAGGCACTTTGCCTCCTGCTCTCCACGGTGTCCCTGAAGGGTTAGCTCTCGTGCCACCCCCCACCCGCAACACCCAAACATCTGCTCTAGCTGACCTTGTCAAGCAGTCTGCCTTCTTGTCATGGAGTCTGCCTGACTCTGGAATACCAGCCAGCTGAGACCTCTTTTAGTACAGTTAACTCAGCCTTAAGGCCTAAGCTCCCAGTACAAAGCAAGGAAAAAAAAAAAAAAAAACAAGAGAGGAAACAAAAGAAAACAGCAATCAAAAAATTGTGTGTTGCTGGGGGTAGGAGTGGGGTAAAAAAAAAAATGCCAGCAGTTCCTTGAGTTCAAGTTTATTTCAAACAACTACATGATGGAAAATAAGCAGAGGCACTGCTCAGGTTCCCAGTAACACTAAAGTTTAATAGGCTGGGGTTGTCAGAGACAGGGGAGACCAGTTATTGCAAAAACCCTGAACAGTTCACTTCGGGCTCACGGCAGTCAACTCAGTAACAGCTGCTATGGGTCATTGTGTGTAATTACAAGTATCTTCCTGTAATTCTGGGCCCTTCGTCCCCCACCTCGCTGAGCGGCCCTGAGCTTCATCTTAACTCCAAGGCATTGGGATCACCAATCCAGAGACAGTAAAAAGCTTGCTCCATTGCTCAGTAGTTTTATTCTAATCAAGTTTTGTCACAGTGTCTATGGATGTCTCTACAAATGACTATAATTATAGTTTGCATAAAACAGAAGAGTAGCCTCTTGTTTAGAAATTCATTATAATTTTTATTAAAGGTGTATTCATATTGTGAGTGGGACCCAATCTATTTCATTGGCTTTGTTAGGTTTATTACTCCATATAAAATTGCCAAAAGTTTTCTAGAGAGGAAAAGACAGGAAGTTAGAATTATAAAGATAACCTGGTAAGGTAGAGATTTTTCTTCAGAAGATGGGGGTGTGAGTTAAGGTGTCTAAGGATTTACAGGTGAATGGTGGCCTTGGGAAATGGGGAGATAGAATCAGTATGTACGCTCGGGCAGATAGGATATCAACCAGGGGGGACAGAAAATTCTTGAAGATGTAGAACAAACCCCAGAAGCTAGGGGTCTCTATGTCTGGGGCAGTGGTTGGTGGATGGATTGCTGGGCCTATGTATGCATGGAAGGAGACACAGGGTGGACGCCCAGGGCAGGGGAGAGCCTGGGAGTTTATAGTGGATTCAGGAGACACAGGGGTGGATGCTGGGGGGGGTAGTTTACAGTGGATTCTAGCTGCCTGGACTTGCCCTAGAGAATTGCAAAAGCAACAGGAACTCAGAGAGCTCCAAATTTCCATACCCAGCTGTGTCACAGCGAGGACAGACATTGCATTTTCTCTGTCACCTCCAACTTGACCTTGTCTGGGACTCAGTGAGCTGAAGTCTTTCAATTTATCCCTGAACCAATTTGTTTGCTTGTTTTCCTTCTTTGTTATGAACTTGCTTTTGTATGAACCAAGTTCTTGTTCATCAAATGTGTACTCATTTAAGTGATATGGTCACCTTTCCCTCATCCCTGTCCCTGTAAGTAAACTCTCACTCACTCCTGTAATCCCTCGCTCACTCCTGTAATCCCTTGCTCACTCCTGTAATCCCTCGCTCACTCCTGTAATCCCTCGCTCACTCCTGTAATCCCTCATTCCTGTAATCAGTCACTCACTCCTGTAATCACACACTCACTCCTGTAATCCCTCACTCACTCCTGTAATCCATCACTCACTCCTGTAATCACTCACTCCTGTAATCATTCACTCCTGTAATCACTCACTCCTGTAATCCCTCACTCTCTCCTGTAATCCCTCACACACTCCTGTAATCACTCACTCACTCCTGTAATCACTCACTCACTCCTGTAATCACTCACTCACTCCTATAATCACACACTCACTCCTGTAATCACTCACTCACTCCTGTAATCACTCACTCACTCCTGTAATCACTCCTATAATCCCTCACTCACTCCTGTAATCCCTCACTCACTCCTGTAATCCCTCGCTCACTCCTGTAACCACTCGCTCACTCCTGTAATCCCTCACTCCTGTAATCCCTCGCTCACTCCTGTAATCCCTCGCTCACTCCTGTAACCACTCGCTCACTCCTGTAATCCCTCGCTCACTCCTGTAGTCCCTCGCTCACTCCTGTAGTCCCTCGCTCACTCCTGTAACCACTCGCTCACTCCTGTAGTCCCTCGCTCACTCCTATAGTCCCTCACTCACTCCTGTAATCACACACTCACTCCTGTAACCCCTCACTCACTCCTGTAATCACTCACTCACTCCCGTAATCCCTCACTTACTCCTGTAATCACTCCTGTAATCATTCACTCACTCCTGTAATCACTCACTCTTTTTTTTTTAATTTTTAATTTTATTTATTTCTGTATGTGTATGAATGTACTGTCTGCATGCAGGTTTGTGCACCCGTGTCGTGCAATGCTGCGGAGGTCAGAAGAGGGCATTGCATTCCCCTGGAACTGGAGTTTCAGATGGTTCTCAGCTGCCACGTGGGTGCTGGGGAATGAACCCAGGTCCTCTGTAAGAATGCTCGGCTCTCTTAACTGCTAGGCCATCTCTCCAGCCCCCAACTCACTCACTCTCTTAAGTTGCTGGTCACCTGCTCTCCTGGAATGCCATAAGCCCATTGCTTCACCAAATTGAACTGTGTCTGTGGGCTCCCTCCCTCGGGTGAGGAGACTTGGGGTCGTGTCTCCCTGGAAAAACTCTTACTCAGCACCTTAGGTTTGTAACCCACCCAATAATCCTTATCTCATCTCAAAAGGTTTATTTCTAAAATCTCAGGAAACAATCTAAAACTCTATCATAATCTTGTGTCCAGGAAAAGCAGATCAAGTATAAAGCAAAGATCTGTCTCCAGATTCCTATCAAAGCCCTTATTTCTCTGGGACTGGAGGCAATGTCTGTAGGACCATTTATCACAATACAGAGTGAACAGACATCCCCTAGTAAGAGAAAGCTTAGCTGGTCACAAGGGTGAGCTCTGGAGCAAGACTGCTCCACCCGGACCCAAGGGTACTTACTTCCTGAGAAAGTGTGGACAAGGTGTCCAACCTCCCTAAAACCTCCTTTATAAACTCAAAGTGTGATGTGCTTTAGTGTACATCAGTGTTCAACTGATCAATTGCCTGATAGTGCAATCCAGCCATCTTCAAAGCTCATATTCCAGAGTTTCCACCCATCATAACACCAGAACAGAGTCCCATCTCAGAAAAGGATTTCAGGAAGAATGTGCCAGGGCTGTGCAGGGTTATTGAACGGTATGACACAGTATTCTCCAGATGTGAAAACCCACATGTGGGCTCCAGTGGCCTTCCAGAAGAAGTGAAATGGCTCTGAGAAGGATCTACACTAGCACACAGGAGAGCACTCCCATCATTTATAAGTGCATCCTGTTCTCATGCTTTGCAGGAAACCAAAGCATGATTTATCCCCGGCTCTCCATTTTGCTGCAATAAAGCATCATCCAGGTTTGGAATCTGAGTTTACTATGTACTCACACCACAGATGGGCAGAGGAAGCCACATCGCAGGATGCCGTTTGTTTAGAGCAGATTGGAAACAGTGATTTAGTGGCTTTGCCCTAAAACAACCAATTCCCTCATTTTATAAGGCAGGGTCCAGGTTTGAAGGAATTCAGATTACACAGGCTTCCTGCATCCTGTGCAGCAGTCAGACATGCCTGGCTGCTATGCGATTACCCAGGTTTCCTGCATCCTGTGCA
Organism: Rhizomys pruinosus; assembly: GCA_009823505.1. NCBI lineage: Eukaryota > Metazoa > Chordata > Mammalia > Rodentia > Spalacidae > Rhizomys > Rhizomys pruinosus. Next base: position 1,833,901 of record VZQC01009558.1, on the reverse strand, counting down.
GCACTCAGACATGCCTGGCCGCTATGTGATTCTCTTCTCATGACCTCACTGTGGCTTGTCAACTCTCTGCTGAAAGTTCTCTGACCTCCACAAGGGTGCTGTGGCACTTGACTACCCAGCCCCCCACACAACCACACATACAAACAAAATAAATAAATATACTTTTAAAAAGAAATAATTTAATAAATAAATATACTTTTAAAAAGAAATAATTTAGAAATAATTTAAAAAGAAATAATTTAGAAATAAAATGAAAGGAAAAATTCTGAGGCCCTTAAGTTTTGAGTTGTTCCTCATTTAAATTGCTAATCCATGTTGGGATACGGAACTCATGTGCAGGTTTTTCATGATTTTTAACCTTTATTTATATATTTATTTTGTGTATCTTGTGAGTGTATGGGTTGTATACTGCTGTAGAATTTGAGTGAAGGTCCAAAGACAACTTGGAAGAATCAATTCTTTCCTTCTACCTGTGGGTCCTGGGGATGAAACTCAGGTTGTCAGGCTTGGTGACAGGGGCCTCTACCCACTGAGCCGTCTGGCAAGGCCTAGAATATGTTTGTATTTTTTTGCATTCATATCTACTCATCTTTTGACAAATGAACTATATATCAATTCTTAAGACCAACTCTGGAGCATCCTATAATCTGGGTCTTTATGTCTCTGTGACATTTTATTGTTTACAAAGCAGATGGTCTCATTGGATCGTTATGAAACTCTGTGAGGAGCCAGGCATTGTTTGGAGACTACTGAGCTTCTTATAAAAGAACTAAGTCTGATCTAGAATTCAAAGGTGACTTAAAAATCACCAGGGTAGATCAAGGCCCAAACCCTGTGCCCTGGCTCCTTACAGATCAGAATACATATGGAAATTGGTCTTGAGCTTCTTTTCCCTACCAAAGATGTCAGGAATTCTGGAATTCATCATGGCATCTTTTTTTTTTTTTTTTTTATCTGCCACTTCATTTTTATTTGCATGAGGAGTTGAAACAAAATTTTAAGGGTGTTTTTTCCTTTTTCCCCAAACATGAATCATGACATCTTTTATAATGCTGACTCTTCAGGATGGTCCAGATAGCCAAGTTCTGGACTGGAATTAGGACCAATCAGTAGAGTCACTGGGTGGAATTTCTTTTTGTATTCATAAAAGTCTTCTTTAAAATAAATAAATAAATAAATAAATAAATAAATAAATAAATGTTGGTCCATCTTAGCAGTATGATGTCTTCCTGAATCAAAGAGATTCAAGCCTGGACTCCTGATGTGAAAGGCTGGATGTCTCTGGGTGGATCTCCCAGTACTCCGATCTATCAGGGTTTGCAATGATCAGGAAAATCTTGGTACAGTAAGCACTTCTACAAACTCCATGGGGCTGCACAGGGTGCATTTGTGTTTCATTGTTGTGTGTTTGCTTGGGTTTGAGATAGGGTCTCAAGTAGCGCATTGCCATATAACTAAAGCTGCCCTTGAACCCTTATCTTCCTCTCTTTACCTCCCAAGTGCTGAGATTGTAGATCAGTGCTACCAAGCCCAGCTTCCAGGGCCCTACGTGGATGAGACTGTTATCTTCAGATGAAAATGAAACCAATACATGTTTGCAGATGGACAAGGGGTGTCCAGAACATGCGTATAGTTAGGAAGGTGAGAGAAACAGAAGTGACGAAAGCTGATTTGTGAATCCTTAGGCATCACCCCACCCTACACCACCAAATTATTGTAATCTTACAGTCCTCATTGAACATGAATTGTGCACGTGTGCGTGTGTGTATGCATATGTGTGTATGCGTGTGTATAATAGATCAAACTGAGGGCCTCATACATGCTAGGCAAATGGGAACACTAATCTATATTCCCAGCTCCCATTTCTGTTCTTTCAAAATCATGTAAGTTTAACTTTAGGTGGTTTGACTAGGCTACAGTTGCTTTACCCTCAGAATCTTCTACCCTTGCTCAGAACCTGTGGTTGTGTTTAGAGCCCATGAAGGAGACCCCTCGTGGCTGGGTCTAACTGAACAGCTGGCTATAGGGTGAGCAGCTCTAGGTTGTAAAAGTCATCTTTCTGGAAGAAAAAGTAACTATATTGAGATTAAAGAGACAAGCTAGTCCTGAAGGATCAAAACACAGACCCCCCAAAGGCACCTGCACACGCGTGTCACTTGGAGTAGAAGCAGAAAGGTGAGGGGCGGCTGTCAAGGCCAGGAGTGTGGAGATGGATGGGTATGGGGCTCAGAAGCTAAGCCATGAGTTGTGAGAGCCCCCTGGGTGGCTCTTGTTAGTGCGTGTCCTAGGGTGACCCAGGGAACAGGCCAACTCAGAAAGCAAGAGCAGGTGGGTCCCTGATATCTTGTCACACTTACCTTTGGTTCATCTGATTAGCATGGCCCTTCCTTACACAAAGACCACACATGATAACGCAGTTTCCATGATTTTACACTGTACTCGAACCTTCAAAGCCAGACATGGTGTCAGCATCTGCTTTGGATGCAGGTGTTCAGGTGGTGCTGAGAAAGGAAAGTCCTCTGGGAGACCCCGCAAGTGAACGTAGATTGGGTGGAAAGTGACTCATCATCCTGCTACAGGTCCCAGGGGTCAGCCCTCCCAGGGAGGTCCATAAATTCTACCTTATTATTTTGCCAGGTTAATCAATATTTTAGGGATGAATTCATAATGCCTTAACTAAGAGGCTTAAGAATAAAGAATGGCTGCTGCAGTGAGGCTATCTGTTCCAACTAAGACAGCTCCTGGGAAGGCAAAGCGATTATAAGAAAGTTGACTCGTGACACAGGCCTGGAAGGAAAATGCCTGTCAGATCCAGAGCCCCAGAAACTCTCCTGCTTCTTCCTACCATTGTACAAAAATGGTTTTCTGACACTCCTCTTTCCAGACCTTCAGGTCTTTCCAATCCATAAATGACACTGATGAGACTCACTGACTTCCTTCAGTTTCATTCATCACCTTGAATCCCAGACCAAACTTTGACCTTGGTCCTTCCAGCTTTGATAGAGAAGAATGTGATATTATGGCAACTCCCAGCCAGGTTCACCAAAGCCATGTGGGTACAGTGCTAGTAACAGTACCACAGTTAACACGTTCTGAGCAGAACACACTGTGATTGATGCGTATGCTCACTGTGATCGATGCGCATGTTCACTGTGATCGATGTGCATGCTCATTTTCTCACTCAGTGTTCACAGTAACCCCTCCAGGAGGGCACGCACACAGCCCTTCTCAGTGAAGATGCAGAGGTAATTCCCCAAGTGAGCAAGCCAGGTCTTTGTCACCTGGACTACAGACCATGGGCTCTCATCTCTACTCTGGCCTTCAGGAGTGATATTCCTCACCTTCCGGAAACATCTCAGTGCAGACACCTATACTGAAACCCAGGAGCAACACAAGTAGTCCTGAGTGCCTGGTTGGTAGTGCTTGGTTTGCGGTTATCTGTCAGAAATCAAACCACGATCTGGGGAAAACAGAACAGACCCAACGAGAACTCACAGAAGGCAAGCGGCCCTGCTACATGGCTCACAGTGCTGCATGGGGTGAAGCATGTGTGACATGCTGAGAAGATAGCAGAGAGCCCCCCCCCGGACTCAGGGCACAGAGGACCACCCGACCCTCCAGAAGCTGCTTATTCTTTCTCACACTGTAGGAGTTTCCTGATGAGTAAGCAAATGAAAGCATTTCTGAAACTTTCTGTGATTCAGATTCTGTGAAGCACTAAGCCTTTGGTGCTTATTTATGAAGAACATAAATAAAATCAAAAGGTAATTGCCCTATTTCACTAACCCAAACTTCAGAATTCTCACATATGCCTCAAAAAGTGTTATTGAACAAAATCAGACTGCAAATAGCTTGAACCGATGCAAATCACAGGTAAAGGGGCTGGAGAGCTGGCTCCATGGGAAAGGTCCTGAGTTCAGATCTCTAGCACCAAAAGCCAGACATGGCCATATGTATCTGCAAGCTCAGAGCTGAGAAGGTAGACAAACAGAACTGCAGAGCTCTGTCTCAAAAAAATGAATGCATAGTGATATAGAAGATACCTGCCATCAACCTCCAGCCTACACACACACACATGTGCACATACCACACACACATGTGCACATACCACACACACATGTGCACATACCACACACACACATGTGAACATACCACACACATGTGCACATACCACACACACACACACACGGCAGGGGGTATGTGGGCATGTAGCTCAGCAGTGGGGTACTTTCTTTAACAAGGTCCTGGATTTAGCCTCTAGCCCCACAAAGAAGGAAAGGGAGGAAAATGAAGGGGAAATAGTCAGATAACCCCAAATCTCATTCCAACCACTCCAGTCCCCCACTTAGACATCTTACAGGACTACCACATTGTCAATAGTGACTTTATTGAGTACCGAGCATCTGTAAGGTGCACAGCGTTGTACATGGCCTGACAAGGTCAAAGCAGTTTTGTCTCACACCCTATAAAGGCTCTCTTCATTTCTCTATCTTGCCGGTTTCCCTACAGTGCTGCAGGAAACGGGCTATACGCACCTTCAGAGTGCTGCTCGCTATGACACGTTACAGCGTGGGTCACACCGTGAGTTCTTCCCACCACACTGGGAACTCCCTAACGACTGCACCCACCTCTGCAACCTTGATGGCCAATTACATGTTTTCATGATAGATGAGTGACTGAAGAACGAGGAGTCTTCATTTTGGATCCTTCTCCCTGTTCCTAGCTTCCGTGTAGGTGGAAAGGCACAGAGGAAGAGGGGGAACCTGAGGGGGGGCTGACTCAGCCAAGAAAACCATCTCTGTAAATGACGTGCTGGCTGACTTCCCCAAGGGCCTGAGAACAGAACAGGCCCCAGCAAAACCTCCAGGTTGAAGATGGGTTCAGCAGCCCAAACTCCCACCTCAGAGCCCCAGGAGCCTGTCAGGAATAGGCCAGCAGCCCAGGAGCCTGGTGGGACTTCAAAGTCAGTGTATCTCACTCCAGCAAACCAGAGGCCCAGCCAACATGAAACTCCAGTGTGAAGGGTCTCAGTCCTCCAGTCTGAAGGATATTTTTTTCCCATATTTCAAAAAAGGGCCACACAAGAATAAACAGACACTAAACAAGTGATGTTTCCCAATGGTTGTCGGGAGGCAGTTCGGATGCCCAGGTCCCTCCTGAGGCTGGGTCTCCGTGGACACCCTCCTCAGAATACAAATACGTACTGTGAGGGAAAGCGGGTCACATGAGGTGGAGTAAGCGCAGCGTCTCGTGTACATAAGCTGCTGATATGAAGCCTAGACTGTTTCACAGATGAGAAGATCTGCTTGTACCCAGGGAGGCGGCTGGATAACTATACACCTGACACCCCAAGTGTGCTGGGGTGACCTTAGCTCCTGATCTGCTTCCAGCTAACCCTGCAACTGAGGATGAGCCTGCTGCCTCCTTGTACCTAATAAAAAAATGAGGGTTTGGCCAGACTGACTCCCTTTGTTTAAACAGCAGGACTCTTGATCCATCATTGCCGAGGCAACAAGCCTTCACACTTCTCCAAGAAAAGTCATGGTGAATACTGGTGAATACTGCTTAGGATCCCCAGTGAGCTCTCCCTGAACATAGGCCAGCCTGCCAGTGACACTCGTGCTTCACGTTGCAGATTGGTTGGAATGGTAGCTTGCAGGCCACAGGTCCACTCTTGTGCAGTTCAACTCTTTCTGCAAATACAATTCACTTTCTCATCTGCCACTCATGTGCTGGTCCCTCTTTGTGCTCTTTCTAGACTCCTAATATTTACAGCTAACATTCCAGTGAATTCTGGGCTACATCTGTGAGATAAGTTCACGCTTTTTTACTTCACAGCAAGTCTTCAGACAAAACCCAGGCAACTGTGTTCCCATGGTGGAAGGGGAAGCAGGCTTGGTTCCTCTTGTTGCCATTTTTAGTGCAAGACTTAAAATTACAAGAACCTGATCAAAACTGGGAATAAGCTTTTAAATTTAACTTGCATTAATGAAGAAGTTATATTTTCTAGCCTCAAGTACACTATAAAAATATTTCCTAAGAGATAGTTATTCTTAAATATTTATATACATATATTTCTTCCCAAGAAAGCTAAAGATTTTTTTGTCATTATCTACATATTTATGTCAAAATAATCTTTTAAGAAGTCAGTGCTAAAAAAAAAAAAAGAAGTCAGTGCTTTACTGTATTGAGTACTCATGTGTGGTCCATTAAAAGATCTAGTATATTATAGAATATGAGGGTTCATGTCAATCAATGCCTCCCATAAGTTGTTCTAGGATGAACAGCGCCTACTTAACAATGTCACCTTTATCTGCTCTTCTTATACCTGGGGATCTAGATTCAGGGTCCAATCAGGGTTGCATTATTAATTTATTATTTCAGGGTCCAATCAGGGTTGCATTCTTAATTTATTATTTCATGCTTGTCATACAACGCTTTTTGTAAGCCAATAGAAAAATGCAGCAAAATTCAACTTTGGAAGAGAATGAAAATCAAACAGGTCTTTGAGACCCAGGGAAAGCTCAGAGCTGTAGCACATTCTGTGTCCCTAAGAAGGTTATTTCAATAGAACAGGTCAGAATAGGTCAGCTGGGCTGGGGAAAAATAGAAACAAATTCTAAGAAATTGACCTATGATACTCAGGTCTGGTTTGCCAGGGACAGAGGCTCCTCCCTCTTCCTTGAGTTCTTGGTACTGTCATACCCTATGCTCGCTGCCTTACAATTTCTAACTTTCACGGGATGCACGGGATGTCCCCGGTGTTTCACTGTGACTCAGGGAGACTTTTTAAAGTTAACAGAGGGGTGAACACTTGCACATATTACTGCAGGTGCACCATGTATCAGGATGCCCTCCCCCAGGGCATTTCTCTTGGGTCAAGTCTGAATTGTGCCATCATCCTTTGCAGAAACAGGCAGACACCCCCACGAGGCCAGCACTGCACCGTCGGTCACTGACAGTGAACAGGAACCCAGTTAAAGTCAGAGTAGTCCAGCTTTCTCTATTAAAAACAACCTAGGCCACTGCCCCTGAAACTTAGTTGTTTTAATTCTATAGCTCCCCAGAATTGTCAAAAGTAACCTTGTAGCCAATCCGCTTGAAGACACTGAAAACAATCTGAAACAGGTTACCCATGGTGCCAAAAGCTGTGTCAAAGAGGAGAGACAGAGTGCCCCCCAGGCCCAGAGCAATGTCCCTACACACGATGGGGACTGCACCCACGGTGTACACAGGGAACATGGCCACATCCACAAGGACGCGGAGGGGGATGCTCAGAACACGGCAGACAGCCTTCAGCAGACAGCAGAGAATCCGGAGAATGGCCCTGATGACTTTGGCCACCACCCTGAGCACCTTCCAGGGTATGCTCACCAACTCTTCCCCAATGGCCATGAGGTATGAAAGGGTTGCCGCACCCATGCGGTAAAGGCAGTTCTCGATGCCATCTATCACCTGCTTGGCTAAAAACCACAGAAAATAGAGGAGGTTCTTCACCACTTCGAGCACAAGGTAATAACTTAACTGGAAAAGCTTGATGAACGGGGTACCAATGAGACCCAGGGCCTTCCCCAGAAGGCTGCTTCCCGCCTCCGGTGCCTCTGGCGGCAGCTGGGCAGACCGCTGACTGTGGGTGCTGGCGAGGGGCCTTGCGCTCTCCTGAGACTGCACAGACCTCTCCTCGTTCTGGACCTGGTTGACCACTTCCAGGATCTTCTTCATCTTCTCCGTGTCCTGCTCAGTCTCAGCACAGTTGTCATGGAACAGCTGCGGTTTAAGGGGAAGCAGTTTCTCCAGGTCTCGTACCATCACGTCTTCTATGATGCCACTGCCCTGGGTGTGCTTGACAAAGCCCATGGCCCAGCCTCCTCCAGGGACAGCGCAACAGGCTGCCAGCCAGACGAACTCAGGGACAGTCACTCTGTCCTTCATTCTGTTGTCTGAGGGGACAGCACCTGTGAGGATAAACAGGTCTTCCCCATTGCCACAGTGTGGGATCAAGGCTCGCTCCATGAGGCTGTTGAGATTCATGTGCCACCGTTTCCGGAAGGACTGGGTCATTGGGACTGAATTTGTCAGTGGGAATGTGGTCATCTGGGGGTCACTGCTAAGGGAGAATGGGTACAGCTGCCCGCTTTCATAGTCGGAGTCAAGGTAGTCTGCGTTCAAGGCTTGCTTGCTTCCCAAATTGTTTACGGAGGCGACAGCCTCAGCCTCATCAATCATCTCCTCCAGGCTGCTGTCTGGGTCATCGATCTGAAAGAGGAAGACAGTGTTGAGATGTATCCCTGCTCACAGCAGAGGGAGGGACACCTGAACCATCTCCCAAAGCACCAGGGAAATCCCCCATGTCACCATGTCTAACACTTAGGTTTGCGAGGATATGGCTCCCCGCTGCTCACATGCAGGCTGGTAGCCTACCACGCTGGTTCAGACAGGCTGCTCCTGTCTCACTTCCCGGGTCCACTGAACCTCACCCGCAGTCAGAATGACATTTTCTTTTGAGTGTGTAGATGTGTTAAGTATACACATGTGGTGGTCAGAGGATAATTCCTCAAGTGTCATTCACCTTCTTCAAAAACAAAATTTATTAATTATCTGTGTGTGTCTGTGTGGGTATGTGTGGTGTGCAGAGGCCTGTAGAGGCCACAAGAGGGCATAACTGGTGGCTCCTGGTCGTCCATCAGGAATGCTGGGAGCCAAACTCCTGTCCCTTGGAAAAAACATCAAGTGCTCATCACCACTGAGCCATCTCTCAGCTCACTGACCTGGAGCTTGCTGACTAGGCTAGGCTGACTGGTCAGAGAGCCCAAGATCTGCCTGACTCCACCTCCCAGCACTGGGCTTACATGCCCAAGCACCAGCCCTAGCTGCTTACATGGGTTCTGGGGTCAGACTTGGGCCTGTGCTTGCCAAGCAAGCACTTTACTGACTGATCCATCTTCCCAGTCGACTTTTTTTCTTTTTAGTCTGGCACTGGGATTGAACCTGAGACTAAGCGTGGGCCATACCAACCTTTATCCTGTGATATTCTTTTTTAATTTCTTCTACTTTCAGATCAACTGATACATTTCCCCCACGACACTACGATTAATAATTTATTTTATTAGCTGGGCATGGTGGCACACTCCTTTAATCCTAGCACTTGGGAGGCAGAAGAAGGCAGATCTTTGTGAGTTCAAGGCCAGTCTGGTCTACAGAGCCAGTTCCAGGACAGCTGGGACTACAGGGAGACCCTGTCTTGAAAAGACCAAAAAAAAAAAAATTCATTTTATGCTCAGTCAATCTATGTATTGTATCCCAATTAAAATAATTGTATCTCCCTGCCTTTTGTAGGGCTCTTATAGGGGTTGGAAAGATGGCTCACTGGTTAAGAGCACTGGCTGCTCTTACAGAGAACCCAGGCTCCCCTCCCAGCATCCACATTGCAGCTAACAGCCATCCATAACTCCAGTTCCAGGGGACGATGCCCTCTTCTGACCTCTGTGCATTGCACAACATGGGTGTACTTTCACAAATTTGGGCAATACACTCATACACATTTTAAAAATACTAAAGAAAATTTAAAAGACTTGTAGTTCTACAACATATATGTATATACATGTAAAAAGCACCTATCTCTATCTATACTAATCCAGAAGGACAGAAGGATTTTGGAATTAACCTAGGACTGAGTTGCTGGACTGTGAATTCCTTCAGGTTAGTGACTATATTCTTTCCTGCAGGATCCAGTCCAAAGCCTCAAGGTACCTTTGTTTATCTTTAAGCCCAAAGATAGTTATGACAAGTGTTTATTTTTTGTATTTTTGAGACAGGGTCTCCCCTCAGTCCCAGCTGGCCTGCAGCTCACTATGTAGATCAGGCTGGCCTTGAACTCACAGAGATCTGCCTGCCTCTGCCTCCTGGGTGCTGAGATTCATGCTCGGCTTCAATGCAGAAGCTTGAAAAAAATCCGTATTTTCTTTTTTTTTAATCCATATTTTCAAAAATAATGCTCAGTAAATAATAATATACCCTTAAACATCTCAAAACCATTAAAAACCCCTTTATATGAAAAACGTGAGATATGGAAACGTGTGCTGTGACACTGAAAGCAGGAAGCAGGGACAAAATTGAATGACCATAATTTTGCTTAAAAGCCTAAAACTATTGTGTGTCTGTCTGTGTCTGTGCTATGTGCTGCATCTGCGCTGTGTCTGTGTCTGTGCTGTGTTATGTGCTGTGTCTTCTGTGTCTGTGTCTATGCTGTGTCTGTGCTGTGTCTGTCTGTGTCTGTGTCTGTGTCTGTGCTATGTGCTGTGTCTGTCTGTGTCTGTGTCTGTGCTGGGTCTTTCTGTGTCTGTGCTGTGTCTGTGTCTGTGCTGTGTGCTGTGTCTGTGTCTGTGTCTGTGCTGTGTCTGTGCTGGGTCTATGACTGTGCTATGTGCTGTGTCTGTCTGTATCTGTGTCTATTCTGTGTCTGTGCTGGGTCTGTGTCTGTCTGTGTCTGTGCCTGTGCTGTGTCTGTGCTGTATCTGTGTCTGTGCTGTATCTGTGCTATGTGCTGTGTCTGTCTGTGTCTGTGTCTGTCTGTCTGTGTCTGTGTCTGTGCTGGGTCTGTGCTGGGTCTGTGCTGGGTCTCTGTCTGTGCTATATGCTGTGTCTGTCTGTGTCTGTGTCTGTGCTAGGTCTGTTTCTGTGTCTGTGTCTGTGCTGTGTCTGTGCTGGGTCTGTGTCTGTGCTGTGTCTGTCTGTGTCTGTGTCTATGTGTCTGTGTCTGTGTCTGTGCTGAGTCTGTGTCTGTGCTGTGTCTGTCTGTGTCTGTGTCTATGTGCTGTGTCTGTGTCTGTGTCTTGTGTCTATGCTGGGTCTATGTCTGTGCTGTGTCTGTGTCTGTGCTGTGTCTGTGTCTGTGCTGGGTCTGTGTCTGTGTCTGTGCTGGGTCTGTGCTATGTCTGTGTCTGTGTCTGTGCTGTGTCTGTGTCTGTGCTGGGTCTGTGCCTGTGCTATGTGCTGTGTCTGTCTGTGTCTGTGTGTCTGTGTCTGTCTGTGTCTGTGCTGGGTCTGTGTCTGTGTTATGTGCTGTATCTGTCTGTGTCTGTGTGTCTGTGTCTGTGTCTGTCTGTGTCTGTGCTATGTGCTATGTCTGTGCTATGTGCTGTGTCTGTCTGTCTGTCTGTCTGTGTCTGTGTCTGTCTGTGTGTCTGTGTCTGTGCTATGTGCTGTGTCTGTGTCTGTGCTGGGTCCGTGTCTGTGTCTGTGCTGGGTCTGTGCTGTGTCTGTGTCTGTGCTGTGTCTGTGTCTGTGCTGGGTCTGTGCCTGTGCCTGTGCTATGTGCTGTGTCTGTCTGTGTCTGTGTATCTGTGTCTGTCTGTGTCTGTGCTGGGTCTGTGTCTGTGTTATGTGCTGTGTCTGTCTGTGTCTGTGTCTGTCTGTGTCTGTGCTATGTGCGTGCTATGTGCTGTGTCTGTCTGTCTGTGTCTGTGTCTGTCTGTCTGTGTCTGTGCTATGTGCTGTGTCTGTGTCTGTGCTGGGTCCATGTCTGTGTCTGTGCTGGGTCTGTGCTGGGTCTGTGTCTGTGTGTCTGTGTCTGTGCTGGGTCTGTGTCTGTGTCTGTGCTATGTGCTGTGTCTGTGTCCATGCTGGGTCTATGTCTGTGCTGTGTCTGTGCTGTGTCTGTGTGTCTGTGTGTCTGTGTCTGTCTGTGTCTGTGCTGGGTCTGTGTCTGTGTTATGTGCTGTGTCTGTCTGTGCCTATGTCTGTGCTGGGTCTGTGCTGTGTCTGTGTCTGTGCTGTGTCTGTGTCTGTGCTGGGTCTGTCTGTGTCTGTGTGTCTGTCTGTATCTGTGTCTGTCTGTGTCTGTGTGTCTGTGTCTGCGCTATGTGCTGTGTCTGTGTCTGTGCTGTGTCTGTGTCTGTGTGTCTGTGTCTGTGCTGGGTCTGTGTCTGTGCTATGTGCTGTGTCTGTGTCTGTGTCTATGCTGGGTCTATGTCTGTGCTGTGTCTGTGTCTGTGCTGTGTCTGTGTCTGTACTGTGTCTGTGCTGTGTCTGTGTCTGTGCTGTGTCTGTGCCTGTGCTATGTGCTGTGTCTGTCTGTGTCTGTGTGTCTGTGTCTGTCTGTGTCTGTGCTGGGTCTGTGTCTGTGTTATGTGCTGTGTCTGTCTGTGCCTATGTCTGTGCTGGGTCTGTGCTGTGTCTGTGTCTGTGTCTGTCTGTGTTTGTGCTGGGTCTGTCTGTGTCTGTGTGTCTATGTGTCTGTGTGTCTGTGTGTCTGTGTCTGTGCTATGTGCTGTGTCTGTGTCTGTGCTGGGTCTGTGCTGGGTCTGTGTCTGTGTCTGTGCTGGGTCTGTGTCTGTGTATGTTTGTGCTGGGTCTGGGTCTGTGTCTGTGCTATGTGCTGTGTCTGTGCTATGTGCCGTGTCTGTCTGTGTCTGTGTCTGTCTATCTGTGTCTGTGTCTGTCTGTGTCTGTGCTGTGTCTGTGTCTGTGCTGGGTCTGTCTGTGTCTGTGTGTCTGTGTCTGTGCTGGGTCTGTGTCTGTCTGTGTCTGTGCTGTGTCTGTGTCTGTCTGTGTCTGTGCTGTGTCTGTCTGTGTCTGTGTCTGTCTGTGTCTGTCTGTGTCTGTGCTATGTCTGTGTCTGTCTGTCTGTGCTGTGTCTGTCTGTGTCTGTGCTGTGTCTATCTGTCTGTGCTGTGTCTGTGCTGTGTCTGTCTGTCTGTGTCTCTGTCTGTGCTGTGTCTGTACTGTGTCTGTCTGTGTCTGTGCTGTGTGTGTCTTTGTCTGTGTCTGTGCTGGGTCTGTGTCTGTCTGTGTCTGTGCTGTGTCTGTCTGTGTCTGTGCCTGTGCTGTGTCTGTCTGTATCTGTGCTGTGTCTGCCTGTGTCTGTGCTGTGTCTGTCTGTGTCTGTGCCTGTGCTGTGTCTGTGTCTGTGCTGTGTCTGTGTCTGTGCTGTGTCTGTGTCTGTGCTGTGTCTGTGTGCTGAGCTAGTAAGGGTGAGACGTGTGCAGGCTGGTACGAAGCAGGGTTTCTGCTGGGGCCTCAGGGCAACTCTGCAGGCTGGCCCACCAGCTTACTCCATCCACTCCTAGCCCAAGAAGGAACCAAATCTCCAAACCCCTAACCTTTAGGACAGAGATAACAGATCAGCACAAGCAGCATGCTCTAGTGTCTTCAACTACAGGGCCACCCAGGGGTGACATGTCCCTACAGGGGTAGATAGCAAGCTTGGCACGTGAACAGAGAAAGGGGTTCTTAGAACAGGAAGGGGAAACAGGCAAAAGACAGGAGAGAATGAACAGCAACGCTGGTCGGGACATGTGAATATTCTCTCTTGGGCTGACTCGGACTGGGCTGACTCACTCCCCAACTTCAGGCTGGCCTCACCAATGCCCCAGGCATGGGGGCTCCACAGAGGACACCAAGAGGTGCTTCTGTATCTCTTCTAGCCGCTCGGCTTGTGGGGCCTCATCATTCCTGGATCTTTGTGGAGCCTGTGGTTTCAACTCTCCTTGAGTTTCCAGGCCTTCTATCTTTCCAATGAATCCACCATTACAGGAGCTGAAGGGCTTCAGAAGGCACCCGGATCCTATTACATAACTGGTCTAGGTTGCCTTGTTTACACAGGGTCCACTTCCTGTTATAACCCCACCGTGTGGTGCAGGAGTAGAGGGAGCTGTCAGGGGACTGACTGGTCTTGTGATCTTTGGATCTTTGGTCTGCTATGCTTGCATGCACGTTCTGCCCACACTTCATGAGCACGTGATCAGGACAGCCTCAGGTGGCTGAGTAGGCCAGGGCCCAGTCCCGTTGGCCTCTGGACATTCCTCTGCCCTGGCTTTTCCTAAGCAAAGTGTTAACTATGGTGTTTGGACAGCAGAGGGCACCACCCTCTCCTCCTCCCCTGCTGGCCTATGGGTACCCAGGCATACGTTCTCATCAACTCCGTATCTGCTCCTGTGGCTTGACGGCTATGCAGAATATGTTTGAAATAGAAGCAGAATGAATGGACACTCCGCCCACATACTGACTGGAGGGGTGTGGAAATAACTGTGTTTTGAACTATCAATTAACCATTTTAGATATAGCACTTCCTGGAGGATGGTGAATTTATTTTAGAGTCGAGCAAACTAAAACACAAAAAGGTAAGTTTTCCATTTAGCTAACAGGAAGTAGTGGGACTAGGATATGAACTGAAATCCGTCCTTTTATCCACTAAAGCTATGTTCTCCATTAGTAAGCACCAACCTCTTAGTGTCTTAATGGACCAGCTGCATTGGTTTTCTGTAACGGAAAGAAGTGGGGGGGGGGCAGGCTACCTGTAGTCCCCTTTTCTCCGTGTGCTGGTTAGTTTTGTCAACTTGACACAAACTACAGTAACTTGGGACAAAAAACTTCAGTTGAGGAATTGCCTCCCTCCCATTGGCCTTGGTTTTGTCATTAGGCATCATCTTAATGGTTAACTGGTGGATGAGGGCCCAGCCCACCGTGGGTGGTGCCAGCCCTCTGGGCTGTGTGAGAAACTAGCTGAGCAAGTCGGGATAAGAAAGCCAGTGAGCAGCGTTCCTATGCGGCCTCTGCTTCAGCTTCTGCCCTCAGCTCCTGGCCTGACCTTGTCTGAAGGCCAGGTAAGCTGAAATAAACCTTTCCTCCTGTAAGCTGAAATAAACCTTTCCTCCCCACGCTGCTTTCTGTCAGTGTTTTATAACAGCAACAGAGAAGCACACTAATCCGCTGTGTGTGGTGGAAGACACGAAGCACTTCCAGACCACAGAGAGAGGAGACACCTGAGCCCCTCGGTGTGGCCGGAACTAACCCAAGAGAGAAAGTGAAAAGATGCACATGCCAGAGGCTCCCCCTGCCTGCTATGCTGCTCAGGCAAAGGGCAGCTGAGCCTCATGCTTCAGTCCAAAAACGTGTCAGCATGGGCAGAGGACAACTGGCCAGAGGGTTCCCACCGTGCTATTAGCCTTAGAAACTGGCCTGGTAAGCTGGTCCATGGGAGGCATGGTTGCTATGGTAGCTTCCACCAGCCGCTCCCTTCCCTCTCTGCTCCAGCTGAGGTGACAGAACACCAAGCTCCCTGCACAGAATTCTGAAGAACGATCACAAACCACTCACCACACCCTGGGCTTAAACAGGGAAGGAACCCCCAGTAACCATAGTAACCTAGATAGCTTAATGCCTTTCTGAGAGAACTGTTTTCAGGGGACAAAGCCTCACATTTCCCCCTTTAATGATGGGTTCACTGGAAGAATAAAAGGCAGAGAAACCCAAGAACAGTTGAAATGCAGGCTCCACAAAGATCTAGGAACTGTGGTCTACTTTGGCGTGGCTGGAATTAGAAATGATTTCAGAAAGCCCAGAAAGCTGTGTGGTTGAGACTGGTTAGACCCCAAAGATGGCCATTAGTGGGGTACAGAGAGCCACACTGACCTGTCCCACCAGGGTTTGACCCCCACTTCTTCCCATGAAACCCCATGTCCTGGCTTCCTCTGACTCACGGGATCCATCCTTCACCAGAGCTTTCCCGAAGACCGGTCACCCACCATAATATTAACCTTTCACCTCAGCTTCTCCTCTTGGCTCAGGTAACTGTTTGAACACTTGGTCCCCAGCTGTTTGGGAAGGCTGTGGGAGGAGGTGGAGCCTCCAAGGAGGAAGTGGACCACTGCGGGCAGACCCTGAGATTCTGAAGCCCAGCCCCATCCTGACCCATCTCTGAGTCGTCATTGGCCCAGATGTGAACAAACCCCACCAGGATGGACTGGCCCTTCAATCCATGAACGAAAATTAAACCCACCACCACCGCCACACACACAAGCTGCTTCAAATCTGGCATTTGCATGAAGTGATGAGAAAAATAGATAAGGCATGTAATTTTCTACTGAAATTAGGAAGAAATAGAATCTGATATTCTGTTTATCTTTTCATAGCAGGCCCCATCAAGACAAGCCCAGTTTCCTGTCCCAGGGCTAGGCCAGGCTATGCTGCTCCCGGGCTCCATTTGCACAGCTTAGTTGGCCAGAACCCTCCATCTTGCTCACCACCATCTTGAGGCTAGTTAGTGCTGCTAGAGAGCTCCAGCCCTGCCTGATAAGCCTGCCTCTCGTCACTCATCAAAGTTTTGTTTTTTTTTCCCAACAGATGAAGACTATTGCAGAGTTACACAACTGGTCAAACACAGAGAATAAGTGTCTGTGAGGTGCCAGCCCTAGGTGACACATCTACAATGCAACCTCTACTAGACCTAAGGCTTAAGGGACTACTGGATCGGGGGAGAAAAGAATATTAATACATCTCTCAACTCTCACCAGTGTGGCTTCCTCATGCAACAGATGGTGATTAACCCAGAAAGCCACAACTAGGCAAAGCACAGAGAACAAGAGACTGCAGGAAGCTTGTGAGACTACAGGATGCTTGTCCCTACATAGGACACCTATCTCACACCTCTGCCACCTAAGGATCAGTGACCACTGCAGAAAAGGGGGGGGGGATTTTTAGAGCTAGAGGTGGTGGATGACCACAAGGAGCAAGAGTTTTCCAGGCTTCTGGGAACTTGCTCATATGAACTCTCAGCATGCACAAGACCCACGCAAGCTCAAGCCAGACAAAATCCCAGCACAGACGTGGGGAGGTGCCAGGCGTGGTGGTGCACGCCTTTAATCTCAGCACTCCAGAGGCACAGGCAGGTGATCTCTGTGAGTTCAAGGACAGCCTGGTCTACATAGTGAGTTCCAGGCCAGCTGGGACTAAAGGGAAACCCTGTCTCAAAAAGACAAAAAAAAAAAAAAAAGAAGTTGGGAAGTTGCCAGGCATGGTGGTGCATGCCTTTAATCCCAGCACTGGGGAGGCAGAGGCAGGTGGATCTCTATGAGTTCAAGGCCAGCTTGGTCTCCATAGTGAGTTATAGGACAGCTGGGGCTATAGGAAGACCCTGTCTCAAACAAACAAACAAACAAACAAACAAACAAACAACCCTGGGGAAGAACCCCCAGCCTTAGCTGAGGGACCACTGGTGTCCAGTGGATGGAACACACTGAAGGACATTTGGGCACACACGGTTGACTCGATAGGTGATGGGTATACTTACATGTTTTGCAATTTCTGCTGGCAAGCTCATCTTTCTAAGGCCTGGTGGGTTTTGTAGTGAGTGGTGGAATCAATAGTTGTTGCTTTGCCAGGACCCTGCAGCCTTCCGTGACACTGGACTAGCTATGGGGTGATTTTCTCAGTTCAGGATTCTCCTGAGAGGACTCTAGGCTGGGTCAAGTCGACAGGGTGGCTAACCAGGACACCTTCACGAATAGGGATGTAGAGACTCCCAGACCTTCCTAAGACACATTGGCCACTTTTCAAAGCATTTGATTCTTTTTCCTTGATAATTCTTTTGTGTTGTCTATTACTGAAAATGCTTTTATCTGTTCATGATAAATGTCTGTCTTCTTGACACTTATTCCTGCTGATTTTGCATTTTGTAATACAGCAGGACATGTTATGAGTACACCCTGCCATGTCATTTATAGACATAATAAACCTCAGGATTTCTCAATAAATGCCTTACTAATTGATTTCTACTGAGAGACATGTCCATTATTCTGATTTTTTTCCGTGTTTTTTTGTTTTTTGTTTTTTTTCCTGAGACAAGGTCTCCCTATAGCCCCAGCTGGCCTGGAACTCAGTCTGTAGACCAGGCTGGCCTTGAACTCACAGAGATCCACCTACCTCTGCCTCCCTAGTGCTAGGATTAAAGGCATGCACCTGCACCACCACACCTGGCTTAAAGACGGTTCTTAGCCGTCATGTGGGTGCTGGGAATCGAACCTGGGTCCTCTGAAAGAGCAGTTGGCGCTCTTAACTACTGAGCCATCTCTCCAGCCCCAATTTTTTCCATGTTTTAAGAACAGTGTCTTAATCTACAACAAACTTTCTTCTGACCCCAAGATGACCAATGCTTTGTTGAAGAATCATCTGAAAACTGCATCCAGGTGTTCTATTGGCTTCCCCAGGACGCTCACTTCTCTCTACAAGATGACCAAGTGTATTCTGAAATTTGACGTTTCCTGAAGGGATGCCGAAGTGTGTGTGTGTGTGTGTGTGTGTGTGTGTGTGTGTGAGAGAGAGAGAGAGAGAGAGAGAGGGAGAGAGAGAGAGAGAGAGAGAGAGAGAGAGAGGTCCCTGCTTAATATGTGGGAAACTATATTAGCAATATTAAGCCCATTTGATTAAAGCATTCTTCTTTTATGAGTTCTTTTGTGACAGGGTCTCCCTGTACCTCCAATTGACTGGCCTGGAACTTACTATGTAGACCTGGCTGGCTTCAATCACACAGAGATCTAGGTCCCTCTGCCTGCAGAGTGCTGGGATTAAAGGCATGCACCGCCATGCCTGGCTGATTAGAACATGTTTAATATATTCTCTGGCACACTGCCATTAAAGGGCAGGTGTATTTTCCATACTTTCTACAGACTGAATTTAATGATCTGTTTATTGCAATTATAGAAAATTGGTGACAGCACTGCTCCCTATGGACAACATTCTTACACCTATGATGTAAGACTCGATTTTGGATTACAATCCCCAGGTCACACTCTGGTTCCCCAGAGGCATCTCTGTAGGGATGGGACACACAGAGTACTCCCTGTCTAATCCACACCAGCTAACCCCTCCCTCAGGACTGCTGATGTCATTTGATACAGTGGCTGTATTTAATGGAATTTTTTTCCCTCTAAGATCAGCATGTTAAATAGAGAAGAAGCTGTCCCCATTTTACTAGCCTCCTGCCCCATAAATCGTCTTATAATAAATTCCTTTTCCAATTTAGTACCAAGAAAAAATTGTTTCCTTCAATAAGCCAGTCTGTTTCCTTGGATCAGATACTAAAAGCTATTTTTGTTGTTGTTGATTTTTCAGAATTAAATGGAAAGAGCCCAGTCTCAACTTTTGAGATAATGTAGAAAAGCAAAGGATGGAAAACTGAAGAGGATTACTGGAAGGGAAACCGGGCATCCAGTCAACGATACTTAGCAAGGCCGTACTGTGTGTGCCCAGTGCTGTAGAAGGAAACGGGCATCCAGTGAACGATACTTAGCAAGGCTGTACTGTGTGTGCCCAGTGCTGTAGAAGGAAACGGGCATCCAGTGAACGATACTTAGCAAGGCTGTACTGTGTGTGCCCAGTGCTGTAGAAGGAAACGGGCATCCAGTGATCGATACTTAGCAAGGCCGTACTGTGTGTGCCCAGTGCTGTAGAAGGAAACGGGCATCCAGTGAACAATACTTAGCAAGGCCGTACTGTGTGTGCCCAGTGCTGTAGAAGGAAACGGGCATCCAGTGATCGATACTTAGCAAGGATGTACTGTGTGTGCCCAGTGCTGTAGAAGGGGCACTGGACCTGGATGAGAATGATAGCCACAATTCACTGACCACTATCTGTCAGACTGTTCTAGACTATTCTATGAGCCTTAGCTAACTAGTCCCTCATCTAAACTCACAACGACATATTACCATTATCACTTTCTGACTGGTGAAGGATCTGAGGTTCACTGTGACTGAGTGACCTGTCCAAGGTAGGTGTGAGCTGGGCAAGCTTAGGAACTCAGGAGATCCGCCCCAAGCCAGGCCTAGGCAAGTGGAGCCAGTGTTCCCACTCCCTAATCTGATCTACAAACGTTCAAATGGCCTTCACAGCAGGAAAGGCAGTATCTATTTAAGGAAGGGAGACACAGGTACACGCAGCATTTAGAAATTCAAAAGAAGAACCGTGCAATGCACTCTACATCCTTTATATCAGAAACTAGAAGAAAAACTGTCCAGAAAAGCTCAAGCATAGTGTGGTGGGAGGGTTTGTGGTTTTTTGGTTTATTTTTTTTTCAGAAACAAAATGTGAAGTGAGACCTGAGGAAAGAGCAAGATGTTGATAGATCATGAACTTTATAAAAGGCCAGGAAAGGATGAGTATGAGTTCCATGTGAAGACTTATGGGCAGGAGCAAGGATCCTGGAAAACAGAGCTCTGAGCAGGAAAAGGGCAAGGTTTAACTGGAAAGGCCAGCTGGTATCGGACGAGTTGGGGAAACACTGGTGCACACTGGGAAAACTGAAACCCAGAGAAGCAGCAGGTAAAAAGTCATCCAACTAGCATGTGGATGCGCCAAGAGCCAAGCCCAGCTCCTCTCATGCCAAGGCTCCTCGCCACATGCCAGGAGCAGCTCCGGCCCCGGAAAGAGGGGAGTGCCGAGAGCCACGGGAGCCTCCACCAGGACAGGAGGTGGCTGGGTTCAGCTGGGAGACAAAGACGAGACCTTAAGGAAATCAGTCATCTATTCCCATGCCAAAAGCAGTGGAGGAGGAAGCTCTAGCCAGCGCATGATCCTCACACGGCACCTGCCGCAGACAGAATGGAGAAGGGTGGGGCTCCGGGCCAGGGCTTGGTTGACTAGAGATTAGTAGAGGGGGACTAGGAGAGTGGTTGAAGTGCCTGGACATAGACTGGAGGAGGCTATGGAAGCTCCTTAGACAGGGAGTCCTTGCATAAGGGCAGGAGACCAACAGGACTCTGGCTTGTGAGACGAGGGCTTCCTGAAGGGTCAAGAAAAGGTAGTCTTCTGTCCAGGCCAAGGGGCATCGGGAGGTGGGGGCTGCTTAGGTCTCACAGGAGGAGAACTCTCAGGACTGGTTTGGGCTCCAGAATAATCAGAGTTCCATAGGTACAGCCCAGTCCCCGAGGGCCACTGGGCTGCAAATTCATGCAAACTTCAAGGCAAGAGACACCTGGTTCAGATTTAGCACCGAGAGTTTGACACCAAGGAGGGAGGAACTCTTATTGGGAGTGTCCCTTACAGGGCACAAGGTGCAGCCTCGGGCTTGTGGGCATCCATGCCACTCGCCACCCAGCTCCACTCCTGCTTCTCTGCCCATTCTAACCTGGGCCACACTCCCTTCACATGGCTCAGTGATAAGGCAGGGACAAGGAAGCTCTGACAAGCGTCAGGTGTCCTAGACAAGATCTCCCAAGCCAGTCAGCTGACTGTGCTACGAGGAAGAGAGAGAGAGAGAGAGAGAGAGAGAGAGAGAGAGAGAGAGAACATCAGATAGGGAGAGGGTAACAGACTGTCCCGAAAAGAATTGGAGGCTCTTCTGCTAGCAGAAGAGGAAAGAGAATTATCATGTGTTACTAGGATTGGCTTCAAACACACACACACAAACCTAAGGACTGTATGTATACATACACATACATGTGCATACACATGCACACACACATACATGCACACTTGTACAGCATGGTATTTGAAAGTCAGAGCCAGGAGCTGGGAGTGGGACTCCTGAGCATTTGTCCTGGCCTTGTAGGTCAGAGGCACCTCAAGGGTTAGTCAACTCTAAGTCATAATGATGTCTGTCTGCATGGCAGGCTCCTGGTATCAGGTGATAATTTCAGCATCCTGAGGACAGAGGGAGTGGAGGGTAAGGAGAAGAGTATCAGAAGCTCAGGGGGATGTGCTGGATCAGGCTGAGGGAAATGTCTCCTGAGAGGGCAGATGAGGGGCTGCTCTGCATGGCTCCCCAGGGATGGGGTGCTCAGCACCTTGACTATAGCATTCGGACAGCAGAGAGAACAGGGGAGGTCTCAGCCTCTGATGGCACCGGGTTGGGAAATCGGCAAAAGAGGAGAGAAAAGACGCCAAAGTGTCAGGTGGAGGGTGGGCATGGCTGACTGACAGCGAGCAGCTGGCCCAGGTAGAGACCACGCCGGTCCCATGAGTTGCAAGTGGCTGGGCAGTGTCAGCAGGCCAGCCAGAGGCAAAGTGCACAGGGGCTTGTTCCTGCGCAGACAGTTTACCCATCTGTCTGTCCCACTGAACTAAAGAGTCAAGGCAGTGCCAACCACCTCTGCAGTACACACCTAGCACAACAGCCTGCACCACAGAAGGCAAGGGGTGTTTACAGAAAGATGCTCTCAATAGACCTGCACAACAGTGTTCACACACAGGCGGGATTTCCCATATTTGCAGGAGTCTTGAGAGAGACCTTACTGCCCTTTCTTTTTGCTGTCCCAACAACTCACACAAGGAAAAGGTAGTGAAGGCTCTTCAAAGTGGTTGTTAAACTGGCAGTGGGTTGCTATAATGAGGGTGGAGTTTCCTTCCCCTGAGGAATTTTAAGCAGTGACTAGATAAGCAGACAGAGAGGATGAGTCAGAAATGGTCCTGTGGTCTCCAGATGATAATGAGCTCCCTGAACTGTGCAGACAAATGGACTTCCTATGAGCTTTATTTTAGTTTTAACAAGAGATAAATAACAGGAGGGACTGAATAGTGGATATTTGGATGTAGTTTCTGCTGAGTGAGTTAGAGCATGTGTACACACACACACACACACACACACACACACACACACACACACGGCTATGAGAAGCTCATCACTGCGGGGTGGGATACACTCTCCTGACAAGGAAGGGCTGGAACCCAGGGCCGGACCATCAATCACACAATCTGATCAGAGTGGAGCCTTCTACAGTCACAACTGTAGAATGATCTGGCTCTGAGGCCTGGGGAAAAATACCCAGTGAGGGAAGGACCTGCCTTTCATCAAAGAAGTAGCAGATCAGCAAGGCCAGGACAGCAGGGTCAGGACACCGGAGAGGAGCAGAGTAGGAGGCAGATCAGCAAGGCCAGGATAGCAGGGTCAGGACACCGGAGAGGAGCAGAGCAGGAGGAAGATCAGCAAGGCCAGGACAGCAGGGTCAGGACACCGGAGAGGAGAAGAACAGGAGGAAGATCAGCAGGCCAGGACAGCAGGGTCAGGACACCGGAGAGGAGCAGAGTAGGAGGAAGATCAGCAAGGCCAGGACAGCAGGGTCAGGACACAGGAGAGGAGCAGAGCAGGAGGAAGATCAGCAAGGCCAGGACAGCAGGGTCAGGACACCGGAGAGGAGCAGAGCAGGAGGAAGATCAGCAGGCCAGGACAGCAGGGTCAGGACACTGGAGAGGAGCAGAGCAGGAGGCAGATCAGGAAGGCCAGGACAGCAGGGTCAGGACACCGGAGAGGAGCAGAGCAGGAGGCAGATCAGCAAGGCCAGGACAGCAGGGTCAGGACACAGGAGAGGAGCAGAGCAGGAGGAAGATCAGGAAGGCCAGGACAGCAGGGTCAGGACACAGGAGAGGAGCAGAGTAGGAGGCAGATCAGCAAGGCCAGGACAGCAGGGTCAGGACACCGGAGAGGAGCAGAGTAGGAGGCAGATCAGGAAGGCCAGGACAGCAGGGTCAGGACACCGGAGAGGAGCAGAGCAGGAGGCAGATCAGCAAGGCCAGGACAGCAGGGTCAGGACACAGGAGAGGAGCAGAGCAGGAGGAAGATCAGGAAGGCCAGGACAGCAGGGTCAGGACACCGGAGAGGAGCAGAGCAGGAGGCAGATCAGCAAGGCCAGGACAGCAGGGTCAGGACACAGGAGAGGAGCAGAGCAGGAGGAAGATCAGGAAGGCCAGGACAGCAGGGTCAGGACACAGGAGAGGAGCAGAGTAGGAGGCAGATCAGCAAGGCCAGGACAGCAGGGTCAGGACACAGGAGAGGAGCAGAGTAGGAGGCAGATCAGCAAGGCCAGGACAGCAGGGTCAGGACACCGGAGAGGAGCAGAGCAGGAGGCTTTTCAGTTCTCAGAACACAGAAATAACTGACCCACCCATTTAAGAAAAAAAATGAAAGAAAAAACCTAACTCCCTATTAGGCATCTACAATTCTTTATCCTCTTGGGACTAGAAGCAGCTTTACAGGAATTAGAAGGATGCTAATGTTCTTTTCCTTTTTTTAGACTCAGAATGCAGAGGTTTCCATTTCCTGAGCTAACCTGAGCTGCCTGGCACTAAGGAGGACTCCCTGGCCTTCCTCTGATGAATCACCTTCCTCTGGGCTCCCAGCGCCCATCCCCCCAAACTTCCTGCTCTGGAAGGATGAAACTTCCAACATGGCCCCAGGCTGGTTACACCTGAGAGAGGCTGGGTGACCCTGAAGGATGCACAGCCTTCTCCAGGCATGAGTCAGAAGTGGGTGGGTTCCAACTGGATGGTGGGACACTTGGGCTGTGTGGATTTGGGCACAACTGCTTGCAAATTGGTTTTACATGAAGGATGCTTGTACTCATAAATTATTACTTATTGTTAAAAAATGAAAAAAAATAAAGTAATAGAAAAAAAAGAAGTGGGTGGGATGGAGACAAGAGAAAAGGGACCCCTTCCTCTCCAGACATTTTCCCTGGAAACCTGAAAAAAAATGAAAGTAAAAGAAGAAATCAAAATGAAAGAATTACAAGCTGGCCATCTGTGCTTGCAAGGAACCCCCAAGGGTGGCCGGGGGGCGGCTCCCGGCAAGCCAACTCCACGGGGGACACTCTGGCAGCCCCTGTTCTTGCTCAGGTCTGCCTTCAACTTTCTGAGAACATGAGGAAGGGCCCAATTCCTCTCAGGCCTTTCCAGTTTGCAGAAGCCCTTCAGATTACGTCATCCTGTCGTCTCGGGTTTCCTTCCTCGTTACACCACAGCCTCCTTCCATGAGACGAGACGCCACAGACAGCCTCCTTCCACGAGACGCCACTTGCTTTTCCAGAGCCGCTGACCTCCCATGTGGTACCAGATTCAGAAAAGCCTGTTCAACAGAAGGTCTGACTTCTAACTTGTTCTACTTTCTGAGTTAAGAGGCTAAAAAATCTTGGGACCAACTGCACATCAAAACCACCCAGAAGTTAAAAAAAAAACAAAACCTCAAGCCTCACCCAGGCCTACTTAATAGAATACTAAATAATAAAAGAAACTTCATTAGGACGGGGTTAAATGGCCCAGGTGATGCTAGTATGATTCCAAACTGGGCCCTGCTGGGCCTAGTCTTCATCAAATTCACTTGTATTAATGTCCGATGGAATCAAGCCCCAGCTCACAGCCACTACAGGAAATCAGTGATGTCTCCTTAAATTCTTAGTCATCCAAATTCAGTTCCTGTTAGAAACACATTGTCAAGTGTTAAAATGCAGATTCTTGTGTTCAATCCCCAGAACCCAAGATGGAAGAAGAAAAGGACCCTGACCTCCACATGTCTATGCTGTGTGTTCGAACACATACACACACACACACACACACATCAAACGCATATAAAAAATAAAAATTTTAAATAAACATTTCTTAAATGGGAGAGAGAGAGAACCCAGCACGTGAAAACAAGACTTTGAAGACTGACCATTTTACTTCAAAATGTGTCCCAGTGCTGGCTCCTTCGAGGCCTGTGTTTGTCTCTTTCCCTTGTATATCTTCCACTGTGGTCTTACGCCAGGCCCATCCTTCATCTACATAAATCTGGATAAGCCTATGATTCACTCATCAATGAAGCTAAATATTGACCTCATATGCCTGTTAAGGATAAGGGACAGGGATTTTGTAGGGACCAGGCTTAAAATTGGGGAGCAAGTGAAGAGAAGAGTTGTCTTGGTCCTAGTCCAGAGGGGCACGTCAGGGAACAGAGAAGGAGCTTCTATCTAGCTCTTCAAAAGAGAAGATCAGTCGGCAGCAACACAGAGGACGGTGGAGAGCAGCCCGGTGCAGAAGGATGCAGTGGAGCAGCACATTCTGTGACACCAGGCCAGTCCTCAGGGTGATACACATGGCTCAGACCCCCCCATTCCTGCCAGGTCTGGATGGACAAGCTCAAGTTACTTAGTTCGCTGTGCTTAATGTGCACGTATTAAGTGCTTGGCACAATGCCCTTTAGACACACAATCAGTAAAACCTCCTATGCCTGTGTGGGAAAGGGACAATTTATTAACCCCTTGCCCAGAATACAACCAAAACCCATGAGATTCAGTCACATTTCCACGGCCACACAGTTAACAAATGGCTGAACTGGAACTCAACCCAAATTTGTCCCACTACGAACCCATTTTTCTTAACCACTCTGTGTATCAGTCCCTGCCTCTTGCTGCCTAACGGTCATTTGACAGAAAATTAAGCAGCCTACTCTTTGGTGATGATCTGCCTCTGTATCTAAGGAATATGACCCTCAGGGTGAGGACAGTGTCTGTCGTTCCCTTTGTATGTCATGAGGTCTCAATAACAGGTTTTGATGCTGATGATAAAGACAGCAGTGATTTAACCAGGCAACAGCTAGACGCCTGCTGGTCAGCTGCTCCTTTGTGCTGTTAACCAAGATGGAATAAACGAACAGGTGAGTGAGCAAGCACACAAACAGGGCGAGCTGCTTTCTGTCAATGAAGCTCCTTATAATCTCATGCCTGCTTTTAAAAATCAGGGGCTAGAGAGAGATGATTTAGTGGTTAAGAGAACTGACTGCTCTTGCAGAGGCCCCGGGTTTGAAACCCAGCACCCACATGGCAGCTAGCAACTGTCCATAACTCTAATTCCAGTTGATCCAATGCCCTTTTCTGACCTCCTCCAGCATTGCAGAACACAGGTGCACTTAGCCACAGGCAGGCATGTACACATAAAATTAAATATATAAAAATAAGATCCCAATCCACTAATAGAGAACAGATTTGAGGTAAATTCTCATCTTTGATTATCAGTGACCACATTTATCATGTCAAAGAATGGTGAGGCTGGGAGGAAACACACAGGCACACGCACACACACACACACACACACACACACGCACGCACACACACACGCACACACACACACACACACACACACACACGCATGCATGCAATACACTCACACCCAAAACATACCTTCTCAGATCTTTACCTTACTCTTTCTTTAACTGGATAGTGCAAGGCACCGGGGACTGGGAAGAATGGAAGGGCAGAGTGGTCCCCAGTGTTGATGGCAGTGATGTAACAGCAGCTGCACCAGCCTATAGCTGCACCTGCCAGATGCTACTGGCCAAGTCCCTAGCCAGCTACATATAAGATAACTCTGACAGACACCCAGAGCCAACAGGACCAGCCTAGTAAGTGTAAAGCACTGGGCTCCATCCCCAACACTGAAAAAAGGAAAGGGGGGGGGGAATGGAAAAGGAAAAGAGAAAGGATAAATGCAGAGATACATGTGTACTCGGCCTCTTTCAGGCTGTCAAGACTTTCAATCTCTCTCCTCTTCTGAAAGACAAGGATAATGCCTTCCTTTACAGAGACGTGGGGAAAGGAAAGAGGGAGGGCTGCTTCTAGTCATCTGTAAGTCATGTGTTACATATTCTCAAATGATGGTGAAGTAGACTGCACTTTAAGTCCACATGTCTTCTATTTCTACATCAAACACTTAATGAGTAAATTGTTTCTTCTTATCTTCAAAGTCACCTATTACAAGAGTTCCCACACTTTCCTTCCTGGATGGGACGATGCTTCATGAGAGACTTGTTCACAGAAGCTTCACAGCACCTTGTTGACTGAAACAAAGGGTATGAAACAGTGCATATATCTTTTTAGGCATGATGGAAATTTCTCAAATGTTACACATTTATACACATAAACTATGAAGATTGGCTACCTTGAGAAGTGGGATTCTTTCAAAGTGTATAAAACACTTAAAAATGCTAAAAAAAAACTTGACCATGGGCATGCATTACTTTTATATACATAAAAACCTAAATAGCAAAAACAGCAACCGGGCTGCAGGAATAGTGCAGCTGTTAAAGTCTGAGGCTAAGAACTGCAAAAAAAGAAGTTCAATTCTCCAGAACCCACAAATGATTGCTGTCCTTTCAGCTAAAAAAAAAAAACAACAAAACAGCAACCAAAGGCCAGGCATGGTGGCGCACGCCTTTAATCCCAGCACTCAGGAGGCAGAGGTAGGCAGATTTCTGTGAGTTCGCCAGCCTGGTCTACATAGTGAGTTCCAGGACAGCTGGGGCTACAGGAGGACCCTGTCTCAAAAAAAAAAAAAAAAAAAAAAAAAAAAAAACAGCAACTAAAATCTCCACTGTGACAGAAGGCTTAGTTGAAAGTGTATACAGATCCACATGGGGTTATCAGGCCACAACAGGAACAGGAACATGTAGCTTTCAAACATCACTATTCAATCCACACGTTAAGTGCCTGACGTTGGCCGACACCGACAATTGTTACTCACAAACATACTGAGTACTGCATACTGTCCTGGACCATGGGCTGGCAGCCTCAGCCCATGAGCAGATCCTACCCATTTCCATGAGCAGATCCCTACCCATTTTCATAAGCAGAGTTTTCTATATTGTCTGTGGCTGTTCTGTTAAATAAGTATAGCGACTAGTCACAACGGAGACACCTAGCTGCAGAGCCACGATTATCTCCTACTCAACATCTGAAGAAAAAGGCTGTCACCCCAAATGTTTGTTAATGAGGCCCAATGGGGAGCAACTACAGGTCTTGCCTGTCCCCATGGGACTTGGAGTTGAATCCTGTGGCTCTCAGCTACAGAAATTGGTGTGATTGTAACACGCCAACAAAAGCAGACACACGTGTGCCACAGTGGAGTATTACAGGCATTTGACCTAGTTGGAAACATTGTGGAGAGCCATGGAGAGCCAAAAGCAGCAGGTTCAAAAGCTCCATGATAGACAGAAGATGGACATGAGCTCTAGCAGCCAGAGTTAACAGCATGACACGGGTTCTGAGCCCAGATACAGGGCGAGGAAAACAGGCAGACAGCCCAGCTCTGTGGACCATGATAAGGAGCTGTGTCTTTATCAGTGGAGAAACAGGGCATCCTAAGGAACACATGAGGCGAGACAAATGTTCAGATCATTTTTCTAGCTTCGGTATAGGCTGCTGAAGGGCCAGGTGGGATGGGCTAACCCTGACCATCCAGAAGCTGAGCTATAACATTCAAAGGTCAGGAGTGTGGACCTCAGAGTAAAGATGGCAAGAATCACAGGAGTAAAGTTGGTGCAACAGAGAGGCAAAAATAAAGGTCACGGGACAGTCCAAACAGTCCTCCTCCTCGAAGGGGGCGAGTCTGACTAGGGGAGTTCCATGGCAGCTGACACCACAGAGATACGCAGATGAGCTCAACCGTGCCAGTGGCTCAGCTCCGTGTCTTGAGGCAGCAGTGGATGCTCAGTCTTTAAGAACATGAATTGGCAGCTGGCTTTCTCAAACTGCCTTAGATGAGGGTCTCAATGAGATGGGGTCTCCCTGTAGCCCCAGCTGATCTGGAACTCACTCTGTAGACCAGGCTGGTCTTGAACTCACAGAGATCCACCTGCCTCTGCCTCCCAAGTGCCAAGAATAAAGGCTTGCGCCACCACGCCCAGCCTTTTTTTTTTTTTTTTTTTGAGACCCTCATCTAAGGGGCAATTAAATTAATTGATGTGGGAAGACTCAGCCTGTGCTGGTTAGTTTCTGTCCACTTGACACACACTAGAGACAGCTGGGAAAAGGGCACCTCAGTTAAAGAATTTCCTCCATCCGACTGGCCGGTGGGCATATCTGTGGGCATTTTCTTGACTGTTGAGTGAGGTGGTAACAGCCCTAATGTGCAAATCCTAGTGATAGGTGTTGATAAGGTTTACATCTGAAATGTCCCCCACAGGCTTCCATCCCAACAGTGTATTATGTTGGAGGGCTGTGGGCCTTTTGGAGGTGGGGTCTTCTGGTAGAAGTAGCTCCCTAGGGGCTAGCCTTGGAAGGTGCTAGCCCAGTGCTCTGGCCTCTTGATCTGCTGCTACATCAATACCTGTCCTCTGCCCATGTTCCTGCCCCTCCGTCCAGCCTTCCCCTCCAGCGGACTGGAATCCCTGAAACCGTGAACCAGAATAACCCTCCCTCTCCAATGTTGTTTCTGTCAGGCATCTTGATCACAGTGATGCTCAAGTAACTAATACGATTGCCTGGGTTACTTCACAGAAACCTGAGCCTGCTTTGCTAAAGACAGACTTTCCTAGTGCCCAAAGGCATCTGATAGACGTCTAAAATGAGACTCGGGCCCAGCATCTCTGTCTTCATACTGTACCCTTTGCTGCCTTAGCCTCTGAGTCACAGAGACACGTCGACAGCTTGGACCTGTTCTGTCCAAGACTGTGCTGGACGTTACCTCCCCACGGCCCCTGGGAAATGGGTATTTCTTCTCCCCAGGTGCTCCACTCAACTTTATCATAAGTCCTAGACCAAACTGTGGGACTAGGGCATCACAGATGATGCTGGCAGCGGGCACTCAGGGTTCCTGGACGAACTTATGAGCCTAGTAAGCACAAAGCAGAATGCAGAAGGATGGAAGACCGTTGAAAGCCATGGCTGTGAATGATGGACAGGCCCCAAGCTTCACCCTTCCTATCTTCTTGAATAAAAGCCAAGTACACCCCGGGAGCTGAGCATCTTGGTGGTGCATCTGGTCACGGCTAGCTCTCTCCATCTCTAAAGCTGACCCCTCCCCATATTAAAGCATTGCCTGTCTTGTTATATAGCTCATGGCTCTGTCCTGATTCTACTGTTTCCATGAGCTAAGATGCTGCCATCCTGTCTCACCTCTTCTGGCCCCACGGTCCAGGTCACTGCACTACTAAGTCTCAGTGTGTGCTATGTTCAGATGGATTTACTCCCCTGGGAGCCAAGCTGGCTGCAGAGAGGGAAAAAACAATACAGGAAGTTCCACTGAAACCTTGGAGGCATCGCTCGGTGTGTGCAAAGCCAAGTTACACACAGTCAGACTCATAGTCATACACAGACATACATGCACGCATACATACATACACACACATATGACCACACAGACACCACACAAACACACAGATACTCTTGCACACACATATACATATAGAGACACATATACACACATACACACATACAAGCACACCCACAACACACATACACATACACACACAGTTCCTCAGAGGTATGACTGACAAATAAAGAAGTGAACATGCACAGTGTCTGGACACATGTGAATACCTTGGTGCTGTCACCTCCAGCAAGGTGAGAGCATATCAAATATCTCTCAAGGTCCTTATGCATGTGCTTTGCTTGTGTGGGTGGGAAGGAGAGGTGTGCACTGTATGTGCAGTGGGAGCACTAACACGGCGCAGTGGGTGCACTAACACGGTGCAGTGGGACACTAACACGGCGCAGTGGGAGCACTAACACCGCACAGTGGGAGCACTGACACGGCGCCGTGGGAGCACTGACACGGCACAGTGGGAGCACTGACACAGCGCAGTGGGAGCACTGACACGGTGCAGTGGTAGCACTAACACGGCACAGTGGGAGCACTAACACGGCATCTACCCTCTTGTGATGATTGGTGTTAGCTGTCAACTGGACAGAATCTAGATTCCCTTGTGGGACGGGCCTTGAGAATGTCTGTGGTGATTCTGATCGTGTCCGTCAAGGCGGGGAGACCCAGGCACTCTGTGTGCCACCATTCCCTAGGCAGGCATCCTGGACTGTGGGTGGGGAAAGTGAGCTGAGCTCTGCATGTGCACGTTAATTCCTTGCTGTCTGTTCTGGACTGTGGATGGGATGTGATCAGCTGTTCTAACTCCCTACACCTTGATTTGCCTGCAGCATGGACTGGACCTGGAGCTGGAGACAGGTCAGCCCTGCTCCTCAGGCTGCTTTTGTAATGAACATTAATCACAGCAACAGAAAGGAACTGAGACAGCCCTTAACAAATCCTGTAGCTCACGGTGCAGCAGCATCAAGTGCAGACACCGCTGGCAGGTGTTCACCCCGTGTCACAAACCCTGTCCTCATCACCCATGGCTCGGCGCCCCCACTCCACCCCTCTAACCACTTTGACACTCTTGCAACATCACCTCCCAGTGATTCCAACCAGCTCTTCCAGGACTGTCTTCTCATTCACAGAAGCTCCATGGAGCCATCTGCAACTCCTCCCATTCTGCCAGCCCGAAGATTCCTGGTCCTTTCTTCAAGATCCACTGAGCACCACACTGTCATTGGCCCAACCAAACACTGACCAAGCCACTGCCACCTCTTGCCAGATGATGAGCCTTACCAGCCTCTCCACTTATGCTCTTTGTCCTACAAGTCTGCTCTCACTGCAGCACCCAAAAATGACTCTATTAAACATAAGTCTTGTCACCACGTCAGAGCCTCTGCTTGGGATCATGCACAAAGGCTCCCATTACACACTGCAAGGAAAGTACACTTCTTCTCAACCTCAATTTTAAAGCTCATCTCCTGCTATGCCCTGGTCTCCTGGTTCTTCTTTAAAGATCACATATACCACGGGGCCTTTGCACATACTACTCCTGCCCAGATATCTGCCCAAGTGGCTTTCTCACTTCCTTCAGGTCTGTACCCTAAAGTCACCCTTTCACTGACATCTCTGCAAGAAACTTTAATTCTCGCCTTTCTCTTGATGCCTTCTGTTCTCACTTTATTTTCCTCCTTCCTTTTTTAGTTTCTTCAGACAGGGTATTTTGTAACCCAGGCTGCCTCAAACTTGATTTGTACCCAAGGATAACCTGAATCCCCATTCCTGTCTCCAACTCTTGAGTGCTTGGATTGTAGGCCAGCACCACCACGCCCAGATATTTCTCCTTCCTTTCTACGAACAAATAGATATAGCATTATTCTAGTTTGGCTTCTCTACTGCTATGACAAAACACTCTGACCAAAACCAACTTGGGGAGGAAAGAGTTTATTCAGCTCACCTCTCCTGGGTGAGTTCATCACTGAGGGAGCCCAAGGTGGGAACTCAGGGCAGGAATCTGGAAGCAGGAGCTGAAGCACAGGCCATGGAGGAACGCTGCTTACTGGCTTGCTCCTCTGGCCCATGTGCCAACTGCTTTCTTATACAATACAGGACCACCTACTCAAGGTGTGGCACTACCCACAGTGGGTTGGGCCCTCCCACATCGATCAACAATCTAGAAAATACTCCACAGACATGGCCACAGGCCAGACCAATGGAGGCAATTTCCCAATTAAGGCTCCCTCAACCCACACATGTCAAGTTGACATTAACACTGTCCAGCACACGCACTGAACAAAGGATTATTGCTTTGACCCATGTCATATTTTATAAACGAAAAGAGAAAGTAACCATGCAGTAGATAGGAATTATATCTCAGATGGAGGAAAATCCAGTTTTCCTGCGCTCTGGAATTTCTACAGAGAGCCGAGATCACGGAAGCCACCGACCCTGGGGATGTGTGCTGTCTCATTTTTACTTCTGGAGCAAGTTTTAAAAGAGAGAAAACTCAGAAGCCCAGACAATAAGATGTTTATACCTTATGGAAAGCTTCATCCAGTCACCGTGAGTTAATATCTAAGCTGATGACAACTGGAAACTGGATTTTTGAGAACTGTAAGCCAGCCAAAGGACTGGTTCTAGTCAGTAGAACAGCAAATCTAGCCTGACAGCTTGGACTCTGGATAAAACACTGGAGCTTGGGCTGGAGAGATGGCTCAGTAGTTAAGAGTACTGACTGCTCTTGCAGAGGACCCAGGTTTGATTCCCAGCTCCCACACGGTTGCTAACAATCATCCGTAACTCCAGTTCCAGGGGACTCAATGCCTTCTTCTGATCTCGGAGGGCATTGCGGAACATGGGTGCACTTACACACATGCAGACAATACACTCATATACATAAAATAAAAATAATAAAAACATGTTTTTGAAAGACTGGTGGTTTAATTCTTTTTTAATATTTATTTACTTATCTTTTTATTTACTGGGGCATGAAGGCATTCACATGCCACAGCACATGTGTGCAGGTCAGAGGGCAACTTTCTGGAGCTGGGTCTCTCCTCCTACTATGTTGCTTCTGGGACTTGAACTCAGGTCCTCAGACTTGGCAACAAGCACCCTTCCCCTCTGAGCCATCTTGCCAGCCCAACTGACATTTTACCTGGAAAGTGTCATGGTAGAGAACAAAACAGAGGTTTGGAGCAGGCAACCTGGGCTCTTCTGTCTACCAGCTGAGTGGCCTTGGACAAGTTACTTCACCACTCTGAATTTGAGTTTTCTAAACTATAAAACATGGGTCACAGTTTAATGATCAGAAGAACTCCATTTTGAACAGAGAAACCTTCACTCTTTGCTCAAGGCTGCACAGAAAATTCCAGGCAGCCCAGACCCCTCCCCTTCCCTTGCGTTTGTCCAACCTTGAAACACAGACATGATTAATTGCTGGTTTTGGCTTCTGTAACTTGTTTATCCTGCTTAAAGTCACCCTGAAACTTTCTAGGTGGGCCAGACATGCAAAGCAGCTCTGCTTTAAAAGGGGCTTCTTTTGGCCTATTCAGCCACAGCAGTCTTAATTAGGCAGCCAGACTGTTTGCCAACAGTGTGGGTTTTTGTTTTGTTTGAATAAATTTAACATTTGATTTGAGTCTGATAGTCTTTTCCCAGTTTTTCAAAACTCCACAACAACAGTGCCTAGAGCTATGGCGTGCTGAGAAGGTTAGACTGTGAAGACCTTTGCCCACAGCAGGGGATTGTGAATGGCTATCCAAACATGTCTGAACTGGAAGAGCAGCATCAAGGGATAACACTGCATAGACACCTCCCTGAAACATGCTCCAACAGGAGGCAAGCCCTTGGCGTGTTCCCAAGAAGACCCTGCAGACAGTAGGAATGCCGGATCCAAAGGAGAAGGGAGAAGAGGTTGGGGCAGGTGCTCACGGGGCTCCTGTCCTGACCCCGGACACCGGGGGGAGAAGCTGGAGTCACCCCAGACACGGGGGGGCGGGAGCTGGAGTCACCCCAGACATGGGGGGGGGAGCTGGAGTCACCCCAGACACGGGGGGGGGGCTGGAGTCACCGATGCTGGCGCCCTCCCAAGTCCCGCTCTTCGTCACCAGGCTTAGCATGAACATTCAAATGCTCTTGCTCACCATTTGGACAACACCCTTTGTGGTTGCTCAGTACAGAGGGTGGAGGTGTCTCAGGTACCTGTTTGTTGTGGCTGGTTGTCTAACCGCCCACTTCCATCCATCCATGCACCATTCATCCATCATGCGTCCATCTATCCATGCATGCATGCATCCATCATGCGTCCATCCATCCATGCGTGCATGCATCCATCCATCCATGCGTGCATGCATCCATCATGTGTCCATTCATCCATGCGTACATCATCCATCATGTGTCCATCCATCCATGTGTGCATCATCCATCATGTGTCCATCCATCCATGCATGCATGCATCCATCATGCGTCCATTCATCCATGCGTGCATGCATCCATCATGCGTCCATCCATCCATGTGTGCGTCATCCATCATGCGTCCATCCATCCATGCGTGCATGCATCCATCATGTGTCCATCCATGCGTGCATCATCCATCATGTGTCCATCCATCCATGCGTGCAGGTATCCATCATGCATCCATCCAACCCTTTTTGTTTAATCTCTCCCTGTGCTTATGCTGAGCACATAAGTGGGGGGGGGTAAAGCATTTGGGATGATCACAAGTGCAGGTTCTGCATTCTAGGAGAGATCTGTAGAGATATATGTGTGTGTGTGTGTGTGTGTGTGTGCACATCTGTGTATACACAGCATTCTTTCAGACTATGACAGAGTATGCACACTGATATCTACTGTGTGTTTCCTACCATCTGAGTACTATGCTCCCTGATTCCTGTGCTACCATGTTTATTTCTTCACAATTCCTCTAAACGGTGGACACAGCTAGTGCCTTTAGTAAACAAACCAGAAAAGCAGATCTGGAGGAACACAAGTCACACACACCCTTCTGAACAGCAAGGCAGGAATTGAACTGAGTGTTTTATCAAGAAGACTCAGAACTGTCCTGCCTGCTACGCCCCATATATAGAGACTTCAGTGTGTTACAGCTTCAATATGTCTGTTCTCTGATGCAATGAAGAAGAGGCTGAGAGTCCAATAAATTAAGCAGTGTCTCCGACTGTTCCTGGGTGTGAAGCTTCTGATGGAAACTAAAGACTGAAGACTTACTCAAAGTTCTAACAACTGGTCGTGTCATTTACTAAGGTGAACGAGGGCATTCTTGGGCCCTCTGGAACAAAAGCTTTTGCAGTTAATGCAAAAGTCCCCTTCGTTGCAGAACTCCCCTCAATGTCAGTTGAGCAAAATTTCTACATCTGCAAATGTATTCTCACTGTGTGAGATGACAGAACAAAGAAAGAGCAGAGATGGGATTCTCATATGAAAGAGGGAATTAATGTGAGATCAGAACCTGTGTATATAAACAGACACTGGGCTAAGGACAACCAGAAATGCTTTCAGATCCAAGCTGTGTGACCTCAGACATCACAGTTAACCTCTCTGAGCCACTTTCTCATCTCTACAATGAAGAGACAATACTGTATGTACTTCTGTGTTTTTTTAAGATAGATTTATTTTACGTGTTTGTGTGCGTACCTGCATGTAGGCTAGCACACTTCCTGCATGCCGTTCCCACAGAGGCCAGAAGAAGGTGACAGACACCAGTTCTCACAGGGAGTTGACAGTTGCCATGTGGGTGCTGGGAACTGAACCCAGGTCCTCGGTGAGAGCAGAAAATACTTTTAACCACTGAGCTGTCTCTCCAGCCTCTCCCTAAATATTTTAAGATTAAATGAAGGCACACTGTTATCACTGGCTTCATTGTGTTTAGAAAATAAGGCCCACATGCTGGACTCTGGCTTGAACTGGCAATATACTTAGGAAATCACTGGCATAAAAAACCTTTCCATTCAATGGAAAGGAGTTGAGAAACTCTATGCTTTAAATCTGAAGCACTCTAGGGTCTTGCACAGAAATGTTTCCACAAGGAGGTGCTTCTCTCCATCGCTCTCCACGTCTCTCCACTGAGTCTCTCTCGCAATGTCTCTCTTGCTGAGTCTAAGAGTGAGCACCTCCCCAGGAAACCACCTGTGTCCTCTGCTTCCCTCTATGTTTCTTGGTCCCCCAAAACTCTCTATCACCCCACTGCGGAGCTGGGAATCTGGGGGTCAATGTGCGGCGCTCCAGGGCTGTGTATGCAGATGGGAACCAAAACCTTTGCAGCATTCTAAGGGCCAGAGCTGGGGCCAGCTAGGAGGCTGTGGAGGGAAGAATCTGGCTTTACCCAAGATGTGTGGACAGCGGGGACTACTTGACAGTGACAGGAACCAACTTCTGACCCAGGAAGTGTCACACAGGAAACGTCCAAGCAGAGCAGCTCTCCACTGCACCTGAGTGACCCTCCAAGTTCATTTCCAATAATTACCTGAGCCATCACTTATTAAGTTCTTTCTATGTGCTAAGTGCTACAGATGCAAGAATGAGTAAAATGAGTAAAATGCAAGCCCATGTCCTCAGCGTTCCAGGGCTTAAACAGGGGAGATGAAGAGACGAGCAGCAATTGCAAATCTGCAGTAAGCACGGAAGTCAGCCTCAGTGGCTCATGCCTGTCATCCAGCAGGAGGGCGGCTGAGAAGGAAGAGCTTAACCTGAGAACAGCCTGAGCTACACAGCAAGGCCCAGTGAAGGAGAAAAGGACCAGGAGACAGAGAGCATTACACGAGCACTAAAGTGGTGGTCCTACCTCAGACGGGGAGCACGTTCAGGAAGAGAGATTGACTGCCCCAGCAGAGACATGGAGAGGGACCTGGCAAAGCAGCCTACAGTGTTGAGCCTTAACGCGAGTGGGTGGGGCATAGCGACAGGCACAGGTGGGGCCCTTGCTGAGACTACAAACCAAGCCCCAGAAGGCCTTGTAAATGGCATTCTGCAATTCAAACCTTGTCCCTAAGGTTCGGGCAACAAGCGACACCTTAAAGGTTTGAAACCCCATCATGAGCCGGATGCATCATCCACTTGGAAGATTTGTTCAGAGAGCTGCTGAGCTGGGCAGGGTGTGGCCTGCCTGACTCACGGTCACAGCCAGCATGGAGGTCTCTGCCTCCTGCATGCTGGACCTCTGATGATGCTGACCTCCTCATAAGGTGATGTGGAGCCCTGAGCAGGCTCTGCAGTGGAGCCTCGGCAAAGACGCAGGCGTTGGAGCAAGGACAGGAATGGCCGGCTGCAGTGGCCCTGGACCCACTCGGGTCTCCCCTCCCTCTTCTTCCCTCTCTCTCACTGCTCTTTGGCCCCTGGTTGACCAGAGGTGGGGCATGTGTGGGGCCCACTATCTTGCAAGGAAAGAGCAGCCTCACTAGAACTCAGTATGTAGCCCAAGGATGACCTTAGACTTGTGATGAGGCTGTTGGGACAACAGGCCTGAGCCACCAGGCTTCATTTTATGCAGTGCTGGGGCTCAAACCCAGGGCTGCCCGCATGCTAGGCAAGCACCCCACCCCTGACCAAGCCAACCCTCCTGCAGCTTTCCAGAAATCAAAGCCCTGACATCTCACAACTCCAGCTGCCATTCGAAACTATTTCCCTTCAATTCCCATCTTCCTCTCCCTGCCCCACCCACCGTCACTCCACCCGGTCTCTACAGCCTCCCTGGAAAACCCTGCTCCTTTATGACTCCTTCAATAACCAGTAAGTGGCTCAGCCTAAGCCTTCCCTGCGGCTGCCCTGCCCCTCCCTCCATGCTCTCCCCCACTAGGAGCTCTGCATCAGCTCACCTGCTGAGCCATTCCCAAGCTCTGCTCCAAGGATCTGCTCCACCCATCTCACATTCAATCCTGTGCTGGAAACCTTTCTCCTCCTCCTCCTCCTCCTCCTCCTCCTCTTCCTCCTCCTCCTCCTCCTCCTCCTCATTTCCCCCATGAACTCCACCTTATCCTCTCAGACTCAACACAAATGTCACCCAGACCCTAAAGCTTCCCCCCTGTCACCTCACTAACAGATTAAACCTAACAGTGCTGTTTACCTCAGTGAGATTATGTGTTTTGTGTCTGTCACAGCAATACTTAGTTCAGTAGCTAGTACTTATGTGTCCTGCACCTCTGCAGAACGTTATATATAGCAAGTCATTTAATCCCTACAACTACTCCATGTTATTATCACCATTACAGCCTGCTAGTCCTAGAGGAAGTCAGATTTGAACACTTACAGAGAGGCTTTTATCAGACACTATGCAAAATCCACCTCAGGCCAGGAAGCTTGTGAACCCGGCTGTGTCAAGGTCTCACAGCAGGTGGTCACCACGAATATTTTGAATTTAACTGGCATTTGCTCAGCGAGCACTCCCATGACTTCATCTTGTGTACTAGGTCCTCCAGATGCTGAGATCCTCAGTGAGAAAGGACCAGGTCGGCTATTTTTCTTCCTAACCACCACCACAATGCATCTTGAGAAGCTGGGCCACACAGAACTGCTCTAGGGGTGCACTGGGCAGGGGGCGGGGCGGGAAGGGGGGATAATTTTAGATTAGATTAAGACGAAGTCTTCCCTATGCAGTTTACAAAGCCTTTCTACACACCTGGCCTCACAGATCCAACACCAACAGGTTGCTAGGTGGAAGGGTGTGGAGAAGGCTAAAGGTTGGTCCAAAGCACCTGAGACCTGGCCAAGCACTCAGAGCTGGAAATACCTGTGTGCGATGACAACTCACGGCAGGAAGGAGGGGAGCTATGCAGCTGGGAGCATCAGGGACCCAGGGCCTAGGGACAGGAGGTGAAAGGGGGCTGACTTAGCAGGTCCTGCAGGGCTTCCTGGCAAACACTCAAGTGTTTGATCCCAGTCACCAGACAGACTCAACACTAGGAAAGGTGACATGATTGCCAATGGTCGGATATCTATAGATCCGGTCAGGAAAAACTGGTTTGCGCTCCCCGCGTGTGTAACAACCCCGCTGCGCCGGTGCAAGTCCAAGCCTCGCTTCTGCTGCTCCGCACAGCTTAGTGGCCAGGAGCAGGGAGCCTTTCCCTGGCAGCAAGGGCGGTGACCCTCTAGCCCAAATGCAGCATCTAGCTGGGTGGTCTCTGCCAGCCCCGGCACCCTCCTCGGTCTGCTTCTGCAAAAATGGAGATGAATTTGCCCACCGGTCCCGGGTGAAGGCTGCCGCAGGGGCGCGCACGCAGGCCTGATTCCCGCGATGTGCGCGCTCTCCTGGGACCGTGTCCACTAGCCAGGAAGCGGAGGAGACGCTGCAGATGTCGGCGCGGCCTCCCGGGACCTCCCGCCCCGCGGCTGCGTGGAAACTCTCGGGGCGCAGCCCGGCTCACCTGCGGCTCCAGCAGCCCGCGCTGCTCGGCTCCGTGGGGCGCGGGGCGCGCGGCACGGAAGGCGGAGAACACGGGCCCGCGGTGCTCGGGGCTGTACAGCGTGGCGAAGCGCGCGGCGCCCTCGAAGCGCTGGCACAGCCTCAGCTGCGGCTCGGCCGCGGAGCCCGCGGGCGCCGTCCGCGCGTGGAAGAACGCGTCGCACTCGGCGAAGCCCGCTTCCCGCGGCCGCACCAGCCGCGCGCGCCCCAGCGCCGCCAGGGCCAGGAGGCCGCCGAGCGCCAGCCAGCGCGCGCAGCCCATCGCGGCGTCCGAGCGGCCGCGGGGCGGGCGGCGGGGCGCGGGGACGGGGGAGCGGGGAGCGGGGCGCGGGGAGCCGGGAGCGCCGAGCACCGAGGCTCCGGGCGGGGACTGGCGGGCAAGGGCGCCGGGCTGCAGGGCGGGGACCGGCCAGGCCGCGCCCCCTCCACCTCCGCCCGCCCGGAAGATGGCTGCGTCCGCGCTGGAGCAGTGCCACGGGCTGCGGCGGAGGACCAGGAGGTCTGGGCGGGTCCCGCCTGGCAAGGGGAGGGCGCCAGGGAGCCTCCGGGATGCGCCCGCACGGGAGATGGCTACAGAGCTCTGGCTCTGAAGTCTGAAGATCAGGCAGCCCTTCCCCACCAGACCCAAGTTAAGAGACCTGGCGAAAGCCGGGCGGGGAGGGGAGGCTGGAAGGTCAGAAGTTCAAAGCTAGCCTGGGCTACGGGAGACTCCACTTCAAAAATAAATAAATAAATAAATAAATAAATAAATAAATAAATAAATATTAAATCGGGCTATATCAAATATAAATAAACATTAATTTGGGATATATATACATATATAGAGATGCATATATATATATATATATATGTATATGTATATGTATATGTATATATATGCAGTCCCTCCTCTCTTCCTCCCACTGCCCATTTGGCCCCCAGAGTTAGGCACTGGGTGACTTCGGCGGTGACAGGCTAAGGGCTCTTCGTAGTGAAGACAACAGCCCATGGGAAGCTGGTTATTAGTCCAAAAAGCATGCAATTAAAGGGATCACAGAAAAGCCACCATTGGCCTACATAACCTGACACCCTGCAGGGCTTTGGGGTGGAGTCTGGGAAAGTTGCACCTGAACCAGCAGTTGGAGGTTGTCAAAGAGGAAAGCAGCAAGTGCTGAGTCATCCCCCCTTGACCCGTGCCCCCCCCCCCCACCTCCCCAGAAGTATAAGGAATGTTGGAGGAATTTGCAGAAAGGCCTATGGAATAAAGAAAGGAGAAAGTGGGCTTTCGATGTAGCTCAGCTAGGAACTCAGAGATCGGCCTGCCTCTGCTTCCCAAGTGCTGGGATTAATCAGGGCCATTCTTCCCTATATAGCAAGTTTAAGGTCAGCCTGGGCTGCACGAAACCCTGACTCAAAATGAATAGATGAATTAATTAAAAATAAAAAGGGCTGGTGGATGACTCGAGAAATATTTTCTTTTTTATTTATTATTTTATATGTATGACTGTACTGTCTGCATATAGGTAGGTGCACCCGCGTTGTGCAATGCTGCGGAGGTCAGAAGAGGGTGTCGGATTCCCCTGGAACTGGAGTTAAAGATGGTTCTTAGCCGTCATGTGTGTGCTGGGAATTAAACCCGGGTCCTCTGGAAGAGCAGTGGGTGCTCTTAACCGCTGAGCCATCTCTCCAGCCCCGAGAAATATTTTCTATGACTCACTAATGGCTCCTAAGCTGGCAGTGGGAAAAGAACACTGTCTCCACCAAGTTAAGGAAGATCGCCCACATTTGGTGCCCAGCACCTACAGAAGAGTCAGGAAGAGCTGGGAGCTCAAAGCTAGCCTGAGCTTTATAGCAAGACCCTGCCTCAAAATATCAGAACAAACTACATCAAGGATTTTGACCTACCACATTGGATTTCTGAGCAGAGACTGCTAGATTGGAGTGGTCCAGAATTAATTTTAAAAAACAAAACACAAAACCAGAGGGTTGGAGAGATGGTTGTGTGGTTAAGAGCACTGGCTGCTCTCGAAGAGAGCTTTGGTTCCCTCCTCAGCGCCCATACGGTGGCTAACACTCATCCACAACTCCACTTCCAGGGGATCCAGATGCCCTCTTCTGGCCCCCTTACATAGAGGCAGAGGGCTCATACACATAAGAAATAAAAATAAATCAAAAATTTTAAAAGCATGGCTGGGGGATGGTTTAATATAAGCCCTGGCCATGCAAGCTTGAAGACAGGAAGTCGGTGTTGGGTTCATTTTGAGGGGAGACTCAGTGCAGAGAGGAGAAAATGTCAGGACGCCAATGAAAAGGAAGGTGGGTTGATTTCAGGCATGGCGGCTGGCCTTCCTGTGACAGGATTAAGATGACCAGGGTTAGAATGTCCCCAGAATGGCAGTTTTATACCCAGGCACACAAGGAAGTGAGTTTACAAGGAGGTGGGGGCTAGGAGATGAGCGATTAGGGGGTATGTGGATCTGTGGCTGGTACCAGTAGAAGCATCTCGAGATAAACTGAGGCCAGGGAGCAGTATCAGTAGGAGCCTGGTTGCAGCAACTTTCTTAGAACTTCTACCTCAGTTGGCTTCCTGGAAAATCCCTGACTTAGGTGGGCTTATGACCTTATATTCCACCCTTTTGGGTCATAGGGATAGGGGCAACAATGACACAGAGGGTGAGATGCTTTACACCTGGCTGTCACTGTTGTCCACGGAGATGCGTTCATACTTGTCTGAAGGGAGAGCAAGCAAAAATTGATTAAAACTGGTACAGGTGAGTTGTTGGGTATGGTCTTGCAAGCGCCAGATACCACAGCGAGCTATTACCAGGATGAGCGATGAGGCCTAAGGGTACTTACCGGTCCAAATAGAGGGGGTTATGCTGTCCAGGATTCTCCACTCTGAGGCCTGGGGAAGACACAATTTTTGGCACCCCCAGTCTTTGATACAGACCAGGCTGCTAAGAAATTCAAGAAACTGGCTACTTTTCATCTTTTACTAAGATCTGAAATTTTATGCCAAAATATAATTTCTTAGGCTTTACTGATTGTTTATTTTTTTATATACTTTCCTTTTGGATGTTTAAGGCCACACAGTTAGCTCAAATTAACCAAGGGTTTTTGTTTTGTTTTGTTTTCTTAAGGTCAGTTGAGGATCTGATCCTCTAGGGCCACTTGGGTTTTTAGGGTGAGACTGGCTTATTTTGGCTTTTCACTTACCAGTTCCATCATGC
Organism: Rhizomys pruinosus; assembly: GCA_009823505.1. Lineage (NCBI taxonomy): Eukaryota > Metazoa > Chordata > Mammalia > Rodentia > Spalacidae > Rhizomys > Rhizomys pruinosus. Next base: position 1,790,680 of record VZQC01009558.1, on the reverse strand, counting down.
AAGGACAAAGTCAGGTCTTGCTGGACCAGGCTTCCCTTTCAAAGCATGAAGAGACTTTCCTTTCTGAAGACTGGATACTGGCTAGAGACCCGTTAGTGGATCTCCAGGATCTCCCTGCACAAGAGAACTGGTGACTCACAATTGCAGGACATTTCAAGAGATACCCCCATACATAGTCCCCTGGTACTTAATTGACCTCAGAGGGCAAGGAACAAAATTGTCCTTTAAGTCCCTTGGCCAAATTGGTATGGGCATTAAGAATGGTCGTTAACTATCCAGAAAGGCTAAGTTACACCAGCCTGATACTTTTAATTACTGTATAATATTTTAGATAAGGCTTGGCCAAAAGCCCAAGCAGCCTTGTATAACACTGACTGGAAGAGAGCTTTAACACCATAGGTTGAGCAGGCATAGCCCATGAGAGAGAATTAAATAGTTTCAGGCTTATCTTAAATGTAAACTGTTTACTATAATTTACTATAAATAGGAACAGTCTCTTTCTTTCCCAGACCCCCTTTTCCTGAGTTATAGTTCTCCCAGAAAGGCAGGAGTTGTATCACATACCTAAACACAGGGAATAAACTGATAAGGATTACCAAACCCATCTAAATTGTCTCCTTTTGGACTGTATGCAGCTGGTTCAGGGAGGTAGAACCTAGCTTCTTTTGAGCCAAATTATATTGTTAGGTCAAAGGAAATATCAAAAGTAACACTTGTGTGATACAGAGAGGCATAAAATACATCTTTCAGTAGCCAGAGGTAACCCACTACTTGTCTAAGTTTATTTAATCCAAATCTGTAACAGGGACTCCAGTACAAGCCAGGAGTGGACTGAGAATTAACAACAACTCTGTATATTTATAATCTTATTTAAGCCATTAGTAAAGTAGCTTAGGTCGTTATACCAATTTTATCCTGGAATATTTAAGCAATTTAATTTAATACAGGTATCTGATCCTTTTACTAAACCTTGAAGTGTCATGCAATGTGTAGATAAAGCTTGGGCAAAAACTGAACACTCTTAAATAAACCTTGACTAGATGTAAGTTAAATGATTCTAAATTTATGACAGTTAAAATAATGTTTCCTTATAATTAAAATATGAAAATATTGAAAATAATTCATTTTAGTGATGACATTTTATAAAGGTTGTTCTAAGTGTTATATCAATGGTCTGATAGGTCCTTAATATTTTATAACTCTATTACAGAATTCTTAAAAGTCAACAGTACTTCATACACATACATACACATATTTACACAAACACACACACACACACACACGCACGCACATGAGATTTTTATCTTAGCATTTGTCCACATAATACACTACTGCTAAACCTAATAAGGACTTTCCCTTCAGGAGAGTATTTTCAGAAATGTAATAAATATCCCTAATTGGGTTTCTATTTAATAAGAGATGGATAATGAGTCAGGCAGATAAACTCTATTTTGTTCAGAAATCATTATTTCTGACCTTAATCTAAACCTTGGCTGTGCTGGGATTGAAGGTATACTAGGATTAAAGGCATGACCCACCACAACTGGCTGGGGCACTCCCAGGAGTGACCCCCAGTCACAGGATTCAAACTTATGGTGTGGTAAGATTAGCCAACTTCTGCTCTTTGCAAAATGCTTGATACATTAATCAAATACCTCTGCTCTGGAAAATGCTTGTTTACGACTGGTTAATGCTCATTTCTGAGCCATAGCATTAATAAGGCAGTAAAGATCAATCCATTATTAAAGACCATTTAGAGACTGGCAATACCAAAATATGAAGTAAAGTTAGTTTTCATGAGTTCCATTCACCCATAGTTATCTGCAGTTAACTCTGTCTCACAGTAGTATACAGGAGCCCAGAAAGTTTCAGAGATTAAAACATAAGTACACAGTACACAGCTAGCCAGACTAGCAGGGCAGCAGTTCAAGGCCAGGGAGCTATGTTTGTTGGGAACAGATCAGAAAGAGTTAATCAGAAGGAGGGAGTGAGCTGGAAAATTGAGTTAGTTAAAGCAAGCCTGGTTCCCATGACTACCTTAACCACAAGAATACAGTCTGGCCCTGAGTTCCCAGTTCCCAGAGCTACCTGAGGTCAGGATGAACTTTCCCAGTCCTGAAGGAGTGCATTTTCTTCCCAAGGGACTTCATGCTGCTAAGTACAACCAATCAGCTTGAAGGTCATCATTGCTTGCTTTGTGTTCCCATAGCTTCACAATTGTGTTTCTATAATGTCACAAAATTCCTCTTGCTTGTGGTTTTTGTCTTTAAAAATTCACTGTAACAGACAGTCAGGGTCCCACCCTTCCCTGCATGGAGTGGGTTGCATCCCTGGTCCATCAACAATCCCCCCCTCCACCTGATGCACCAGTTTTCTCAATTGGTTTTTGGGGCACCAGCAAATTAAATTTGGGGGGTTCCTTTATTGAGACAGGGTCTCCCTTTAGTCCCAGCTGGCCTGAAGCTCGCTATGTGGACCAGGCTGCCCTTGAACTCACAGAGATACACTTGCCTCTGCCTCCTGAGTGCTGGGATTAAAGTTGTGAGCCACCATGCCCAGCCTAAGATGGTTCTTAGCCACCATGTGGGTGCTGATAATCAAACCTGGGTCCTCTGCAAGAGCATTCAGAGCTCTTAATCACTGAGCCATCTCTCCAGCCCCATAAATTTTGTTTCAAAGATTGAATCCTGGGCTTGAAAGTTTTTCTATGCATATTTCAAACCTAACATTTGGTGAGCCAGCCAGGAGAGCACAGACCTCCAAGCCCAGCTAATTTCCTGTCCCTGAGTGCTGGCCACCTCACTCTGAGGTAAGGCTTTTACTTTCTGTTTGAGTCTGAGTCTGTTTTGAATCTGTATCCGGTCAGAATCTATATCTGGTTGGTATCTGAATAGTCAGAATCTGTTATCTGACTGGAATCTATGTGGTCTAGACCTCTGGGGGGATCAAAAGGAAGAAACTGGGCCTGGCATTGCTTTCTGAGCCTGGAGAGAGGGAGTGCCCGAATTCTCCATCTGGATGAAAGTGCTTGCCACAGTGCAGCATTTCCTTTCCTGTTCACTGACAGCTGCCCAGCTGAAAAGTTCTTTTAATCTTAGCCTCACTTACCCTGTTCATTCTGTTATTTTTGGCAGCCCAGGACACCCAGACCAAGCCCTCTATACTGTCACTTGGCAAATTCTCCTCTCAGGCCTGCCACCATGGCTGAAACCCCTTCGCCCTTCTGCCCTGTTCAGCAAGCATGGACATAAATGGCCCATGCTGTGAGTCCAAGCAGCCAGAGCTGTCACTGCTCCATTCCCCCAGAAATTAGTGAGATGCCAGCAGCTGGCCCCCTTTAACAGGATTGTTATTTTAGGTGGAATAGGCATTTAGTGAAATCAACCCAGCATTTGGGGGCTTTGAGTAAAAATGTCTTAAACTCTAAATGATTGTGTGTAAATGTGACAGTGAAAAATTGATGGTTCCACAGCTCTGCACAGCCAAGGACAACTTTAGATTCAGGTGTGCAGCATACCAGAAAACTGAGAATTTTCTGTGCCTTGACATCAAGTTGTTCTATGAGCTTTTTTGAAAAAAAGGGGGATTGTTAGGATTTAAAGGATGCAATTAGGTCATATGTCTGTCCAACTTGTCTATCTGTTAACCACTCTCCCATGTGTCTGAGATTCATGTCATGTGTGTTTTTCTGTGTTAGTTTCTGTTCAAAGTGGCCACTTCAAGCTTCCATCATTATATATTGTGCACAAAAATTAAGTTTACTTTTGGTATGCCTCTTAAACGTTTTCAAAGGCTTAATTTAAACCCAGGCTTCTAAGTTCCTACAAAGAAAAATCTAAACTGGTTATCTAAGGATTTTATTTGTTATCTGTTAAGACTGAATTTGATCTCCAAATTAAACTGTTTTAAAGTGATGTTGTTTGTTTACAGGTAATCTAACTCCGGTTTCCTTTCAAGTTGTTTTCCAGACCTTAGAAGATCTGATTTTTGACCCTTATGGTTTCGCTAACAGATATTTGTTTTCTCCTACTTAGCCAGGCTTCTAACAGCTGTGCCACCATCCCTCTGACCAGAGACCAATTTATAAATCCCTGGATTCATTCATACTCTGGCACTTAAACAGTGGCACATGGCTTCCCCTGGATGCCTGTGAACTGCAATCTCTTCCCTCCAATGAAACAGCCTAAAGTGTTTTTTGGTATTGTCCATTGCTGAATTGTCTTGGTTTTGTACTGCCTTGGTAGGACTGAATGTTTCCTGACACCTCACTCTTTAGCTTCTCCCTTAGTGAAACTGTCTTTAATTATTGTGTTGTGATTTTGGTTATGGCTAGCCTTCAGTATAAATTGGATATATAATTCTCTTTTCCATCACTTGTTAAAATATTTCAATAAGTTCATAGTTTTAAAGCTAAAGGTGCAGGACAATGACAGCATGGTAAGGAAACTGTATTAGCCACCTCAGCCTTGGTAATACAACTGGGGCTCCATGCTTTAAATGACATATATGAAGGTATTTTCTCTCCAAATGAAAACATTCATGTCTGACAACAATGTATTTGAGTCTGTTCAACACAAATAGTAGGATAAAAATTTCTTGTATGAATGTGTAGATAAATGTGTGTATGTATGTGGATGATACTGTTAACAAAACTGTTATAATAGTTACAGCATCTTAGGAATCTATCAGATGGTGTTTTCTCCAATGTGTATATGTCTGTGTATGATAGTAATGTATACAACCTTCATAAACTGCCATCACCAAAATTAAGGGGGTTTTTTGGTTGTTGTTTTTAACACTGACTCTTAGTGGAACCAAAATTAAGTTTTCAAACCTTATGTATGAGTGTATGAAGTACTGTTCACTTTTAAGAATTCTGTAATGTAGTTATACCATATACAAGAAATTGTGTTCCACAGCTAAAGATTCTCAGTACTGAGCAACCTGTAGACAATCTATAAAAACTGATTTTACAACCAAAATTGTAAGTCCATCCTTTTACAAGTACAACATACCTTGTTACAGCTTCAGGTGAAATGAACATATATAACTATTGAGTTACCTGTACATACTAAAAATGTTTTATATATCTGTTATACTTTGTATTGGTTACTTTTAAATATTTTTAAGAATAATTAAGTTTCACTTCTGGGGACCACATGGAAACAGTCTGAATGAAACCAATTCTGGTGAGTTTGGTTTAAGCATTTCCTGCCTTCTGTAGGCATGTGATAATGCCCTCCCCTCCTTTTCCTTCTCAATGCTATAATTGAAAATCTGGCGACAAGTAACACAGCCTTCGTTTGAGATAGTCCTAGAAAGTATTGTTTTTAGCCTCTTTACTATCTAGTAAACAGTTTACATTTAAGATAGGCCTGAAATTATTTAATTCTCTCTCGTGGGCTATGCCTGCTCAACCTATGGTGTTTAAGTTCTTTTCCAGTCAGTGTTATACAAGGCTGCTTGGGCTTTTGGCCAAGCCTTACCTAAAATATTATACAGTAATTAAAAGTATCAGGCTGGTGTAACTTAGCCTTTCTGGATGGTTAACTACTGTTTTTGCTCTGCTACTGTTGGGCCCTGTGGGCCCTAGAGAATGTGGCCTACTGTAACCCCCTGAGCCTGACTAGAGTTTAGCGACCTGTCTCTGGCCGGTCACTTCCGCATAGGAGTGACTCAGCATAGCCTGACCTGAAAACACCTACAACTGATGTGGTGAGTTACTATTGGCCCAAAGCTATCCCCCCACTCTACGTATCTCCTCTCCTGCCTTCTTTTCTCCACCCCTCCCACCAAGCATATATAAGCCGCTGCCTGATGCAATAAAGTGAGTCCTTGCTTCAACGAGTTCCCGGTCCGGTATGTTCTCTTGTGGACCTTCAACACTCATCATCCAGCTCAGCCCCATCCACTGAGGAGGCTGACTGGTTCGAGCCTCCTCTCCCCCATCCCTCTTCAGGTGATGCCACATGCTACCAAGGGAAAAACCTACTTGGCCTAGCGGTTAAGAGCGCCGACCGCTCTTACAGAGGACCCGGGTTCGATCCCCAGCACCCACATGGCGGCCGAGAACCGTCTGAAACTCCAATTCCAGGAGAACTCCAGTTCCAGGGGAATCCGAGACCCTCTTCTGACCTCAGCGCATTGCATGACACGGGTGCACAGACTTGCATGCAGACATACATTCATACACATACGAAAAATAATAAAAATTAATAAAAAAAAATTTTAAAAAAAAAAAAAAAAAAAAATCCCAGCACTTGGGAGGCAGAGGCAGGAGGATCTCTGTGAGTTCAAGTCCAGCCTGGTCTATATAGGGAGTTCCAGGACAGCTGGGGCTGGTTTTGACAAGGAAGTCGAGACAGGAACAAGCCTCAGGAGGACAGTTGTTAAGATGCTGGGAGAGGAGGAGGAAGGGACTTGCCTCAGAAGGGCAAGTTGTTAGAAGGAGCGTTCCCACCATAGTGCAAAAGAACCATAGATACTTAGGTCTGGGAGAGCCCCAATTTAGAAAACATTTTTAGCAGTCAGGATCAGGTTTCAAATGTGAGTTGTCTATTGCAAAGCCTACAGCAGAGACCAAGGATCAAGACAAAGTGTCCCCTATAGTGATCAGAGGTCGGACAGGGGCAAACATGGAAGCAGAGCATCCCCTGAAACATCAGAGGACAGGCGGAGGCCAAGGTCTGAGACAGAGCATCCTCTGGAATGATCAGTGGCCGGATGGGGAGAGCCCTTGAAGAGGGGGTGTTTTTCAACCTGGTGAGGGTCCCGGAGGCTTAGTCTTGGCTCCACCATGGCTTAAGGAGGATGGGGAAGGGATGGAGGGAAGGGGCACTGGGCCAGGGAAAGACAGCGGCTAAAAACAGGCAACTTACTCCGAATTGAAAGTTGATTGAAAGTTAATGTGAGTCAAGGAAGCAAGGGCTCTACAATGGCTCCAAGGCTGGGCCCCGCTGGACCAGGAGGTTCAGTTCCAGCTGGGTTTTCAGCCACTGCAGGAGAGGAGAGGAGAGGAGAGGTGAGCAACGAAGCCAGAGCGCGAGAGAGAGGGGAGAGCGATCAGAGGAGAGAGAGAGAGACTCAGACTTAGGCCATGTGGAGGGGGAGAATTGGGAGCCTGGTTTGCCGAAGAAGGAGGAGGAGGAGAAGGGGAGGGGAGGGGAGGAGAGGGGAGGGGAGGGGAGGGGAGGAGAGGAGAGAGAGAAACAGTTCCTTTGGATGAAGTCAAATCCATGGTAATGCAGAGCCTATACTTGGCAGCCATTCTGATCAGAATCTGCCAGCCACACCAAAGCCAGCCAGAGTCTCGAACCTCAGCCGGGTTTACAGCACCGGCTGTTAGGTTCATTTTGAGGGGAGACTCAGGACAGAGAGGAGAAAATTTCAGGACTCTGTTGAAAAGGAAGTCAGGTTTATTTCAGGCATGGCAGCTGGCCTACCTGTGTCCAGATTAGGATGACCAGTGTTAGAATATCCCCAGAACGGCAGTTTTATCCCCAGGCACACAAGGAAGTGAGTTTACTAAGAGGTGGGGGTGAGGAGATGAGGGATTAGGGGGTGGGTGGTCTCAGAAGCCAAATGCTGGGTGACTGTGGGGCCAACCTGTAATTCCAGACGGAGAAAGTAGACACAGGGCCTGGGCAAGCCAGCTACTAAGACCAGGCTTGTGAGCCCTGGGTTTGACCAAGAGGTTTTTGCTTCAAAGAATAAGGTTGAAAAGCAATGGAAGATGGTTCCTGGCATCAGCCTCAGGCCTCCACATGTACATGCACAAACACGTGTGGACATGCACTCACAAACATGTGCCCACACACATGCAAACATGCATACACAAACACATACATGCCATGCTACCTCATGCACTCACAGGGGGAAAAATAAAAATTAAAAGCTATAATCCAGGTGGGAGTAGGCACTTAGAGCAGAGTGGAGGTAGAAGAGACAGACAGCCAGTGCACTCACTCAGGACAAGGTTTTTGCCACCTCTCATCGTTTAATCCTGTTGTCCTATGGGCCCCTTGGGAGCTGAGGACCAGAGTACATTGACACTTGGAGCTGGCACAAGGGTGACTCCAGAGCCAGATTGGATACAGGTCTCTGATTGCCAAACCTGGCCTTGACCCCAAGTCTAACCTGGAAGGAGAGTGTTACTTTCCTTGTGGCTGTGACAGAATACCTGACAAAGACAACTTAAAGAAAGAAGAGAAGGTTTGTTCTGGCTCACCCTGTGAGGGAACCCTGGTGGGATACAAGGAAGTCAGCTGGGCGGAAGGGAAGGTGTTAGGTCACATTGCACCCCAGTCAGGAAGCCAAGAGAGACAAACACTGGCAACTGCATCTTATTCACTGCAGAACCACAGCCGGTGGGATGTGCCGCTCATCCCCGTTGGACCTGGCCTATTTGGAAATGCCTTTACAGACCACCCAGAGTGACGCTAAATCCTGCCAAGCTGACAAAGAGGATAGATTGTCACAAAGAGTCTCTAAAATACTAAAGAGAACACATTTGGACAGTTAAGAAGAAATTCCTTACAGATTTCAGAACCTGAAAATATTCACTAGATTTGGCCCCTAAAATGAAACCTAAATTTGTATCTAAATTTAAACAAAAAGGAAGAAAAATAAATAGATAAAGAAGGAAAGAAAATGAAAGAAGAAAGAAAGAAAAGGAAGAAAGACACAGTGTGCAGGCTTGTAGCTATTGTGATTTGGGGTGATGATCCAGTCACCTGACCCTAGTGTCTCCATCAAACCATCTCATGGAAGTCACGTGTTTCCTGGGTTGCTAAGAAGGGTGTGGTTTTACAGAACATTTAAAGTGCTTACATCGTCTTAGAAGGTTGGAGGTGTTGTGTTTTAAATGTACACTGTTCCCTCCTGGCTCATGGGTTGGATGCTGGTTCCTCAGCTGGTGGCTGCACTTCAGGAGGTTCTAGAAACCATGAGAGACACAGCTAGCTGCAGGGGTGGGAGGCCGGAAGCAGTCTCAGGGGTTGCTCGGCCTCCCTCCCCTGCTCTCTGCTTCCCGTCCAGTGAGAGCGCTCCCAGCACATACTTGCAGTGACCTCCCGCCCAAGCTTCTGAGGTAAAGCAACCATAAGTCACTCCTGTCTGCTTCTGTCTGGTATTTAATGACGGTGACAAGAACAGTAATTAATTCCATGGGTAGTCACAGAATCCATCTATGGTGTCCACCAGACAAAACTGTATGAATACAGCCAAAGAGCTAGGAACCAACCCCTCTCTCCTCTATGCTCTCTGAACGACATATATTATGGCACCCGACACATGAGGATATTGATTCCCCTGTCTGTCTCCTCCACTAGACTGTGTGTCCCCAATCTCTGTATCACAGTGACCACCATGAAATCCAGAGAGACCAATGCCATAGCAGAAAACACATCAGAGTCATTATGGGACAGTTCCACCGAAGTATTGTCTATGGGATTTGATTTGCCATTTCTCAGATTTCTCGATCTCTGTCCCCCAATAAAAGCAGAAATGTCATGGGCTGAGGAGATGGCTCATCCCGTAATCACTCAAGGACCTTAGTTTGATTCACAGAACCACATTTTTAAGAAGCTGGGGGAGGGAGGGTATGTGGCGAGATGGCCCAGAGGTTAAGAGCGCTGGCAGCTCTTGCAGAAGACCTGGGTTCCGTGCCCAGCATCCACAACCATCCGTAACTTCAGTTCCAAGACACATGATGCCCTTTTGTGGCTTCTGCATGTATGGTGCCTTTACATGCAGGCAAAACAGTCATACACATAAAATAAAAAATAAAGAAGAAAATTTTAAAAAATTAAAGCCATCTGTGATAGCACATGCTCGCACCCCTATGCTGGGGAGGCAGAGAGACCCCTGGTGCTCCACGGCCAGCCTAGTGGGCTCAGTGAGTTCCTGACCGATGAAAAGCTCTGTCTCAAAAACAAGGTTGATGGTACCAGAGTAATGACAGCCAAGGTTGACCTGAGGCTCTGCATACATGCATGTGCACGCACACACACACACACACACACACACACACACATACATGCACGTGCCCTGCCCATTGCCTCACTCTCTGGCAGATCTGAGTCACATCCCACAGAGAACTTCCTTTAGTTCACAGCATTAACACCATGTTATTTTGTGGGAATTCCTTCCAGTGATAAGGTTATGAGTTTGAATTTTTACACATGTCCTTGTGTTGTACCAGACGTAAGCGACAGAGGAACTCGACACAGTGATGGTCGAATTAACAGTCTGTTTATTAGCCAATGGTCAAGAGAAAGCTAATGCCTGACAGAATTCTTGACCCAGAGGAGGGACAGGGTACAGTTTATAAAGCCCCCCCCCCCAACAATCACATCCTACCAGGGACAAGCCAGATAACAAAAGTTTCAGTTAGACATTTTTCAAAATTAAGTCTCTTTCCTGGTACCAAAGAGAGAGTCAGCTTCCTTGAGCAGAGGTGCAGCTGGGTATGGGCACTCTGCCTGGCTGGGGGTTAGCAGGGCAGAGGGCAAGAACGAATCACAGGGTGGAAGGGCTCGGTCTGGCTAAAACATTTTCTAACTGCCCTGCATCAGGCTACCTGTGGCAGCTTTTCCTTGTGTCATACAGGAACATGCATTCATAAGTGCCTGTTCTTTTGATTTATTCACCATGAGTCTTTTTCCCTTTCCACTGACTATTCTCACAGGGAAGGCAGCCTCCCAGCCAGGAGTCTTAAATCTCTATATCACAGGCAGGCTGCTCTAACATCTGTCCACAGCCATCAGCAAGGTGCCGAAGGGGAAAAAGTACTGACTGTCGTGAAAGAAACAGCATTCAACATACACTTCTGTGGTTGATGGTTCTGGCCCAAGTTGTTTGAAAATATGAGCTCACCTGGGCACTTGCCATGATGGCTACAGCCCACATCACACTGGCATGAGCATCTACCTGGGCACTTCCCATGGCTCTGATGATGGCTACAGCCCACATCACACTGGCATGGGCATCTACCTGGGCACTTGCCCTGCCCCATGATTCTGATGATGGCTGCATGATGTCCTTAAGTCGTCACAAACTGCTCCCCTCGGCTTGCTGTTTTCCTGCACAGCCTGCCTTACCATAACACTCTCATGTCACTCATCTTCTTAACAAGCATGTCCTCACCCCACAGGAGGTTAAAAGCCCCTTACCTATTAAGCTCAGCATTCCCTGTGACATAATTACTTTCACCCTTAGACATAAACAGTGTGCCTGTTGTTTTTTTTGTTTTTTGTTTTTTGTTTTGGTCTTTTCGAGACAGGGTCTCCCTGTAGCCCCAGCTGTCCTGGAACTTACTCTGTAGACCAGGCTGTCAATGAACTCACAAAGATCCGCCTGCCTCTGCCTCCCAAGTGCTAAGATTAAAGGCGTGCGCCACCACGCCCGGCTCAGTGTGCCTGTTTTAAAGGCACATTTCAATGTAGTGAGGGAAGGAGGACGAAAGGAAAGAGGGAGAGAGGGAGACGGAGGGAGGAAGGGAAGGAAAGGGGGAGAGAAGAGGAGGAGGAGGAGGAAGAGGAAGAGGAAGAGGAAAAGGAGGGAGAGAGGTGAAGGGAAAAAAGGAAGAGAGGGAGAGAAGAAAGATGAGGGAGGGAAGGAAGTAAGGAGGAAGGGAAGAGGAAGGGAAGAATCCTTCCTCTAAGAAATTTCAATTAGGTTCTGTTGCTCGGATTCATTCATTCTCAGAGTGTTTCTCAAGCGTCTAACCATGAGCCAGCAGTTGTGCCGATGCTGGTTGTTCAGAGGAGCAGAGCTCAACCTGGTTCACACTCACAGACTCAAGCCAGCACCCTTCAGAGCCAGAAGAGAAAGAGGAAGTCAGTGATTCAGTGAGCTTTCTGGCCTGCCTTAGACCAGCAAAGCCAACATGTTCATGCTGATTGGGTCCATTCCAAAGTCAAATGGACACCAACCTTCAGATTGTAGGAGCTGAAGTATGGTGGGAAAGACAGACAGACAAACAAAAATGGGCACCGAATACTCTGATGAGGGATCGTCTGGGCATATCTAGGGAGGAAGTGCCAAAAAGAACTGGAGGAATGGAGGACAGGGGTGCTTACGGGGACATGTTAGAATGCACCTGCTCATTTCCAGGCCCGAACTATGTCCTTGGAGTCTCTAGCACTTAAAAGGAATCAGCGTGGAATGAGGAAGTTAGCTGAATTTCAGTAGATGGGAGGAAGCCGAGAAGCAGTTCTGCCTTGGATTAGAATACCTGGTTTCTTCTGACAATGACCAAACCTGAAAGCTTGCTAGGGTCATGCCCCAGGTGGGAGGCGGAAAGTGGCTTACTTATCAAGACTGTTGATGGAGGTCAAGGCATACACACCTGGAATTATGAGAAGAACTGACTTCTGTCTACAAAGCTGAACTCTGAATGATGTTTAAAACCATATTAGCCCGTTTACAAGATGAAAAAGTTGTGGAGATCTTTTTACAACAGTGTAACTGTGTCTCATACTTGAAAATAGTTAAGATGGTGAGTTTTATAATTTTACCAGGCAACTCCAAACCTCACAGAGAAGCACTGCACACACTCTCCTCCTCACCAGACCCAGGGGCCTGAGAAACAATCCATCTAGCCCCACACAGTAGCACACACCTTTAATCCCAGCACTCATGAGGCAGAGGCAGGCAGATCTCTGTGAGTTCAAGGCCAGCCTGGTCTACATAGTGAGTTCCAGGCGAGCTGAGGCTACAGGGAGACCCTGTCTCAAAAAGATCCAAAAGAAAAGAAAAGAAACCACTCCATCAATCACTAAACACTTTAGAGATGTCCAACTGACACCTTTTAAAAGAAGGGCCGGAGAAATGGTTCAATGGTTAGGAGCACTTGCAGCTCTTTCAGACCTGAATTCAGTCCCAGCACCACACCACGTGCCTCACGACTGCCGGGAACTCCAGCCCCAGAGGGTTTGACTCCTCTTCTGGTTTCTGCAAGCACTCATGTTCCTGCACAACTCCACACAGACACACACATAAGTAAAAAAATAAATAAATCTTTTTAGTAATTAAATAATATTATGGCTGGAGATCTGGCTTGTTGGGTAAAGTGCTTGCCTGTCAACCACAAGGACCTGAGTTTGATCCCCAGAGCCACATAAACATGCTGAGTACACTATCATGGGCAGCGCTGGCCAGAGAAGGTGGACAGTGATCCTCAGGGTGATGCCTGGTGTCTGGCCTCGGCATGCACCTTCACACACAGGAACACATGCACGTGTAGATAAAACTAAAATACTATTAAATGATGTTGAACTTGGCACCCGTTAGACATCTGTGAGCAAACACTGTGGAAAACCCTCAGGAGGATTTCCTTCCCACTGGTGTCCTGGCCCCACTGTCCTGTGAGTGCAGTGTGTGATGAAGGACCCCAAACTATGGCAGACTGCTTGGCTTCTGTCTTTCCCTTCTAGCATCTCTCAGTAGGACAGAAGTGGTCTGCTGAGTGGAGACAGAGGCTAGTAGATGCCCCGAGGCCTCTCCGGTTCCAATGAAGTAGCACCCCCCCCCCAAATACTGATGTGAGCACAGGATAGACTCATTCATTTGTTCACTCACTCATTCCTCAGTTTCCCAAGTAGGCCAGGCTCAGTGCTAATTACCACGGACATGGTATTAAAATGTGGAACTTATAAGGCATGTTATCCAAGACTTTCATTTACTTTCAGAAAGATTAAACTCCGTTTATAAACTGGCTATCAGGGGCTGGAGAGATGGCCTAGCGGTTAAGAGCGCCGACCGCTCTTACAGAGGACCCGGGTTCGATCCCCAGCAGCCACATGGCGGCTGAGAACCGTCTGAAGCTCCAATTCCAGGAGAACTCCAGTTCCAGGGGAATCCGAGACCCTCTTCTGACCTCTGCAGCGTTGCACGAGACGGGTGCACAGACTTGCCTGCAGACAGTACATTCATACACATACAGAAATAAATAAAATTAATAAAAAAAAAATTTTAACTGGCTATCAGGAGGATTCAGACTCCTGGTTTAATATCAAATCAAGAAAGAATCTTTAGGCCAGGCATGGTGGTGTACACTGGAGGTACTAGCACTCAGGAAGGCCAGGCAAGAGTAACAAGAGTTGGAGACCAGCTGGACTACATAGCAAGACCCTGGCTTAGAAGAATCAAATCACAAGGGGCTAGAGCGATGGCTCAGTGGTTAAGAGAACTGCCGCTCTTACAGAGAATCGAAGTTCAGCTCCTAGCACCCCCATGTAGCAGCTCACAGCTGCCTGGAACTCCTCCAGGGGATCATCGGTTAAGAGAGGATCCCGACCTTGGCCAGGGCCACTGAGGTGTCTGCTGAGTCTTCCAGCTGTACTATGTAGTACTCCCGACTCAGGGGTGACTAGACACTGTCATTTTGATCACAGACCTGGGCATTGCTGTCCACGCGAAGGTCTCTCCTTTAAATTCTTTATACCTTTCATCCCTCTTTCCAAGAGCTTTGCCCACATGCCCAGTGACAGCACACCATGCACGGTATCACTCAGTTCCGGGTCTTACAGAATTCTTGCTCAGTGCAGCGTTAGCACTATGCCTAGCAGCAAGTGCTGCTGTTAAAGTCCCCAGGCATTTGAAGCCTTTGTCTTCAGATTATTAATTTGCTCTGCATGTACCCAGCACCCAACAATGAGGGCATCTGTTACAATTCTAATAGTAGCAACAAGCACCAGTCACATCATCTTGTACAAAGAGAATATTGAGAGAGAAACATTTGGTCACTTGCAGAGACATGGCAGCATAAAACAAGGAGTTCTGTCAAGTGCTGGGACTCTCTGTGACGAAGGGGAGGGGACAGTCTGGGGAAGGAGGAGGGAAAGAAAGAAGAGCGGAGAGTGTGGCCTTGCTCTCTTCTGTTCTCAGAAAGATGGAAATGTTCTGTTCATCTCCTGCAGTATCTGGGCACAGGTCATGGAGCGGGGACCACAGTGACCCTAGAAATGCTCTCAGGGGACTTGGGTGGGATATAGAGTCAGACATACATGTTTGGACCTGGGCTAGGGAAAGAGGCTGTGGTCAAGGATCTACGAACGTCATGATTTCAGACCAAGACAACGTAATAAAAGCCTTTGGCCACATGACCTGGATTACTCTAGGACCCTGTGGTGACTCTCAGCACTCAGGTAGAAAAAGATCGCTTAGGTCTGTTGCCAGGGGGATTTTCCAGCCTGAATGGACTGCATAGAAAATATCCAGCATGTCTCAGAGGTTAATAGGCCAAGTCTGGCTTCTAAAAAAGTTTTATTTGGCCTATTTTATTTGGGCTTTTAAGTTGTTTTTAATTAGCCGGCAACATATAAAGCACTGAACAGTTTCCATAAACCTCCAAGTTTACAGCTTCTAAAAATTCAACAAATGATGCTGTATGACCCTCATTCACATATGACAACTGTCAGTTGCCTCACCACCCCCAGACGTCCTTAGCTTTGAGGCAACATGAGGCATTATCTTAGCAGCAACACCCATGGAGACAGCGGGCCTGAGCCAGGAGAGACCTTGGATTTTCCACCAGGATCAAGGGTCTGACACTGACAGGAGAGATGGGAAGGGAATCTGGGACTGAGTTTTCACCAATCTAACAGCCTCTGGTAGAGGCAGAAGCAGAAGCCAGCAGCCCTCTATGCCAAGGAGGGACCCACTGCCACTGAAGAACAGCCAAGTTCCACAAACAGGGGATTTCAGAGGGAGAAACAAAGGAAGCTGAGCAGTGTGGCCTAGGGGAGTGAACTGGAACAAAGGAAGCTGAGCAGTGTGGCCTAGGGGAGTGAACTGGAACAAAGGGGAGTGGAGACACTGGCCAAAGTCGTCTTGTCACGGGTCCAGTTGGCTGGAGGGAGGCCCGGGGATCGTGGGGGTGGGAGGGAAGAATGTGGCCTCCTGGTGTCCCTTTGCAGGTCTTTCTTTGGGGCTTGAAAAGAAGCAAACCAAACCAGAGTTCTCCCTAGCAATTGCTTAAGCAATGGAACTCCCATGTACCCTTGCGACTTAATGCTCGAGGGTCACATGCTGGACTTGGAAGCACTTGTCTGCATGTTAGTAGGAATGCCACCCCTGAAGTTTTTAAACTTTCGATTGAAACAATTAAAAAAATTTTTTTGGCAAAGACACTGAGACAAGAGTGTGGTTCAAACATAATCCTTGTGGGAACTAAGGTGCAGAACCGGCTCTGCAGGCGGCTCTGGCACTACGAGAGCAGCAATTCTCAGACTCAACCTTGGTCATGACTTACCTGCATTTGCACCAGGCTTGAAGGAGGACTGAGGAAGGGAGGTAGTGATAAAGCAGTCACTTATGAAGGCCTTGGGTTTGATCCCTCGCACCGAAAAAGATGAAAATCTGGAAAGTAGAACCAGGGAGCCAGGAACGAAGATGCCCGTTCACGCCCCCAGGGACCAGGGGCGATGTACAGTTCTTTGTCTGGGCACTTTTTTCTTTCAAGTTTTTCAGTAGCAAATGATGCATCAGGTCTGCTTGCAATCTCTGTGTCTCAAAGCAACAACACAGCACGAAGAGGACCGCTAAGATGGCTCAGTGGGTTAAAGTGCTTGCCACTCAAGCCCGTCTGTCTGAGTTCAGTCCTGGAACCCATAGTGGAAGGAGAACCAGCTCTGGAGAGTTGTCTTCTGATTTCCACATGCTTGTACCCACCTGCCCCCACACACAAGTAATAAATAATCAGTAACCGGTAAGGTAAGTGGAGGGTTAAGTAGAGGAGGAACTTTGGGTGCAGCATCGACAGGTTCATTATCTATTATGAAGCAAGAGACGTTTCCTTGATGCAGCTGTTTGAGGTCTTGTAAGTAAACCTGATAAAACCATTGCTTCTCCAAGCCTGTTATCAGTGCCCTAAATGGAATGTGTGGACAGTTGTCCATGCTTCCTCCGCATTAGGTCTGTGGCAAAGCCAAGCATCACATTGGAGAGATCGTAGAGAAACAAAGTTCACCTTGTGGTAGCACGGAGTTAGAGAGAGAGAGAGAGCCAAGAAGGTGCTGGGGACAAGACACACCCTTCAAAGTTGTCCCTCATGACTAAACAGCCCATGAAGCTGTGATTTCATCAATGCATTAAGCCAGGGACCAGGTCAGAAACCTCAGGATCCAATCACGTCTCCACACCCTGCCCTAGAGACCCAGCCTTCAGTGCACAGCTTTGCATATCCAACCATAGCACTTATGGTAGCTTGTTGAATCCATACACCTCCCTTTTTGAACTGTTATCTCATTTCTGCTATAGGGGAGAAGATGTTTGCTAAGGCTGTACAGTTTATAAGCAGGGAGCTGCTGGTTAACTCTACCAAGATCCTCTAGTCTCTCCTAGAGTTGAGTCGCTTGACTGGCAAATGGCAGAGCTGTGGTTGAACTCTCCAAGTATTGCTGCACAGACTGAGCTTCTGGGGGGCAGGAGGGACTGAGGGGTGCACAGGGACCTAGCCGGGGTTCTTGGCACACTGCAGACTCATTATGGGAAGACTCTGCTTCTCTCTCCACTCTCTTTCCTTTTACCTTTATCTGAATATCCAGAATGAGTTTCAGACAAGCAGTTTGGTGGATGTCTTAGTCAACTTGGACTTTAACAAATAACTGCAGTCTTGGTAGCATAAACTGAAACAGTCACTTCTCACAGCTCTGGAGGCTGAGAAGTCCTCCATCAGGGTACCAGCATGGTCCAGGTTTCTGTGAAGGGAATTAACAAATGGTAATTTTACTTTTTTTTAAAGCCAGTGTTTTATTGAAGCTCTGTGTCTTTCATACAAAATTACATTACAAATCAAATCTAGACCTGTGCCCCTCTCTCTGCTCCCCTCACCCCACCAGAGCATTCTGCCAAACATGTTTTTCATCTTTTTCTCAGTCTCTCTTAAAATTCTAGAAGCAGAAGTTTATTGTTTCGAGCAGAAGTTCACCATTTCAGTCAGTTCTTTGATGCAGTCTTTTCTGTTGTTGTTGTTTTTGTTGTTGTTGTTATTCCTTCCAATATCCGTCACTCCAAAATATGCACATATACATGCCACATATATCATAGGTTTTAGCATCTTCAGCTTATGATTTTTTTTATTAGGCTGAAAGATGTCATGTTTGACGTCTCCTTGGCAAGCCCAAACCACTGTCAGTTCTGCCCTTGTGCTCCACACTGGGGTTTTCCCTTCCCATGGTCACCAAATGAGGTCCAATAAGCACCATGTCCTGTCTCGATCTTCCCATACTCGTCTCCATGATACAGCCTGGGTTGTCCAACAATGGAAGTCTATACTCTGAAGAAGTGGAAACCCCAGTAGTAGCTCAGTCCACAAGTTGTATATCTCAGCAGTTCCCATCTGGCACTGAAGGTTTGGAGGATTCTTGGAGAGACATGAATCTTTGGTCCACATTGGAAGGTTGAAAAGCTGTGTCTTCTCACGTCTTTGAGAATGGCAAAAGCAGTGGCAGCCACAGAGTAACTGCCCTTGCTAGTAAGACAGGCAAAACACTGTGCTGTTTTGTCTTTTTACTAAGATCTCAATTTTTATACCTGAAGTACAATTTCTCAGGCTTTGCTATTTATTTATTTATGGTTATACTTTCCTTTTGGATGTTTAAGGCCATACAGTTAGCCCAGATTAACCAAGGCTTCTGTTTTCTCAAGGTCAGTTGAGGATCTGGTCCTCAAGGGTCACTCAGGACTTTTTTTGGGGGGCAGGGAAGGGAGCCCCCGGCTCCTTCTGGCTTTTCAATCACCAGTTCCATCCGCTTGAAGACAAAGTCAGATCTTGCTAGACCAGGCTTCCCTTTTCGAAGCATGAGCAGACTTTGCTCTTCATAGACTGGACACCGGCTGAAGTCCCAATTAGTGGCTCTCCAAGACCTCCCTGCACAGGAAGACTGGTGACTCACATTTGCAGGACATTTCAAGAGATGCCTCCATGCATAGTCCCACTTTATTTTCCAAATACTTTTCATGTTTTGGATTTTATTCTGAAATAATTTAACTTCATAAAGAGTTGAGGTAATAATAGTGCAAGTAACTCCTGTGTACAGTCTTACCAGGATTTCAGAAACCTTCAAACCTTTTAACCTCTTATCCTGTGTGCTGTATTCTTCCCTGTCAGAGAGGTTTTTTTTCCTGGAGCCCTTTGAGAATTAAATTCTATCCATCATATCCTGTTACCATGTGGTATTTCGGCATCTAGTTTTGAAGGATAAGGACATCCTCTTTTGTCACATTACAGTTAGATAGCCACTACGGCCGCAGAGGACCAATCCCATGTTGGGGGGGTTCACCCTCATGACTAGATCCCCCTTCATAAGCTCCACCTACCTATGCCATGTCACTAGAATCAGGGTTTCCATGTAAGAATTTTGACGAAACTCATTCAGTTCATGGCAAACAGAGAGGCCGTGGGAAAATAAAATGGAGTATATCTGTGATGGATAGTTTTGTTTGTTTTGCTTTGCTTTTGAGACAGGGTGTCCCTGTAGCCCCAGCTGAGCTGGAACTCACTATGTAGACCAGGCTGGCCTTGAACTCACAAAGATCTTCCTGCCTCTGCCTCCTGAGTGCTGGGATTAAAGGCATGCGCCACCACACCCAGCAGAGTTATGTCTAATTTTTAACTGTCAACTTGACAACCTAGACTAACCCGGGAAGAGAGTGTTAATGAAAGACTGTCTATGTGAGGTGGGCTTGTGAGCATGGCTGTGAAGGGCTACATTGGCTGCCTTGGTTGACTGGAAAGAGCCAGGTCACCCGGGTTGTCTATGATAGAGAAAAGAGCTGAGCACCAAGCATGCATACGCTCATTTCTCTCTGCTCTTGACCATGTTGTCACTAGTTTCTTTAAGTTCCTGTCTTGAGTTCTTCAAAATGTGGGACTGTGACCAGGAACAGCGAGCTGAAAGAAATCCCTTCTCCTTCAAGCTGCTTTTCGTCAGGGTGCTCTATCCACGGTCTGTCCAGCTCTTGCACATGATCTCCCATGTGGTATGTGCAGGCAGTTCCTGAAGCAGGCTCCCTGGGGGTTAAATGTCTCCATCCGCTCCTCACTAGCTTCATGCTGTGCGTCATTCAAACACGACCCCCACTGAGACTCTGGGGTGCAGATGTGGGGTGTGTAAGGCACTAAAATTGTGACTTACAACTTGGTGAGTGCAGGTAAAGATATGAAGTTCCCACGTGTCAGGTGCACCATCCAGCAACACAGCAGGGCTCCACTGGAAGCTCCTGCTCTCATCTGCATGGCTGGCACTGAATTTCAAGGGCTTCAGAGCTCTGCATCCCTTGAGTTCTTCCACGTCCAGATTAGCTAAAACATCATCTCTTCCCAAGTTCCGTGTGTTCTGTATAGACTCAGCTGAGACACTTGGCATCAGCTCCACCCACACCAGCCTCTTTGTTACTCTCTGAGCACAGGCTGCTGCCTCTGGCCCTTTGGACTTGTCTCTCATGCCCATGTCCATGCAGCTCAATGAAAACTAATCTCCAAAGGCTTTCCCAGGTCACACTAACAAATATAGCAGCACTTCTCATTCTCAAACCTGATTCATAGCCCTTAGGAGTTCAGTGTGCTGTTCTATGTCACTCTCTATAATAAGGCCACTGCTTCAGTAGAGTTGAAATTATCTTCATCATCATGTCCTCAGTGCTAAGAGTACTGCCTGGTACACATTAGCTTGTCAGCAAATATTAGGAAAGAAAAAGAAAGAAAGAAAGAAAGAAAGAAAGAAAGAAAGAAAGAAGGAAAGAAAGAAGAGAGAAAGAAAAAGAGAGAAAAAGAGAGAGATGAAAGAAAGAAAGAACGAGAGAAGAGACAAAGAAAGAAAAAGAGAGAGAAAGAGAGATGAAAGAAAGAAAGAGAGAGAAAGAGAGAGAGAGAAAGAGAGAAAGAGAGGGAGAGAGAGAGAAAAGAGAGAGAAAGAGAGAGATGAAAGAAAGAAAGAACGAGAGAAGAGACAAAGAAAGAAAAAGAGAGAGAAAGAGAGATGAAAGAAAGAAAGAGAGAGAAAGAGAGAGAGAGAAAGAGAGAAAGAGAGGGAGAGAGAGAGAAAAGAGAGAGAAAGAGAGAGATGAAAGAAAGAAAGAACGAGAGAAGAGACAAAGAAAGAAAAAGAGAGAGAAAGAGAGATGAAAGAAAGAAAGAGAGAGAAAGAGAGAGAGAGAAAGAGAGAAAGAGAGGGAGAGAGAGAGAAAAGAGAGAGAAAGAGAGAGATGAAAGAAAGAAAGAACGAGAGAAGAGACAAAGAAAGAAAAAGAGAGAGAAAGAGAGATGAAAGAAAGAAAGAGAGAGAAAGAGAGAGAGAGAAAGAGAGAAAGAGAGGGAGAGAGAGAGAAAGAAAGAAAGAAAGAGAGAAAGAAAGAAAGAGAGAGAAAGAAAAAGAGAGAAAGAAAGAAAGAGAGAAATAGAAAGAGAGAGAGAAAGAGAGAGAGAGAAAGAAAGAAAGAAAGAAAGGAAGGAAGGAAGGAAGGAAAGAAGAGAGAAAGAAAAAGAGAGAGAAAGAAAAAGAGAGAGAAAGAGAGAGAGATGAAAGAAAGAAAGAAAGAGAAAGAGAGAGAAAGAGAGATGAAAGAAAGAAAGAAAGAAAGAAAGAAAGAAAGAAAGAGAGAGAGAAAGAGAGAAAGAGAGGGAGAGAGAGAAAGAAAGAAAGAGAGAGAGAGAAAGAGAGAAAGAAAGAGAAAGAAAGAAAGAGAGAAAGAGAGAAAGAAAGAGAAAGAGAGAGAAAGAAAAAGAGAAAGAAAGAAAGAGAGAAAGAGAGAAATAGAGAGAAAGAGAGAGAGAAAGAGAGAGAGAGAAAGAAAGAAAGAAGGAAGGAAAGAAAGAAAGAAGAGAGAAAGAAAAAGAGAGAGAAAGAGAGAGAGATGAAAGAAAGAAAGAAAGAAAGAGAAAGAGAGAGAAAGAGACAAAGAGAGGGAGAGAGAGAAAGAAAGAGAGAGAGAAAGAAAGAAAGAAAGAAAGAAAGAAAGAAAGAGAAAGAAAGAGAAAGAGAGAAAGAAAGAGAGAAAGAGAGAAAGAAAGAGAGAGGAAGAAAGAAAGAGAGAGAGAAATAGAAAGAGAGAAATAGAGAGAAAGAAAGAGAGAGAGAGAGAGAAAGAAAAAGAAAGAAAAAGAAAGAAAGAAAGAAAGAAAGAAAGAAAGAAAGAAAGAAAGAAAGAAAGAAAGAAAGCTGTAGAACATTTTGATGACTACATGGAAAGATGCTGTCTGAGGTCTACAGGGCTGAATGTGAGCTGAGGATCCAGAATAATTAGGATCTAAGAATACTGGTTGCCAGGATACTAAAGATAAGAACCTGAAGGAACTTACTAACACGACTCATGTCCTTGTGGATAGCACCTCTATCCCTTCCTCTGCACTTTGTCTTGCCTGATGTCACTTTTCTCCGTAGCAGGGCCACTGGCTGAGGGTTACTGGGAAAGGTCTTAGGGCAGCGCTCTGGGCTTTTGAAGGTACAGGGACCATTGAGAGGATGCTGTTTCAGTGCAAGGGCGGTGAGCAGACTGGGCCTCCACGCTCCAGAGCAGAGGCTCCTCCTCACCATGGTCGGAGCAGAGGCTGCCCCTTACCGTGGTTGGAGCAGAGGCTACCCCTCACCATGCATGGTGCTGTCAGGCTCAGATGTGTCCCTTTCCACTTATCTCTAAGTTCCTGGCAACTGCGGACTTCTAATCCATATATGGGCGCAATCCAGTGAAATAAATATTAGACGTGCAGTTGACCTCTAAAAATCTGAAAACTACTGCTTAAACATACAAAAAGATGGTAGCTAGTGTCATGATCAACTTTAGTGAATTATTCAGTATATTGGGTAGACAAATCCATAACTGGGGGCTGGTGGGATGGCTCTGTAGGTAAGAGCATCCACTGCTCTTTCAGAGGACTTATGGCTAGCTCCCAGCACCCACATGGCACCTAACACCCATCAGTAACTCCAGTTTCACGGGCTCCAACACCCTCTGCTGGCCTCCACAAGAACAAGACACACAGGTGGTGCCTATATATACATGCAGGAGAAACACTCATACACATAAAATATAAATAAATAAAATAATTAAAAACACAACAGAATCCATAACTGAAAATTTTTAATAAATCTTGAAATCTCAAGACATGTGCACCCAATCTCTGCAATCTGCACTCAAGTACAATTTCTAGTGTACATCATACAAATAAGTACTACTGATAATACCCAAAATAGCCAAAATGTATTTAGCCCGAATCGTGAGCCCTGACCTCCACCCTGTGTGCCAATTCCAACTCAGGAGCACTGTGACCAGGAGCTCACCAAGGCCAAAGAAGAAATGGAGCCAAAGGACAGAGACAATTCACTTGAAGATTACTCAACAAGCCAATGGACGTGTTCTCAAGAGAGGTTGGGCCTTTTGGCTCCTGAGTGTTTTATGAAACCTTGATCTTGCCCTGGCAACATCATAACCAGGCCAAAAACAACAGGGAATGGAGTCTGCGAGGAAGCCTGTGTGATCTTTGTACAGTTACGTGTGTGGGTAGATGATAAAGAAGCAGAGGAGTAAAGATGACTGAGGAGGGTAGTGAACAGCTTTGGTTTTGTTGTTGTTTTGTTTGTTTCACAAAGCCAAATATACTCTTTTTTTTTCAAGCCAGGAACATGATTTACTTCCGTGTGGAATTACCAGCAGGGGCCACATGCAAGGGCCACCTGCAGACACATGGTGGAACAGAGCAGCATGGCAGAGAGAGAGGAAGCCCACTTATAGTCTTGGGGCCGGGCCTCAGGTACAGAGGAAGTGGTCAGAAGATTGACAGCCTCTGGAGGAAGTGAGCATCTGTGTCCCTTGGGATTCTGGGAAGCCCAGACCTAATATTCCAGCCTTTTGCTTGTGATAAGGAAATGGGGCGCAGTTCTCTCTTCTGTATCTGCTTCAGAGCTGATGCGGGGGGGAGGTGGGAGTTTTGGGAGAACAGCAGTCAGGCTGGAGGGTTAGAATCCAGTTTCCCATTTTGGCTGACTTGGGTACTCTGCCCAGTGGGTTTGGTCCAGATCGATAGTGGCCAGTACTTAGTGAACGTTTTCTCTGCAACTGAAAAGACAAGCTGGTTGAGTCTTATATGAGTATACCAGTGTGGGGACTTCACAGTACTAACAGGGGGCTACCGGGTGCATTTTTAGCAATTGGAGGGTCCCTGTCTAGGTCTGCAGAGGGAGAGAAGACCTGAACCCTAGTTTGAGGAATTGGAAAAAAGTTTTAATGCACAGAGCTCTAGAATGAGGGCCAGCTTTAGTACACAGGGCTCCAGAATGAGAGCCATAACCATGAGAATATAAAAGGTGGTATTTTTTGGCATGGTGCATTAAATCTGTCACCTATCTCTGAGATATTTTCTTTTTTTTCTTTTATATATATATATTTTTTATCAAATCTAGACCCGTGTCCCCCACCCTATCCCCCCGCCCCACCAGAGTTCATGCATTCTGCCAAACATGCTTTTCATCTCTTTCTCAATCTTTCTCAATATTCTCCATGTGGAAGTTGACTGTTTTGAGCAGAAGTTCACTGTTTCAGTCAGTTCTTTGATGCAGTCCTTTCTGTTGTGGTTGTTTTTGTTGTTGTTGTTTCTAATATGCATCACTCCCAACCACTTTGGACAAAAGCTCAAGGGGCTGTGCACAAGAAATACTTACAACTAGGTAATTTGCACTAGCATCCACAGATGAGGATACCATTCGTCGTTTGTTTTTCTGGGACTGTGTTACTTCACTCAGCATGATGTCCTCTAGCTCCAGCCATTTTCCTGCAAAGCTCATGATGTCATCTTGCTTTACTGCTGCATAGAACTCCATTGTGTAGATGTACCACATTTTCTCTATCCACTCATCAGTTGGGGGGCATTTGGGTTGGTTCCAGCTCCTTGCTATTGTGAAGAGAGCTGAAATAAACATGGCCGTGCATGTATCTCTGCAGAGGGGTGAGACTTGAACTCCTCTATATGGACCGTCCTCCCTTGAGTGGACACTGGCTGGATGAAGTCCTTTTAGGTGAATCTCCAAGACCTTCCTGGCCTGGGATGACTGGTGACTCACTGCCACAGGACATGTACAAAGGTGCCAATGCAGGATCCTAGGACCCAAGTCAACCTCAGAGGGTAGGGGCCAAAGCCAAATATACTCTTATCTAGCAATTGAATTCATTGATATTTAGCCAAATAAGTTGAAAAACTTTCATTTGATTAAACACTGCTTTACTCCCACTCCCCCCATGAGAAAATTTATACCATTTTTATTTTTAATTACCAAAACTTGGAAGTAACCAAGATACCCTTCAATACATAAACAAACTGGTACAACCATATGATGGGAGATTATTCAGTAATGAAAGCAATGAGCTACCAGGCCTCAGGCATGGAGTATGAGTAATTGGATGTCACCGTGTAAGTGAAGCCAGACTGTTAAGACTGAAGACCACGTGATGCCAGGTGTGTGGTATTCTGGAAAAAGCAGAACCGTGAAGCAAAAAGATCAGTGGTTGCCAACACTTAGGAAGGGGTAGGCAGGTGAAGTGCAGAGGGGTTGTCAGCAGTAAGACTGTTGTATATGCTAAAATGTAATGACATGTATTGCATCATTGACCAAACCCATAAACTACATAGCACCAACCCTGAGTCCTAATTCAAACTGTAAGCTTTGGGTGATGAGGGCGAGTCGGTTTGTTGAGTGTAACAAAGGCACTGCTCTAGAGTTGTTAACAGGGGCGGGGATGTGATAACTACACATCCTTACCTTCTGCTTGACTGTTAACTGGGGTCAACAGTAGTACTGAGCACCACAAAAGGAACCCATGATGATGTGTCCTTGGCCTTGAGCTTGCCCCAGAGTGTGCAGATAAATAGAAGCCATTCTTCTTCCAGTCTACTAAATACTTCCCTACGTGCCTGTCCTGCCCACACCACAGGAAATCTGCAAAAAAAATCTTGTGCTCTGATTTTGGCTGAGGGAGAACCAGCGAGTTTTTCTTTGCTAAAAGCAGACAGAGGAAGTAGCTCAGCCCAGAGGAGGTAGCTCAGCCCACCGTGGGCGCCCGGAGGGTTCTCTCTCATGGAAAAGGTTCGATTTCTTGAACACATCACACTTCAGGACTGACTTTGCACACAGGATTCCTAGCCCGGGACCAGAGTGGCTTCGTGCGGGTAGAAGGAAAGCAGGAAACCACAACCGCACGGCGTTTATCTGCTTCACCATTAGGAGGACAATAATGAGCTCTGGGAAAGGTGGTGGTGAAGGAGCAGAGAAAGAACCTTTATTGCTGTTCAGAATGATCACTGTCTGGGAATTTGGAGTTTCTCATGGAGAAGTTGCAAGGTCATTTGCAAAGTAGGAGTAGAGCCCGTTTTTCCTAGGAGTCACCCTTCCTTTGGAGGGAGGAAAGCTGGACCGCTCCAAAGCCCTGCCCCCTGCGGGGGAGGCTCGCTTCACTGCAGATAACAATGCAGGGCTTTGCTCTAGCTGGGGGATCTGAGGAAGAGCTCCTGGCAGCCGCCCACCTCTGAGGTGGCCAGAAGAAGGTATGCAGAGGGATAGGCAAAGTGCTGAGAGCGCAGGGACAGCTGGGGTCAGACGTCCTCAAGACCTCCGGACACCTCACATATGAGTGACTCATGGATCTGCTCGGTGCTGGTCTCTCTCGTACTGCAAGAACTCATTTAACATCAGGGCTAATACACCTCGTGGATCTGACCTATCTCCTTACCAGCTGAGCTTTCTACCAACTTTCCACTACATGGGACATGGGTCACTTTATAGGTAATATTCTGGCTGGACCAGGAGAATACCAAATATTCTTAGGGATTCAGTACCAGGCATGTGTAGAAGATGGAAGACTGGACATAGGCTCTTGCTAACTCCATGAAGGTAAGTGTAGTGGTCTAGTCTGTGTTGGGTATCTCTTCAAAAGGATAAATTGATAATTTAAATACTAGGAAAGTTTGCCGTCCAGCAGCGTGAATCATCATCGGAGGTGGACTGGGAATTAATCACTCAGTCAACTTGTTCTTTGTAGTTTCTTTTAATGGTACCATTTACTTCTTAACTTTTACAATTCCTAATGTTATTAACAATTGCTAGCAATTACTAACGCTACTAACAACAACAGCTTAGAAACCATGAATATTTATACCAGTAGTGAGCCAATCAGCAGATAGATTATATAGCATAGTGGACCATAGTGGACCAATCAATAGATAAGTTTTGCATCTATAGATTTCTTATGTAAGATATTATGTTCATGAACTTGACAAGGTAACATAACATATCTTCTTAAAAGTTACTGAAGCATGCGCACTGTGTTCTTCAGCCAGCGCCTTTTGGCCACAGACCAAACGCCATGGCTACAGACCAAACGCCATTTCTCTTCAGTTTGTCACTTCAGGCACTCTTTGTCTCCCACAGGAAAGAGATACACAGCTTCACCAACCCCTTTGGAACTTTTACCATGTGAATCAAAGAGCAAGAATAGCTTTCTACCAGGTCAAGAGTGTCATTAAAACAGTTTTGACACATGCCCCTTAAAATCCAGCTGATCTAATTGTGTCAAAGTCTGTGTTACACGTTGGGCACCTTGTGACAGGACTCTCAGTCCTTATAGCACACTGGGGTCATCTGAGCCTGTCGCATCTGGGAACTTCGAAAACATAACAGTGCTGCTCGAGTTCTGAGTTAACTCTCTGGGAACCACTAACCTCTAGCAGCTGCCCAACTTGAGAGTCCATGAGGATTACCTGGAGAGCTTGTTAAACTACACTTCTGGGGCCAGCGACATGGCTCAGTAGGTAAAGGTGCTTGTTGTGAAAGCCTAATGACCTGGGTTCAGTTCCTGGAACTCAAGTAAAGGTGGAAAGCTCCAACCAACTCCACAAAATTGTCCTCTGACTCACACACAGGTTCAGTTACAGCAGCAGTTTCCTCAAACTGGAACTGTAGAGCTGTCATTTGAGAAAGGACTTGCCTGTGCGTGGGCAGAATGTTCCTGCTGCTGTGGGGATCACTGCTACACCTGGAGACAAAGGAATCTGCACCTGTGGCAGCTCACAACTGGACAGGTTCAACCTGAAACCTACAAGCTGACAATAGATGTTGCGTAATCACCAACAAGCAATAATACTTGGTCTGCACTGGCTGGGCAGGCAGAGGACCATTACAGGGGCAGTGGCAAGCATCTCGATGGCAAAGGGGAAGAGGCTGATGGTCTCAGGCTTCAGGTCACAGATAATAGAAAGAACGCACCTGGGACTGCTGTGGCTCCTGCAGCAGCTCGAAGCCAAGGCTGGCTCTGCGCCCCCATCCAGCCTAGCTCAGAGGAGGCTGGCTGGCTGGGGAGCAGGTGTTGGGGCCACTTACACATGCGATTGATGACCTCAGATTAGCCTCCAGCTCACTGGACTCAGGAAAATGTGCTCAACATTCATTTTCTTTTCTCTCTCTCTCTCTTTTTTTGGCGTGGGGAACAAGGTCTTACTGTGTCGCCCTGTCTGGCCTGGAACTTGTTATATAGCTTAGACTGGCCTTGAACTCCTCCTGCCTCTGCCTCTCAAGTATTGGGATTACAGGCATGCGCGACCATGCCCAGTGACCCCTCAGCATTTCTTTTCTTAATCAAGGCATTTTACTTAATAACTACATATTACATCGTGGGCATTTAAGTTGAAAAATATTAAATTAATAGATCGAACAGAAAAACAAATTCTTAAAAATCATCTTATTTATTTATTTATTTTTTATGTGTATGAATGTACTGTCTGCATGTAGGTTTGTGCACCCATGTCATGCAATGCCACGGAGGTCAGAAGAGGGCGTTCGATTCCCCTGGAACTGGAGTTAAAGACGGTTCTCAGCCATCATGTGAGTGCTGGGGATTGAACCCGGGTCCTCTGCAAGAGCAGTCAGCGCTCTTAACTGCTAGGCCATCTCTCCAGCCCCCAAAACACAAATTCTTGCCATTGGCGAATGCCTTTAATTCCAGCACTTGGGAGGCAGAGGCAGGCAGATCTCTGTGAGTTCAAAGCCAGCCTGGTCTACATAGTGAGTTCCAGTACAACTGGGGTTGCAGGGGGACCCTGTCTCAAAAAAGACAAAAAATAAAATACATATAATAAAATAAATATTTGAAAATTTCAGAGAATTACAAGATTATTAAAAATAAAATTATGCATAAAATCAATGCTTATATCAAGCCCTTATATCTCACAGATAAATACTAAATACTTTCTCATTTATATTTGTAGCAAGGCTATTTTTTATTGACCAAGTTATTTAACATTACTCTGAAAATCTAAAAACTCTCCATTTTCTTCCAGTTTGTTTCTTTCTCTTCTCCATCTCAAACTATTATCCCCTCAAGCAAACATTTAACAAGTCATTCCTTTATTATCTTATCTGTTTTTATTTTTTATGTGTATGAATGTATTGCCTGCATGCATGTAAGTGCACCCTGTCATGCAGTATGGAGGAGGTCAGAAGAGGGCATTGGATTTCCCTGGAGCTAGAGTTATGAACAGTTGTTAGCCACCATGTAGGTACTAGGAATAGAACCCGGATCCTCTGCAGAGCAGCCAGTGCTCTTAACCACTGAGCCATCTTTCTACTCTCTCCCTTTTTTAAGGGGAGAGTCTCTTATTTCAAGCTGGCCTTGAACTTGCCATGTAGCTAAGGGAATATAATCATGAGCTCCTGATCTTCCTACCTCTATCTCTGCAGAGAAGGACAGGACTGTGCCATCACATCTTGTTTACACAGAGCTAGGGTTGAACCTCGTGCACACTAGGCCAGCACACTGCTGTCTGAGGCACAGCCAAGGCCATGACGTCCTCTCTTCTGCTCATTCATCTGCTCTCCTGATTCTAATTCAGTATCATCTATTCTTGGGGCTGCCGCAGCTATCTTTCCTGAATATATCTGTTCAGGACCATCATCAGCCTCTAGCTGAGACCATTACTGTCATCTTTTTTCTAGATGACAGCAAGATTTTCTTAGCTTCCATTTTGTCCCATATAATCTTCATTCATCCTCCAAAGTGATTACTATAAAATGTTAGACAAACTGATCATGGTCCTGTTCCCAGCATTTGGGAGTCAGAAAGCGGCAGGAGGAGTGGAGTTTAAGGTCATCTTTGGCTGCATAGGAGTTTGGGGCCAGCCTGGGATAGATGAGAACTTGCCTCCAAAAAGTGAAACGAAAACCTAAATAAATAATAAAATAAAATATAAAACAGACCGTGTTGCTCTTCTGCACCCTTCTCCTTGAGCAGTTGATGCCGTACAAGTCCATGTCCTCCAAGTGCCAGGCAAAGGTGGCATCTACATGCTGAGGCACAGGTTTGGAGGCTTGACGCCCTCTATCACAATACCACTTTCTTGGTCCAACAGGTTCTGAATTGTCCCAGATTTCAAAGGTTTATTATGTTTTAAGTTCCAGACTCTTTTCAGAATACAGCTAAAACTATGAGGGCTGTGGATAAAAACACTATCATATAGGGGCTGGAGAGATGGCCTAGTGGTTAAGAGTGCCAACTGCTCTTGCAGAGGACTCGGGTTTGATCCCCAGCACCCACATGGCAGCTGAAAGCTGTCTTTAACTCCAGTTCCAGGGGAATCCAACACCCTCTTCTGACCTCTGAGGCATTGCATGACACCGGTACACAAACCTACATGCAGACAGTATATTCATACATATAATAAATAAATAAAATAAAATAAAACACTGTCAATATAGAAAGCACTAGAACAAAATAATGTGGGTTAGGGACCACCCCAGGGTTCTTTTTTCTTTTGCCTTTTTTATGTCTCTTCATGAATTGCTCAAATGTAGGTAGGAGCACCTGTGTTGTGCAATGCCAACAAAGTCAGAAGAAGTATCAGATCCCTTGGAACTGAACTGAAGGGTGGTTGTCGGCTACTGGGTGAGTTCTGGGAACTGAACCAGGGTCCTCTGCAAGAGCAGCCAATGCTCTTAACTACTGAGCCATCTTTCCAGGTCCCAGCCTGAATTTCTAATTAATTTTTTTTTTGAGACAGGGTCTCCCTTTAGTCCCAGCTGGCCTGGAGCTCGCTATGTAGACCAGGCTGGCCTTGAACTCACAGAGATCTGCCTGCTTCTACCTCCTGAGTGCTGGGATTAAAGGTGTGTGCCACCACGCCTGGCCTAAGACCATTCTTAGCCACCATATGGGTGCTGGGATTCAAACCCAGGCCCTCAGCAAGAGGAGGCAGTGCTCTTAACTGCTGAGCCATCTCTCCAGCCCCAAAAGGGTAAATGATTTTTTTCCTTGGGGAAGTAGGTTTTTTAAATATTTTATTTATGATTTTATGTGTATAAGTGCATTGCCCGCATGTATTTAAGTGTGCCCATTGTCATGCAATCCCCATAGAATCCAGAAAAGGGTGTCAGATGGATCCCCTGGAACTGGAGTTATGGATGATTATTAGCTGGGAATCAAACCTGTGCCCTCTGCAAGAGCAGCCAATTCTCTTAACCACTGAGCCATCTCTCCAGGTCCCACCCCAGATTTCTAATTAACTTTTTTAATCACACGAGAATATAAAACATCCTCAAGGCTGGATATGGTAGTGCATGCCTTTAATCCCAGAACTCAGGAGGCAAAGGCAGGCGGATCTCTGTGAATTCAAGGCCAGCCTGGTCTATAAAGTGAGTTCCAGGACAGTTGAGGCTACTGGGAGACCCTGTCTCAAAAACATAAAAATAATCATCTAGCTTTGCAATTCACTCAAGAACAGAATGCTGGACTCATCAGTTTCTAAACAAAGGAAATATCTCTTCTAATTTTTTTTTCTTTTTGAGATAGGGTCACAGTTGGCCTGGAGATTATTGTGTAGACCAGGCTGGCCTCTATCTCACAGAGATCTGCCTGCCTCTGCCTCCCGAGTGCTGGGGATTAACATCATGCTCCACAATGTCCAGCTGGAAATATTTCTTTATTGATAAAAAAATTTTATTCAGTCATCCCCAATATAAACTCATTATTAAGTCAGATGCAGAGGTGGAAATTTTTTTTTAAATTTATTTCTGTATGTGTATGAATGTACTATCTGCATGCAAGTTGTGCACCCGTGTCATGCAATGCCGAGGAGGTCAGAAGAGGTATCGGATTCCCCTGGAACTGGAGTTCTCCTGGAATTGGAGTTTTGGACGGTTCTCAGCCGCCATGTGGGTGCTGGGGATCGAACCTGGGTCCTCTGTAAGAGCGGTCAGTGCTCTTAACCGCTAGGCCATCTCTCCAGCCCCAGAGGTGGAAATCTTTAATCCCAGCACTTAGGAGGCAGAAACAAATAGATGTCTAGTTCAGCATCAGTCTGGTCTATATAGAGTTCCAGGCCAGCCAGCAATGCACAGTAAGACCCTGACTCTAGTCTACAGAGCGAGTTCCAGGACAGCTGGGGCTACAAGGAGACCCTGTCTCAAAAAGACCAAAATAAATAAAGAAATAAATAGTCAACCCATGAAAGGAAACAGCCAGAATTGACCAGAGTCCAAAACGACATCTCCAGAGAAAGTAGACTGTTTTACTTCTCGTCCACCTGTGCCCCTTTTCTAAGCCTAGGGAACAATCCGCAGAAGAGGGGGCGTGGTAGAATGTAAGGGCTGTGATTGGGGTGAATGGTGAAACTACAGCAACATAGACTGGACACTTATTTGATCAACTTGATTGAACATACAAGCCCCCCCAGCTGGATAGTGGGACCCTTGGGCTGTGTGGGTTTGGGCACAACTGCTTGCAAATTGGTTTTACATGAAGGATGCTTGTACTCATAAATTATTACTTATTGTTAAAAAATGAAAAAAATAAAGAATAGAAGAAAAAATTAATAAGTAAATAAAAATTAAATTTAATGTTAAACAAAAAAATAATAAAAAGTCTGAAAAACTGAAAAAAAATAAATAAAAATAAATAAAACAAAACAAAAAATCAAACAACTAGCAAAACAAAATTTTTAAAAATCCCATTATCACTGGGCATAGTGGTGTACACCTTTAATCCCATCATTTGGGAGGCAGAGGCAGGCAGATCTCTATGAATTCAAGGCCACCTGGTCTACACAGTGAGTTCCAGGACAGCTGGGGGGACAAGGAGACCCTGTCTCAAAAAGAAAAAAAATAGCCCATTATCACAATATCAGTTGTAGATCCCAAGTTATTTTTTCCTTATTAATAAAGCTCACATTATTATTATTATTTTATTTTTTTTCATTTTTTTCAAACAGGGTCTCCCTGTAGCCCCAGCTGTCCTGGAACTCACTTTGTAGACCAGGCTGGCCTTGAACTCACAAAGATCTGCTTGCCTCTGCCTCCTGAGTGCTGGGATTAAAGGTGTGTGATACCGTACCCAGGTACATTGTTATTATTTAAGGAAACAATTTGAAGTGAAAACTATTTCTTTAAAATTTAAGCATGAAAATATTTAGGGGCTGGAGAGATGGCTCAGGTGTCAAGACCATCGATTGTTCTTGCAGAGGACCCTGGTTCTATTCCCAGCACCCACATGGCAGCTAAGAACTGTCTTTAGGCCAGCCATGGTGGCACACGCCTTTAATCCCAGCACTCAGGAGGCAGAGGCAGGCGGATCTCTGTGAGTTTAAGGCCAGCCTGGTCTACAGAGTGAGTTCCAAGTCAGCTGAGGCTATCGGGAGACCCTGTCTCAAAAAAAAAGAAAAAAAAAAAAAGAAAATATTTAATAGTATTACTATTGTAATACATTAGTAATACTAATGTTTTGAAATGAATTGATAACCACCACACCTGGCCTAATTCTTTTTTGTTTTGTAGCTATACATCAGAAACAACAAATTTATTTATTTTTATTATTTTTTATGTGTATGAGTGTACTGTCTGCATGTAGATTGGTGCACCCATGTTGTGCAATGCCTCAGAAGTCAGAAGAGGGCATTGGATTCCTCTGGAACTGGAGTCAAAGATGGTTCTTAGCCACCATGTGGGTACTGGGAATCGAACCCCAGTCCTCTACAAGAGCAGTCAGCTCTCTCAACTGCTGAGCCATCTCCCCAGTCCAACAACAAATTTATTAAAGATGAATAAAAGTATAAAATCATCCCGAGGCTTTACTCAAACTAGTGAAACTCAGTTGATCAAAGTTCTAGTTTCCACAAGAACAGTAAGGCCTAGGTCCTGGGAGGTGGGCCAGGCACTGTCCCAGCATTATGAAAAGCTCCCGGCTCACAGGCACACTGTCCCTGTGACCAGAGCCAGAGCCAGAAGATGAGTTCCTGAGACCTGCTACTCCTCCTGTAGCACTCAGTGGGCTGGGGGCTGGGGGGGGGGGCGGTTTCTACATTAGTGGTCACAGGGAGAATAGATTGTCGTTGTAGGAGTGAAATGACAAAACTTAGTCCATTGTGTTCTAGATGACTTGTGCTTCATCCTGTGTTTCCGCCTATCCTCCCATCCCCCAACTTCAGCCAGCCAAGCAGAACCAGCCAGCTACAAAGGCCACACCTGTAGTTTCATTGCTTCTATAATGCCGGAACCTTCCACCCAGCTATACCTGCATCTCCATGGAGTCCAGTGTTTCTGCGATACTGAGAAACTATGCTTAAAAGAAAGTTTCTCTTAATAGAAACTTTTTGCTAGCTGAAAACCTCTTTGTCAACTGACCTGGTCTGGTGTAACTATGGTTATTGGCTTTGCCCATAGAACAATGAAATTGGGGTTTTAAGCTTTACAAATCCCACTCTGCCTCCTCACAGGGTTGAGAGTTCCTTGGGACGTTAGCCCCCTCTCAGACTACCAGCCTTTTTTCTAGCTAATAAAGGAATCCTAATTTGACCATCACCATGTGGCATGCCTCTGTGCCTGACTCTCTGTATTACAGGAGAATCACCAGGGATCCTCAGAATGTGTCAGTTCTTGGAAGATAGAGGGTCTCTGAGAGGAGAAGCCCAGGTCAAAGGAGATAGATCAGAGACATGGCCAAATTTTACAACACATTCAACAGACAGTGGGTGAGGCTAAGCCATTTATTGGTGGACTATTAGAACGAGAGGTATTGTTCCATCTACTAAGTAACCCCAGATATCTCATAGAGTATCAAGAGACAGGAATGCCCCAGGCGTAGTGGGCCAATATCTGAAGGCACCTGTGTTCCACTGCTACCTTCTGCCTATATCCCTAAAAGTCACAGAAGTCCCAGGAGAATTTGGGACACTGAGGGGACTTCTGTGGTTTTTATGGGGGGTGTGTGTTAATAGAGACAGGAAGGGACAGGGATGGGGCCAGGGACAACCCAGCAATAGCCAGAACTATCAATCACACACCTGCACCCTAGCATCTAGGTGGGTGCCTCTGCTGTTTGATGTCCTGACAAAGCATTCCCAGAAGCCCTGGCAATGTCGGCCTCAGGACACAGAGGCAGAGGGCTGTGAAAGGAAACGGCAGAGGTAGAGGTTGCACTTTGTGTTGAGGCAATACTACACTCTGTGGCATCAGACAGGTGCCTCTTCCCTGGGGACTGGAGGGTCGTATCCTGAGCTTCAAATTTCTCCTGGTCACATACTGTAGGTGACAGGCAGAGATCTGGGACCAAAACACTAAAGGTGCTTAGGGTGGGGCCACAAAGGGATCTTGAGAACTTGTGGCAGCAGTAACCAGGGGGCAGGAAACCATGTGGGCCTCTGAGGAGCCCCAAGCAGCCTGGTGCCAGGGGTTCCCTGCTGGACAACGCACCCCTTTGCCCCAGGCATAGAGGAGGGCAGACAAGGCGTAAGAGTGGGAACTCCGGCTCAATGCAGGATTCCTTACCGCTGGGGCTTCTGTGTCAGCGGTCTGCTGCTGCCTGGCAGGCTCTCTGGTCTCTGCCTGGTCCGCAGCTCCTCCACCCTGCCTCCACTTCCACGGCTCTTAGTGCTCCCTCTTCAGCTTGCGCTCAAAGGCGTCCATGGAGTAGCTGACCCTGGCCTCCCCGCAGCTGCACTGAGAGGCCACTTCTCCATAGTCGATCCACCGCGGGGTGGCAAGGTTGATGGCCTCTGCGCAGTTGAAGCCATGGTTGAAGCCAGCGTGGTAGCCATAGGGAAAGGTGACCATGAACTCGCCGGCCTCCTGCGTCATGCGGCCGAAGGGGATGCCATTCTCCTTGAGCACGGTGGGCGAGATGAGAGCCACCTTGTGCCGCAGGAAGGCCTGGCAGCCCTGGGAGCTGCCTGGAAACAGGTCCCTGGCCAGGCGCTCCAGGCGCCGCCCGTGCTCTGGGGGCACCGAGTACCACGTCTTGGGCTCCCCAAAGTGCAGGTAGTTGATGCTGTACAGATCCATGTCCTCCGTGTGCCAAGCGAACGTGGCCTTCCACATGCCGAGGCAGGGCGTGTTCATGCCCTGGATCACAATGTTGCTGTCCTGCCTCAGCAGGTCCAAAATGCTTCCGAGGTTCCCCAGGTTCCAGTGAGCAGTGTCCTCATCAAACAGGGAGCCGGAGACATCCGCACCGTAGATTGGTGGTTTATAGATGCGGTTCTTCCAGTATTTTCTCTCCAGATCTTCGAAATTCAGATGAGGAGGGGTCCGGTAGATTTTACTGTTGGCCAGGTCATGGTACTCCCCGGCTGACTTGGCCTTTTTCTTCTTATGATATTGAGTGAACACCCCTGCCTTGCCACAGACCACCTGCTGCAGGGGCGAGGCTATTACGATGTGGCCGATGTCGTCTTCGTCGTAGGACTGCCTGGCTCTCCAGCCCCTGGGTGGGATGACCTTAGCCAGTCCGGCTCGGTATGCTCCTTGGGACTCCATGTAGGCGATGTACTTGTTGAAGTCTGCAAACTCTTCCACGCTTGGGAGGAAGGTCATGATGGCACAGCCTGGTTTCTGGGCGACACTGGGCTGAGAGGTCATGGCTGCAGACGCCTCTGCCTTTGTGTTTCAGGTCAGTTCCAGTTCCCGAAGATAGCTCAGTGGTTTATTTTCTGTCTTTAATGCTTTGACTTGTAAGTGAGCGAGACTTGAATTTTAAACAAAGTGGTGCTGTCCTTGTCTTGTCCTCTTACAAAGGGGGCTCCACCTGGGTCAACAGTTCTTTGCCCACCTGTACAGCATCTTCCCAAGGAGGCAGTGGGTTCACCCTGGCACTGGGTCAACCTGAAGCTCGGAAAAGGTCTTCTGGTTTTGAGTTTTCTTTGAATCTCAAACTTCCATGCAGAATAGCTGATAATCACTCCTTAGCAGACAGTCTCCTTGAAGATGCCGAAAACAGTCAGTTTGAATGATAAAACAGAATTAAAAAAAATAAATTGAAGTTGAAACATTCTAGCATCATTTAAGGAAACAAAACAGGTATAGCATGCTAAAATGAAGATTGAAGTTTCTATCACAAGACCAAAAAAGAAAAAAAGTTTTCATCAAACTAAAAGGAAAGATAAGCAATTGGAATATGAAACTGGATAAACTAACAAAGAAAAAGAAAGATCTAAGCAGAAGAAATTAGAAAAGATATTACAGTAAGTAAGACAAGGCATAAAATACAATGGTTTGAAAAACTTGAATTAGGTCAGGCGTGGTGGCACACGCCTTTAATCCTAGCATTCTGAGGCAGAAGCTGGTGGATCTCTGTGCATTCAAGGCCAGCCTTGTCTACATGGGGAGTTCCAGGCCAGCTGGGGCTACAGGGAGACCCTGTCTCAAAAAGACAAAAAAATAAAAAATAAAAAATAAAAAACTTGAATTACAAGAGAAAACCCATAGGCATGCAGACCTATTGTATGACCCAGCCATACCACGCTTGGGCCCAGTTCCCAGGAGAACTCCCTCCCTCCTACAGAGGAACCTGCTCAGCTAAGTCCATTACCACTCTATTCACAATAGGTAGGGGATGGAAGCAAACTAAATGTCCTTCAAATGATGACTAGATAATGAAAGTGTGGCACCCATACACAACAGAATTGTCTTCAACAATAAAGAAAAATGAAATCATAAAATTTGCAGGCTAAAGGATAGAAATGAAAAAATTTAATGTTCTGAGTGAGGTAACCCAGACCCAGAAGGACAAACAGCACACATTCTCTCATTCATGGATCCTAGGTCGGAGTCTTTGGATTTTAGTGCCTAACCCAAAATAACCACAGAAGACAGCAATGGACCATGGGAAGAGAGAGAAAAAGATAGCTCTAGAGAGGGTCACAGTAGGACCCAGGCATTATCAAAGGGGAAATTGAAAATACGGGACGGGATTTTAAAGATCGAAGTGGGAGAAGGTAAAGCTGAGAAGGAAGAAGAAAGAGAGATAAATAACACTGAGGACGTTTGGGAAGACATAGAGAACATAGTATGTTCATTTTGGTCCTTTTGAGACAGGGTCTCCTTGCAGCCCCAGCTGGCCTGGAACACACTATGTAGACCAGGATGGCCTCAACTCATAGAGATCCTCCTGCCTCTGCCTCCCTAGTGTTGGGATTAAAGGCATGCACCACCACGCCCAGCTAGAAACAAATTTTTAAGATTACTTAAAAATGCATATAAAATGGGCGTGGTGGCACATGCCTTTAATCCTGGCACTAGGGAGGCAGAGGCAGGAGGATCTCATGAGATCAAGGTTAGGAGCCAGCTGGAGTTACACTGAGGTAATGCTTAAGACCTATAGATTATTCAACCCAAACCACAGTGTCAAACTTGGGAAACCTCCCTTCAAGTTATTGGTCACATGACTCCAAGAGATGTGTTCCCCCCCCCACCAAAAAAGTAATAAAGGCTATTGCCATAGCCTTTAGTTGCCTTCCAGCACTTGAAGGTGAGACTGTATTGCCAAAGACATCACACACTCTGGACACAGGGCTTGGAAGAACAGAGCTGGAACGGACTCAGAAACCCCCTCCCTAAGACTAGCTCTCCTATATCAGAAGATGCTATGCAAGCTGCCAAGGGAAGGGCAGCCATTAGTCCTACCCAGCTGCTAAGCCTACAGTCCACAGCAATGGCTGATGCAGAAAGCTATCCCCAACAGTGCAGTAGTGGTGCTTTTTCCTGGCAGTAACCAACAACTGTCAGATTGGATTTAAGGACTCAAGATGAGGGAATTCATGCCTGGTACAGTAAACCTAGCCAAATATCCATGGCTAAGCCGGGCGTGGTGGTGCACGCCTTTAATCCTAGCACTTGGGAGGCAGAGGCAGGTGGATCTTTGTGAGTTCAAGTCCAGCCTGGTCTACAGAGTTCCAGGACAGCTGGGGCTACTGGGAGACCCTATCTTGAAAAGACCGAAACAAAACAAAACAAAGCAAAACAAAATATCCATGGCTAGCAAGGTCACAGAACCTAGAGAACGTACTGGTAATATTTTTCTAAACCAATACGACCCCTAACTGTATTCGAAGTACTTATACCACCCCATCAGCAAGGAAGCTTCTTTTTGCAGCAGACGGAGATGATTGTGGACAGAGACCAGCAATAGGTCAAAGCGCAGAGAAAAAACGTCCATGGGGTGCCAAGCCCCAGTGGATACGTCTACAATATGACTGCCGCACTAAGGCTTAGGCCTGAGAAAAGGATGCAAAGACAAAGACTGCAAGAGCGAGAGGAACAGGGTGCCTCAACAAGACCTGCATGAAAACAACACCAGTCAACATGCTAATGTGGGTGGAGGGGGAGATTCCACCCGAGCCCTCATCTAGGTGAAGAGCTAGCAGCTGTGAGAGGAGAATCTCCAATCCTGAGTGCTCAGCCTTAAATATATGTACAGAGGACCTACACTAAATGAACTCAGAGGTTTTACATATATATTATATTTTATAATATAACAAAATATTATAGCATTTAAAGAAGAGATCTTGAGATCTGGACAGGGTGGATTCACACCTTTAATCCCAGCACTCGGGAGGCAGAGGCAGGCAGATCTCCATGAGATAGAAGCCAGCCTGGTATACATAGCAAGTTCCAGGCCAGCTGGGGCTACAGAGAGACCCTGTCTACAAAAAAACCATAAGAGGTCAGAAATTTGAGAGGGAGTGGGAGAGAAGGGGAGTTGGTGGGGAGAGGAAGGACGAAACAAAAAAAAAAAAAAAAACAAACTGTCAGTACAATACTTGTGTATCAAATTCTAAAAAAAATATCCTGGGCCTGGTTGTACATGCCTTCATCACTAGCACTCAGGAGCAGAGGCAGGTAGCAGTTCAAGGCTAGCCTGGCTTACATACAGAGTTCTAGGTCACCCTAGGCTGTATAGTGGGCCCTTGCCTCAAAGGATTAAAAAAATGAAAAGGGAGAGAGTACAAAGAAACTGACATTGTAATCAAATAGAATAATAACTAGAAATGTAGCCATTTTAGAAATATTTAACCTTATGGGCAACCTGCTGCTAGTAATTTTTTCTTTATGTCTTAAAGTCTAAAACTAATGAAAACTGAGCAAGCAAGTGGCTCACCTGCCAGCACTGGGACCCAAGCAGCTGAGGATTTTCTCTCACTGAGGGAGAAGCTTTCTCCTGGGGCAGCTGCTCTCCCTCCCAGTGTGGCCCCCAGCCCGCTGCCTTTAGACCTGAGCTCTCGCCTACCACTCACTGTGCTCAGATCCCAAAGGTTGTCTGGAGTCAAGAAGCATCCGCCTAATCTATCCACACCTTTTTTTTTTAAGCCTATCAAGTCAAATTTAAGAGGCTGAAGAAAATCAAACTATAGAAAAGGGCAAAACTTATGGGATAAAAGAGAGGCATCTATTTGCAAACAAGTACTTACCAGTGACCCAGGCAATGATGAACCTTCAGCACCCCGCCACAGTGCTGAGTCAGAAAATCCAGGAGAGTCGTAAGGTTAAACTGACCATTGGAACATTTGTACATCCCAGCACTGAAGACGCTGAGGCAGGAGGATTATGAGTTTGAAGCCTAACTGGGATGGTCTATAAACCAAGACCTGTGTCTCAAAAGAAAAACCCCCAGAGCTGCCAGGAAGCAGGGAATGGTCAGATTCTCAGAATGATCAGTATAGAAAAAAGTAAACAACACTATATAGAGTCAAGCCGCAGACTGAAGGACTTGATTGTAAGTCTGTAACAAATGTTTTCCAAAGAGGGTCAAAACTATCCCTGGCTAAGGGGATCCAAGGCCCCACAAAAGGTAAGGGCTCCTTGCCCCTAAGTTGGGATACCTGCAGGAGGAGAGGCGATAAGACCCTGCTGCCGAAGACCTGACGTTAACATGGGAGGGATGTATTGAGACCGCACATGCAAGGGTACAGATGGCCTCTGGAATGCCAGAGAGTGTTCCCAAAGGCCACTAAACCAATAAAGCAAATACGGGTCTCCCTGAGTCAAGCAAGACTCCACCATCAGCACCAGCTACACTTCACCTGCCTGGAAATACTGTGCAGCAGAGGCAGCCATGTGCCTGTATATCCCAAATCTAATTGGCTGTTGGCTCTCTCCTTGGAGGAATAACCCATGGCTGATGCCACAAGCCTACATCCTCTACAGGTTAGGAGATGTCATAAGCCACAGTAAGACCCTGTTATATTTATCAGGGGGTAAAAATATAATTCATGAATTAACATATCATCCAAACATATGTGTCTATGCCAAAGTAACCTACCATAACTATTAGTGCTGCTTAAATACCTATATATCTAATTGCTTGTGCTTCATTAGTAGGATCGAAAGGTTACTCCTGAACAAACTGTCAGCCCATGAAAGGAAACAGCCAGAATTGACCAGAATCCAAGTCAACAGCTCCAGAGAGAGAGGACAGTTTTACTTCTCATCCACCTGTGCCCCTTTTCTAAGCCTAGGGAACAATCTGCGGAAGAGGGGGCGTGGTAGAATGTAAAGGCTGCGATTGGGGTGAACGGTGAAACTACAGCGATGTAGTCTGGACACTCATTTGATCAACTTGATTGAACAAACAACCTGTCAACCTCCACTGAATGGTGGGACTGTGGGGGTTTGGGCACAACAGTCTATAGATTGGTTTTGCACGAAGGATGCTTATACTCATGGATTATCACTTATAGCTAAAAAATGAAAAAAAANAGCGGTTAAGAGCACCGACTGCTCTTGCAGAGGACCCGGGTTCGATCCCCAGCACCCACATGGTGGCTGAGAACCGTCTGTAACTCCAATTCCAGGAGAACTCCAGTTCCAGGGGAATCCAAAACCCTCTTCTGACCTCCATGGCATTGCACGACATGGGTGCACAAACCTACATGCAGACAGTACATTCATACACATTCAAAAATAAATTTTAAAAAAAAATTAAAAAAAAAAAGAAATTCATCCTTTCAATTCTGTTTCTCCAGAACCACTCCTGGTACCAAAATCTGTATTAGTCAGGGTTCTCTAAAGAAACAGAAGCAACAGGACGAATATATATCTATATATAATTTATTGATTTGCTCACGTGATAGTTCAAGGTGTCCAACAGTAGCCGCGCCACACTGGAGAGGCTGAGAATCCAGGGAACTGCTCAGTCTGCAAGCCTGGATGTCTCAGTAGTCCCAATCTGGCGCTGAAGGCCTGATGGATTCCAGGAGATCTGCCAGTCTCAATACACCGTGGGATCCAAAGGGTTGATCACAGAAGCAAGACAAACTCATCAGTGAGAGAGAGGCAAGTCGCAGGAAAAAAGGGCCCAGATCCCTCTGCCATGGCCCTTTATACTGCCTGCCGGCAGAAGGTAAGACCCACATTTGGGGTGGGCCATCTGGGTTGAGGTGGTCCAATCCGAAGATCCTTTTTTCTCTAATTTGTTCCTTTGTCCAGTCAAGTTGACACCCAGGATTA
Organism: Rhizomys pruinosus; assembly: GCA_009823505.1. Lineage (NCBI taxonomy): Eukaryota > Metazoa > Chordata > Mammalia > Rodentia > Spalacidae > Rhizomys > Rhizomys pruinosus. The sequence continues at coordinate 1,747,931 of VZQC01009558.1, read as the reverse complement.
ACCATCACAGTAGTTCTCACTGTGTTTTGTCACAGAAATTGAAGACGAACTTTCTTTTTCCTTTTTTTCTTTCTGAGGCAAGGTCTTCTTGTAGCCCCACCTAGCCTGGAACACCCTATGGATTCCAGGCTGTTGTCTATCTCACAGAGATGCCTCTGCCTCTGCCTCTGCCTCTCTAGTGCTGGGATTAAAGGTGTGTGTCACCACACCCAGCAATCCTTCTTTTCTTTTTCTAAACAGACCCGCATATATCCCAGATTGGTCTCAAATTTACTGTGTAGCCAAAGGATAACTTTGACTTCCTGATCCTCCTACGTCCGCCTTCCCAATACTTAGATTACCACCACTCCCGGTTTATGCACTTCTAGGGATCTAAGCCCTGTCTTTTACCTATTTAGTTCAACAAGATCCTCTTCTTTTTCTGTCTTTTGATATCACTTAAATCTACTTTTTGTTTGTTTGTGTTTTGAGAGAGGGTCACACATTGTCAACCTGGCTGGTCTGGAACTTGCTATGTAGACCAGCCTGACTTCAAACTCACAAATACCCACCTGCCTCTACTTCTGGAGTCTTGGGATTAAAGGTGTGTGCCACCATACCCAGCTTAAATCTTTTTATTATTGCCAGTGGAGGATTTATTAAAAGTAACAGTTTTCACTTTTCTGCTCACCGGGGTCCTGTTTCCTGCTTGGATGGTTTCTGAGTAAAGTGCATGTGCTAGGATGCACACATCTTGGCTCTTAACAAGTGAATACAACCAAAGGGTTAACACTCACTTTGAGTAGGACTAACCACGTATCCCATAATATTCACTCATACCTAGCACACCCCAGTCAGTCCCCACTCCCACCATAAAGAATGACTTTCTAGATTCTAGGCCATAGCTCCATGTGACCTATTCTTGAAAGGGACACAAACAGTCCTATGGTGCCTACTTGACGACTAGCTGGCTCTGCTTCCTACACTAACCTGATGCTTAGGACTGTCACTCATTATGGGAAGCAGCCAGTAAATCGTTTTTTTTTTTGTTTTTTTTTTTTNAATCAATAATTTTATAGTGTTTATTAAACAGTTACCTAGAATCTTTTTTTTTTTTTTTTGGTTTTTTTTTTTTTTTTTTTTGGTACTTTAGAAACAGGGTCTCCCTGTAGTCCTGGCTGTCCTGGAACTCTATGTAGACCAGGCTGGCCTTGAACTCACAGAGATCTGCCTGCCTCTACTTCCTAAGTGCTGGGATTAAAGGTGTGTGCCACCATGCCCAGCCCCCATTCAATCTTTTAAATGCATTTAATGATTTAAATTATTAAGCTCCTCTTCTTTCTTTTTATTTATTTGTTACTTTTACTTTATACGTATGAGTGTACTGCCTGCATGTATGGGGTTTTTTTTTTGTATGTTTTTACTTTATATATATGAGTGTACTGCCTGCATGTATGTTTATAAGGGCACCGGTGTCATTCAATGCCAGAGGAGGTCAGTAGGGGGCGTCAGATCTCATGGAACTAGAGCTATGGATGGTTGTTAGCCACTTTTTGGGTGCTGGGAACAAAACCTGGGTCCTCTGCGAGAGCAGCCAGTGCTCTTAACACCTGAGCAATCTGTCCAGACACTAAGCTCTTCTTTTTTCATTTATTTTTTTCAGAAATGTGAATTGTTCAGTACTTGTTTGTATTCATTGGACAGATGAATAGAAGTGCAGTAGTATAATTCTGGGGATAGACAGATAGCTCAGCAGTTAAGAGCCTCAATTGTGCTAACAATCATCCATACTTCCAGATCCAGAGGATCCAACATCCTCTTCTGACCTCCACAGGCCTCGAATGCGTGCGGCGTATACTGCAGATCCAGGGTCAGGCTCAGAGATTCCAGCCAGTGCTTCAGGGAGCTAACATGGCCCAGTGGAGTGTTCCTGGGGGAGAAGAGATGGCCACTTTCTTTGTGTCTTCTCATTGAACTGTCCTTGGATTTGGGCCCACTATGAAGAGGCCTGGTCTTGAGACAGTTCGCTGAAGCAGAAGGCTCAACAGCTGATAGCTGTTCCACTGTATACTAGGTGCAATAAGACTTTAACTGAAAGACAAAGGCTTTAATCTCTCAGTCATGTATTGCATATAAGTTCAGTCCTGCTGGGCACGGTGGCACATGCTTTTAATCCCAGCTCTCAGAAGGCAGAGGCAGGGGGAATCTCTGTGAGTTCAAGGCCAGCCTGGTCTACATAGTAGGTTCCAGGCCAGCTGGGACTAAAGGGAGACTCTGTCTCAAAAGTCCAAAAGAAAAAAAAAGCCTTCAGTCCTTGCTGATGCAGGTCCACTGCAGCTTCAAGCGCTCCCAGGAGGGGCTCCTCCCCCTCCAATTCCCTGCCAATGTCACTCTGCCATCTCCCTTCAGCCAGGCAGTACACCCTTCCCTTCCCTGCCTGATGTCCCTGGCTCCAGGCTCTCACCATCCTCCTCTACTGAATATTTTCCATCTCCTGCTCCTGCAGGAGAGGCCTAGTTGCCCGGCTGCATCAGGCTAGGGATGGAGATGTGGTGTTTGCTGATCTTCGCTCAGGACTTCTGAGGACCAGCAGCTTTTATGAGTCTTCAGAGATTCTAAAGTGCATCAGACTCCAGAATCTGACTGAACTCATGGGAAGGACTGTGTTACTAAGGGGTGGCTGGCTACCTTTTAGAACATTATTCTTTTTTATTTATTTATTTATTTATTTATTTTACTTTTTATTTTTTATTTTTTTTAATTTATTTTTTTTATTTTTAAGGGATTCTACAATATAATGACACAGTTGTTTGCAGATAACATTGATGTTACTCAGTATGTCATACAATTAGGTAATTGGTGCATTTTGCAAGTATCTATGTCCAAATTTTGAACAACCCAAGGTTCCCATAGTCCAGTTGGAGAAGCTTGTATGCACAGGCATGTTGATCAATCAGGAGTCCAGACTATATTCCTGTAGTCTCATGATTCACCCCTATCTCTCTGCAGCCCTTACAATCTACCACGCCTCCTCTTCCGCAGTTTGTTCCCTGGGCTTTGGGAAAGGGGCACAAGTGGGTGAGAAGAAAACAGTCTAATTTCTTTGGAGTTGTCATTTTGGACTCCAGTCTGTTCAGGTTGTTTCCCTTCATGGGTTGACAGCTTTTCCAGTGATACCCTTTTTAGTCATACTAACAAAGCACAAGCTATTGGATGTACAGGCATTTAAGCAGTACCAATTATTATGTCAAGCTAAGCTGTGAGCATAGACACAGATGCTTGGATGGTATGCTAATCCGCAAACTGTGGTTTCTCTATAAAGGGTGACAAGTTCTTATTGTGGCTTATAACATCTCCTAACCACTAGAGGACATAAGCTTGTGGCATCCGCTGTGAGTTATTCCTCCAAGGAGAGAGCTAATAGCCAAATAGATTTGGGATATATATAGACACTTGGCTGCCACTGTTGCACAGTATCTCCAGGCTGTTGAGGTGTAGCTGATATTGACGGAGGAGTCTTGCTTGTCTCAGGGAGACCAATATTTTGCTGTATTGCTTTAGTGGCCTTTGGTAATGCTCTCTAGCATTTCAGAGGCCAGTTGTACGCTAGCAAGTGACGTCTCATAACATTTTTCATGCTCACACCAGGTCTTCGACAACAGGGACTTACTGCCTTTCTCCTTGCATATATCCCACTTATAGGCAAAAGGCCTTTATAATTTGGGGGGGGCGGGTTTGAATCCCCTAGCCAACATCTCCTAGGCAGAATAATTCATTGCTGATGTCAGAGCTTTCCTGTAGTAATATATTTTGCTTAATTACACAACTTATAAACACTTTACTATTGAATTTGGCTCTAGATAGAGAAATATCCTTTCACAGTTCCTATGCCTATCAATCAGTTAATACGTTATGCCTGTTTTATAGGAAATTACCACTGTAACAATTGGCTCTAGTTTACAGTTAGGGAGTGGTTTCATTACCATCATGTTTTTCTTTTTCCTAAAAAAGGGGAGAGGTAGGAAGGTTTCTCAGCATCTGGAAGGTAAACTTCATTAGGGTCCATTATAAACAGTCAACCCCAATATTATTCAGAGAGATGCTCAGTGTCCGTGACTCAGGCAGTCTGAGGTTCCTCATTCCTTAATATTCAGATGGGTCAACCTCTCTGCTGGCATTCCCCAGTTCATCCTGCACAGCCATAAGTTGTATGTCTTCAGGCATTTAGATTGGTGATTTTTACCTGTGGGAACATAAAATTCTCCTCCCATTGTTAGTTTCAAGATCAGAAAAATTGAAAATTTATCAATAGGATTGGAACACAGAGTTTTCCATTTGTATCCCAGAAAGGATAGTACTATCCTTTCTGAGAACATTATTCTTTTAAAAAATATTTTATTATTTTATGTATATGACTGTGGGGACCTCCACAGAGGCTGATCCACCCCTAGTTCCCCAGGAGCAGGAGCCAAAACAGCATAGAGAATGCCAACAGATGTACCTCTGGGAGACTTGCCTCTTGCAAACCTCGTTTATTCTTTCTTTGTTACAAGTTTATATAGTAAAAAACAGGGGTCTCAGAAAACACATGAAAGGGCCAGGATTCCAAGGAAAGGGAAAAGTAATCAGAGGATGGGGAGAAGCTTCACGGATGAAACTTGGGAGGTAAACAACTTTGAGGGAAGGCACTTAACCATTGAAAGAACACATAAATCCTGGTTAAAGCAGGTAAGACAGTTAACAATCACAGGTGCACTTAGGTCCTGAGTAAAGCAGGCAGTAACTAGAGGAAGACAGACAACAATCAGTGAAGACAGTCCAGGATGATTTTCCCATAGAACAAAAGAGAAGTTCAGGGCCTGGCAGCTGTGTCCAAATTTGGTGTTCTAATAGACAGGGCCTTTGATGAACCTATTGTTTCCAGCAGGCCCATCCCCCACCTGTGCCCCATGCTGCATCTCAGAACTCCTGAGCTCCATTTTATTTTAAAGTAATTCATCCCAGTGTCCAACATATGAGGGTATTGCTTGCATATGTGTGAGTGCACTGTGTCATACAATGCCTGAGGAGGTCAAAAAAGGGCATCGGATTCCCTGGAACTGGAGTTACAGAGAGTTTTTAGCTTCCATGTGGGTGCTAGGAACTGAACCCAGGTCCTCTGCAAAAGTAGCCAGTGCTCTTAACCAGTAAGCTATCTCTCCAGTCCCTTTTAAAATTCCTTTCTTTTTGGTTTATTTTTATTTCACTTATATGAGTGCTTTGAAGCCATGTATGTAAATGCCCCATATGTGTGGCATGCCTCAAGAAACCAGAAGAGGATGTTAGATTCCCCTGGAACTGGAGTTATAGATGGTTAACTGCCATGTTTGTGTTGGGAATCAAACCTGAGTCCTCTGCAAGAACAAGTGTTCTCAAGAGCTGATCCATCTCTCAAGTGCCAAACATCATTCTTTTTATGTCACAGTGATCACTTTCAGTTTCCAAAGATATTCAATGTTAGTATTTGAAATATTAACAATTCTTGGTATACACAAAAGACTCTCATTTATATTTTAATTTCTTATTTATTTATGTATTTATACATTTTTGTACAAGATTATGTTACAAATCAAATCTAGACCTGTGTCCCCCTCCCTACCCCCCCACCCCACCAGAGCTCATGTATTCTGCCAAATAGGTTTTTCATTTTTTTCTCAAAATTATCGATGCAGAAGTTGACTGTTTCAAACAGAAGTTCTTTTCTGTTGTTGTTCTTTCCAATATGCATCACTCCCAACTACTTGGACAAAAGCTCAAGGAGCCCTGCACAAGAAATACTTACTACTAGGTAAATGGCGTTAGCATCCACAGATGAAGGATACCATTCCTCGTTTGTTTTTCTGGGCCTGTGTCAATTCATTTAACATAATATCTTCTAGTTCCATCCATTTACCTGCAAAGCTCATGATGTCATCTTTCTTTCCTGCTGCACAGAACTCCATTGTATAGATGTACCACACTTTATCAGTTGAGGGGCACTTGGGTTGGTTCCAGCTTTTTGCTATTATGAACAGAGCTACAATAAACATGGCTGTGCACGTATCTCTGTGGTAAGATGAGTCTTTTGGGCATATACCCAGGAGTGGTTTGACTGGATCAAATGGCAAGCTCATTTCGAGTCTTCCAAGGGTTCTCCACGCTGCTTTCCATAGTGGCTGTACAAATTTACATTCCCACCAGCAGTGGATGAGTGTTCCCCTTTCCCCACAACCTCTCCAGCACTTGGTATGATTTATTTTCTGGATCCTAGCCAGTCTTATCAGAGTGAGATGATATCTTTTTTATTTTATTTTATTTTATTTATTGATGCTTTGTGCATTTCATACATCATTTTCCAATTCAGTTCAGGCATATTTCCCTTTCCCTTCCCCCCCACACCCCCCCAACCGAGATCATGCATTCTGCCATAACTGTCCTGCATATTTCTCTCAGTTTTTTTTTTCCATTTTTTAGCTATAAGTGATAATCCATGAGTACAAGCATCCTTCATGTAAAACCAATTTGCAGGCTGTTGTGCCCAAACCCCCACAGCCCCACCTTCCAGCGGGGGGTCAGGTTGATCAAATGAGGGTCCAGACTACATTGCTGTTGTTTCACCATTCACCCCAATAGCAGCCCTTACATTCTACCACGCCCCCTCTTCCGCAGATTATTCCCTGGGCTTAGAAAAGGGGCATAGGTGGATGAGAAGCAGAACAGTCCACTCTCTCTGGAGCTGTTGTCTTGGACTCTGGTCAATTCTGGCTGTTTCCTTTCATGGGCTGATAGTTTGTCCAGGAATAACCTTTCGATCCTACTAATGAAGCACAAGCAATTAGATATATAGGTATTTAAACAGCATTAATAGTTATGGTAGGTTACTTTGGTATAGACACATATGTTTAGATAATATGTTGATCCATGAGTTACATTTTTTTCCTGTTAAATATGACAGGGTCTTACTGTGGCTTATGACATCTCCTAACCTGTAGAGGATGTAAGCTTGTGGCATCAGTCATGGGTTATTCCTCCAAGGAGAGAGCCAATAGCCAATTAGATTTGGGATATACAGGCATATGGCTGCCTCTGCTGCACAGTATTTCCAGGCAGGTGAGGTGTAGCTGGTGTTGACGGTGGAGTCTTGCTTGACTCAAGGAGACCCGTATTTGCTTTATTTGTTTTGGTTTAGTGGCCTTTGGTAACACTCTCTGGTGTTCCAGAGGCCATCTGTACACTTGCATGTGTGGTCTCAATACATCTTCCCCATGTTAATGTCAGGTCTTCAGCAGCAGGGCCTTATCGCCTCTCTTCTTGCAGATATCCCAGTTTAGAGGCAAGGAGCTTTTACCTTTTGTGGGGCCTTAGATCCCCTGGCCAACATCTCCCTGGTAGAATAATCCATTACTGATGTCAGAGCTCCTGTATTGATATATTTTGCTTAAGTGCATAGTTTAAGGACTTTAGTATTATATTTGGTTCTGAACAGAGAATAATCCTTTTCACAGTTCTTATGTCTATTAGTCAATTAAAGAAGGCAGTTTTACCAGTTTTATAAGAGATTACCTCTATAATAGTTGTCTCCAATTTACAGTTGGAGAGCGACCTCATCATCGTCATATTTCTTCTTGTTCTGGGGGGGAGGCAAGAAAGTCTCTCACATCAAAACCTCTGCGGCACCTAGAAGGCAAGCTTCACCAGGACTCACCACAAATAGCTGTCACATGTAGGGGCCACAGAGGGGCCCAATGTCCATGGCAATCTGAGGCATCCCCTCCTTTCGATGTTCAGACGGGTCAACCCCCCAGTTGGCACCCTCTGGCACACCCTACTCAATGCAAAGCTGTATCTCCTCTCTCCCAGCCGTCAAGCTGGTGACATCCTGTCCTATTGGAACACACAAATCCCTTCCCATAGTTAGTTTCAAGATTTGAACTGCAAGGTTTTTGACGAGAAGGTTTCATGTCTAGTGAGATGATATCTTAAGTGGTTTTAATTTACATTTCCTTAATTATTAGCAACGTTGAACACTTTTTAAGATGTTTCTCAGCCATCTCTAATTCCTCACTTGTGAAGTCTCTATTCAGCTCTTTGCTCCATCTTTTGAGTGAGTCATTTGGTTTTATTCTTCTTTGTTTTTTGAGTAGTTTATATATTCTGGAAATCAATGCTTTGTCAGATGTATCTGTGGTGAAGGTTTCCTCCAACTCTGTGGGTTTTCTCTTCACTTCCTTGATTGTTTCTTTTGATGTACAGAAGGTTTTGAGTTTAATGAGGTCCCATTTGTCAATTGTTGATCTTATTTCTTATGCAGTTGCTGTCTGATTTAGGAAGTCTTTCCTTACGCTTATGTCTTTGTAGGCTGCTGCCAACTTTTTCTTCTATCACCTTCAGAGGTTTGGGTTTCATGTTGAGGTCTTTGATCCATTTGGAGTTCACTTTTGTACAGGGTGAGAAGTAGGGGTTTAATTTCATTCTTCTACAAATGGTGATCCAGTTTTGCCAACACCACTTACTGAAGATGCTGTCTTTCCTCCACTGTGTCTTCTTGGCCCCCTTGTCGAATATGAGGTGGCTGAAATTGTATGTGCTCAGGTTTGGATCTTCAGTTTTGTTCCATTGGTCAACAGGTCTGTTTTTGTGCCAGTACCAAGCTGTTTTTATGACTGTAGCCCTGTAGTATAGTTTGAAGTCTGGTATAGAGATCTCACCTGTATTGCTCTTTTCACTCAGGGTTGCTTTGGCTGTTTGGAGTCTTTTGTTTTTCCATATGAAATTAAGTACTTTTTTTTCCAAGCCTGTGAAGAAACTCTTGGGGATTTTAATTGGGATCTCATTGAATTAAAGACTCTTCATTTGTTTTACTGTGTCATGTCCTGACATCTGTGGAGACTTAAGGAAATTCTGATCACCCCATAACAGAATTCCCACAGAGCAAGGAGATGGTTCCGTCCCGCCTGGTGAATCAGGATCCCTGGAGTTACTCGCAGGACCTTGGGTGTCTCACAGGCAAATGGAATGCTGAAGTCTCCTGAGTGACTCAGGAGCAGCTACTGCACTGAGATGTCTGGTCCCTCTCACTTGTTTCCCTCTTACGTAATCTGGGGGGAGGGGGCCTGTGAGGGTCTCTAACTCTTCAGAGCTTCCTCCTCCATCTGTGCACCCCGAGGCAATCTCATACTAAGGCTCACCATCCTGGTGAGTGTCCTCAATTTTTGAGTCTTTGGGGCACTCTTAGACAACCACCATCTCCACATGTGCCTTCCTGTTAACAGGCCCAACACAGGGGGTGATCAAGTTGCTCAGCTTCAAGACAGCCGCGCTCATGTCCAGCCCAGGCCCCACACTTCACACTCACACCTAAGCTCATTCATTAAATATGAAAATCACTTTACGTCGAGCACCCAGTGCAACTTCCCAAACCTCAATTCTTTTGTTTTCATAATTTTTTCTTCACATATATGTGTGCGCACGTGCGTGTGTGTGTGTGTGTGTGTGTGTGTGTGTGTGTGTGTGTACCATCGCACCTTGGTACACATGTGGAGATCAGAAGACAATTTGCTGGAGTTGGTTCTCTCCTTACATCATGTGGCCCCAGGGATCAAACTAAGCTCTCAGGGCTGACTGCTTTACCTGCTGAGCCATCTCACTGCCTAATGCCTTTGCATTTCAAAAACAAAAAGAATGCAATGCTTATAAGAGAGGGACAATCTTTCAGTTTCCCTTCTGCCTGGGTCCAATGCACTCCCTTCTATTCCTAGTAAAACACCCTCCAAGCTCCCTGCTAGCCTACCACCCTGCATTCTCCTTTCCTACAGTTGGCCAGGGGAGGCCTCTGGTGCATCCTTCCCTGACAGAAGACCACAGGCCTTTTCTACATCCATCTGTCTGATACTTGAATCTTTGGTAGGAACACAGGATGGCTCAGCAGGTGAAAGCACTTGCTGCACCTGACTACGTGATTCGACCTCAGGACTCATAAGGAGAGAACCAACTCTGCAAAGTGGCTCTCTAATGTCTGTGGTTGCCACAGGACACATGCCTACCCGCACAAACACACTTCATAGACACACAGAAAACATAACATAATAACATAAAAGCAATCTGTGGCTCCAGTTTTGTTTTTGCTTGTTTGCATTTGTGTTGGTTTAGTTGTATTTATTTTCTTTTTTACACTTCCTAAAATGATCCTTTCCCTTTTTTTCACTGTCTATTTTAGATTATCCCAAATTTGAAATATGATTTAAGGATTTCCTTTCTTTGCTTTGCACACACACATTAGGTATAATGAGATATAAACGTCCATGGTTATAAAATAAATGGCCGGGCTGGAGAGATAGCCTAGCGGTTAAGAGCACCGACTGCTCTTGCAGAGGACCCGGGTTTGATCCCCAGCACCCACATGGCGGCTGAGAACCGTCTTTAACTCCAGTTCCAGGGGAGTCCAAGACCCTCTTCTGACCTCCGCGGTATTGCACGACACAGGTGCCCAAACCTACATGCAGACAGTACACTCATACACATACAAAAATAAAAAAAAATAAAATAAATAAAAATAAATGGCCAAGACTCAATTGGTCAAAGATCTTATTTCTGCATAAACAGTGTTGTCCTCTCTGAGAGGTGGGTCAGCTACAATTGCACCAGTCATGAGGATCTCAGGAGCAAAGGGGCTGTGGCCGAGCCTCTGTTAGGCCAGGGTGAGGGACTCAGAGGCCCCAGTTGAACCTGGGCATGAATTCAGATCAGACTCTCAACATCATCATCCACTGTGGCTTGAGTGGCAGTTCTAGCTACCTCAGGAGTGGTATACTGGGGAGATCCGGAAACATGGGGTCCTGGGCATCTAGACAATGGCAGGCAACTGCAGTGAGAACTTCCCTCAGGAGACTGAAACAAACGCTACTCTTGGTGTACAGGCTCCCAAGGATGATATAAAGCAGGATTCCACCAACTTCAACATGCAGAATCAGTGACTTTATTGAGAGAATGAGTGAAGGGTTACTTCAGGAGGTGGGGGACCCTAAAGCAGCCCCACCACCTCAAATGCTGCCTCCAGGCTGGATGACAACTTCCCCATGGTGGCAGAGATGGAGTCCCCTCTACAGTTAACCTCCCACAGTCTACACCCCAGCACCTGCTGAGACCAAGAAGCATCTAGAGCAGATCTTAGGTGAAACTCCATCTGGAGGTCTGTGATAGGTAGAAAGAGCTCTTGGCTGTGAAGCTCAGAGGACAGTGTCATACAACAGAGCCAGAGGCACACAAGTTTAGGCATGTGCTTGACAGTCCCTAGGACCTGCTCCCTCTTCCTGAAGCATCCCACAGATCCAAAGAGTGGTCACAGGGAAGCCCAATCCTCACAGGAGGAAAAAACCCTGGGCATCCTCAGGACCGTACCAGTTCCCTTTGCTGGGGAGAGGCCCAGGACAGAATTCTCCTGCGGCCCCTGGGTTTCTGGGTGTCTGGGCTCCCTTTTGTCACAATGCAAGGTTGTTTATGACACAATCAGGCTCTCCTGGCTCAGGGTTTCCACTCCAGAAGTCCAGTCAGCTTGGTGCAGTCTGTCACGAGGGCACTGGCATATGTCAGGGTGTGCATGTGTCTACGTGGTCGCTCAGTCTCTCTCTGCAATCCCGTTAGGATTCAATCCTAGGGTCTGATCCTCAAGAGCTAATCTAAATTAATCTCTTATCAAAGGCCCCACCCTTACCACCATGGGCAGATTAAGTATCCACTCTGTGAGATTCACTGGACTAGAGATTCAATTCCTACACAGTTCCAGGGGGAGCCAAAGTCAAACCCTAAAACTAGTGTTGGAGTTCAGAAGTAGAGTGTTTCTGAACAAAGATCAAGAATGCCCACTGGTGGGCAGGATGTCTCTGGAGTCAAAGGGGAGGATGTGACACCTTAGTCCATTTCTAACAGATTCAAGGGTGGCAGGGACATTTTGGGGATGGTGGTGTACCACAAATCCTTAGAGGCATAAGAATGGCTGTTGGCTACTGCCTCAGCTGGATCCACAGGGGTCTTGGTGGCCCCATCAGCATGTATGGAGAATCTTCTCAAAGGCACAAGGTCCTCAAAAGCAGGCAGTGGAACAACATCCCAGAGATTTGCAGTAACATTGTCTGAAGGGAGCAGCCACCCACTGGGAAGCATGGTCTTATCAGGATCCAGTGGGGAACCCAAGGGTGGAAGGTCAGGGTCACAGCAGCATTCTGGAGATGTGGTGGGAAAAGAGCGCTCAGGACTGGGAGGCCCCGGCTCCTGCACACAGGCCCCATTGGCAGGCAGGGGCAGATGTTCCTGACCCTGAGCTCCTCTGCTCACCCCTGGGAGCCATTTGTCCTCAGTCAGCAGAGTGGCCCTCTAAACGGGGAATTGGGGATGTTCATCTCCAGGAGCACTTGTCCCAGTGGAGGGGTGGACATCTGGGTCCAACAAGCTGGAGGTCACCACCGGGACCTGGATAGGCTTCTGAAAGCTTGTGGCAACGGCAGCCCAGTGCTGGAGAGAAGAAAGCCTGGACCCTGAGAGATGCCTGGACGCAGAGCTCAGAGGGGTGTAGCGTGGGCTGTTGCTGTCTGTGCTCACAAGACACCTGAGGGGTACCCGATGACGACGACGATCCCTCAGGAAAATCTTGGGTATCTCCTCGGCCAGTGGGTCAGTCCCGAAAGTTGGCTCCCGTCTGGGGGGTTCTGTGGGTTCCTCTTGGTCCGTGGGTCCTTGGTCTTGGCCGCTCTTCCACAGTTCATAGCGCTCAGGCTGCGGGATGTGCTCAAAGGCGTCCATGGAGAAGCTGACCCTGGCCTCCCCGCAGCTGCACTGAGAGGCCACTTTGCCATAGTCGATCCACCGCGGGGTGGCGAAGTTGATGGCCTCTGCGCAGTTGAAGCCATGGTTGAAGCCAGCGTGGTAGCCATAGGGAAAGGTGACCATGAACTCGCCGGCCTCCTGTGTCATGCGGCCGAAGGGGATGCCATTCTCCTTGAGCACGGTGGGCGAGATGAGAGCCACCTTGTGCCGCAGGAAGGCCTGGCAGCCCTGGGAGCTGCCTGGAAACAGGTCCCTGGCCAGGCGCTCCAGGCGCCGCCCGTGCTCTGGGGGCACCGAGTACCACGTCTTGGGCTCCCCAAAGTGCAGGTAGTTGATGCTGTACAGATCCATGTCCTCCGTGTGCCAAGCGAATGTGGCTTTCCACATGCCGAAGTACATGTAGGGCGTGTTCACGCCCTGGATCACAATGTTGCTGTCCTGCCTCAGCAGGTCCAAAATGCTTCCGAGGTTCCCCAGGTTCCAGTGAGCAGTGTCCTCATCAAACAGGGAGCCGCAGACATCCGCACCATAGATTGGTGGAGTATAGACACGGTTCTTCCAGTATTTTCTCTCCAGATCTTCGAAATTCACGTGAGGAGGGGTCCGGTAGATTTTACCGTTGGCCAGGTCACGGTACTGCCCCACTGTCATGGCCTTTTTCTTCTTATGATATTGAGTGAACACCCCTGCCTTGCCACAGACCACCTGCTGCAGGGGCGAGGCTATTACGATGTGGCCGATGTCGTCTTCGTCGTAGGACTGCCTGGCTCTCCAGCCCCTGGGTGGGATGACCTTGGCCAGTCCGGCTCGGTGTGCTCCTTGGGACTCCATGTAAGCGATGTACTTGTTGAAGTCTGCAAACTCTTCCACGCTTGGGCGGAAGGTCATGATGGCACAGCCTGGTTTCCGGGCGACACCGGGCTGAGAGGTCATGGCTGCAGACGCTCTGCCTTTGTGTCTGGCTCAGGTCGGTTCCAATTCCTGAAGATGCTCCCAAGTTTCTCTCTTTTTCTCTCTCACTCACTTGGTCTGCACCTCCCTCCTTCTGTTTCCAGTATCTGTGCTTGGGATCCCACAGCAAGTCAAGGATCTGTTCAAGAAAATAAGAATCATTGAAAATGGACAGATGAAATTCTGAGCTGAAATTAAGCTCAAGTTAAGGTCAAATCAAAACACAGTTAAAAGAAACAAGCATTCAGAAGTGAAGTGGAAAAAAAGAAGGTTTTAGTATGAGTGAGTGTGGGACCTGCCTTAATCCTCTCACTAGGGCAGTGGTGACAGGAAGATCAGACTTTCAAGGTCATGGATGAAGGATGTGGAGTTGAAGATCAGCCCATAAACAGGAGAGACAACGTGTTTAGGAATGCAAATCAGAAACTTCATGTAGTTACAACTAAGAAAATCAAAGAAAGGAGACACAAACCGAAAAGACACAGAAGAAAACCAGAGAGGAAACAGATTCATCACACAGAAGTGAGTCCATAGGTGTGAAGAAGAAACAGAGAGCAATCCCAGGGAGAAAACAGACAGACAGTTCTATATGGCCCTGAATTTCCTCACGTTAAAGCCTAAATGATTCTCATGAATAACCTGCTCCTCCCAAATTTTCCAGAAGTACAAATACCTAAAAGTGGCCCAAGAGAGAATGGTGGTAACCTACCTTCCTCCAGCCGCACTGACAGAGGACTGAAGATGATCCTGCACCAGAGAGCAGTGGTCTCTTTTGCAAGCCACTCTCAAGTGAAGCTGGGTCCTGGGCGCTCAAACTTTATAGTGGGCAGGTCTTTGATTTGATCAGTGCAGACCCACCCACTACACACACAGACCTATCACCACAGTCCACACCTATCACCACAGTCCACACCCACTTCATTTGCATAGAACCAAATCCAATCTAAGATTATTAGGGGCTCAAAATCTAGTGGTAAGAAAAGCCAAAATAGAAATGTATTCAAGAAAGATGGAACAACAATGTGCGAACCCAACCATGCCTGTACAGTCATCAAGAATATTTTCCTTTTTTTCTAAATTTATTTTTCTTTTTTTTGAAAAAATATTTTTATTGCTATTAAACTTTTTCACACATTATTTCTCAATCGAAGGTTTTGTTGTTGTTGTTGTTTTTGGGGTTTTTTTGGTCTTTTCCAGACAGGGTCTCCCTATAGCCCCAGCTGTCCTGGAAATCTTTCTGTAGACCAGGCTGGCCTTGAATTCACAATGAACAGCCTGCCTCTGCCTCCCAAGTCCTGGGATTAAAGGTGTGTGCCACCATGCCCAGCTTTCTCAATCGAATTTAGAGTCATTTCCCTTTCCATGCCCCCCCACCCCACCTGAGTTCATGCATTCTGTCATACATGTCTTGTATCTTTTTCTGAGACGTTCCAGAGGGTTTTGTTTTTTTTTTTCAAAACAGAGGCTTATTGTTTTTGAGAGAACTTTACTGTTTCAGTCTGGGTTTTTTTCCAGTACTTTTGTTGTTGTTGTTCTCTCCAACTTATATTTCTTCAGTATACATATATATATATATATATATATATACAAACAATATACAATATATGTATGTAAACAATATACATATATACAAATACACATATACACATACATAAATATATACATACATACATACACATATCACCTGAATCGGAGGATTTTCTTTTCTATTCTTTAGGCTAAAAGATGTCATGTTTTCCTTACGGAAGTGTTTGAAGGCCCCTCCTTGGCAAGCCAAAACAACAATCAATCCTGCCCTTGTGCTACACACTGGGTACTTTCCCTCCCATGGTCACCCAAATGAGATCCAGTAAGCACTGCTTCCTTTCTTGATCTTCCTGTACTGCTCTCCGTGATACAACCTGGGTAGTCCAACAATGATAGTCTATAGTCTGAAGAGTCTGAAACCCCAGTAGCTGCTCAGTCCACAAGCTGGATGTCCTAGCAGTCCCCATCAGGCATTGAAGGTTTGGAGGATTCTTGGAGAGACACGAGTCTTCAGTCCATATTGAAGGGTTAAAAAAAGCTGTGTCTCCTGTCTTTGAAGGATGGCAAAAGCAGTGGCAGCCACAGGGTAGATGCACCTGCCTGTAAGAATTGAAGACAGGCCAAACAACAGTGCTCTTTTTTCTTCTTCTTTTTGCCTTTTTACTAAGATCTCAAGTTTCATTTTTGAAGTACAATTTCTCAGGGCTTACTGTTTATTTATTTCAGGTTATCGCAGATAACACAGTTATCCCAGATTAACCAAGGTTTTTGTTTTCTCAAGGTCAGTTGTGGATATGGTCCTCAGGGGTCACTTGGATTTTTTTTAAAGGGGAACCCCTGGCTCCTTTGGCTTTTAATTTACCAGTTAAACATCAGGAATATTTTCAAGTTGCTTTACCCTAACTAGGCACGCAGCTGGGACAGAAAACTAAGCCTGGGAACTGCAGGTCACACTTCACAGATCTGGGGTCTTGCTGGGGAACTGCTTTTGATTTCTGTTTATACAATTACCTCCAAATCTGATGGAGAAAGAAGAAAATTAATAATGAACTCAAAGTCTGAACAAGTAGACAACTGTGATTATTATGTAAAACATACATGAAACACCTTTAATCCCAGCACTCAGGAGCCAGAGGTAGGCAGATCTCCATGAGTCAAGGCCAGCCTGGTGTACATAATGAGCTCCAGGCCAGCTGGGACTAAAAGGAGACCCTGTCTCAAAAAAGATCAAACAAAATAAACAAACCAAACAAACAGAAAAAGAAAACATACACGAAACAAAGGAATGGGAATTAGCTTTACAATGCATGAAACATTCACCAAAATCGCTGATACTGAAATACAAGAATTTGTTAATGTCATAGGTGAGCAGTTTACCCACAAGTAAGCAAACCCATAAGACAACAGCAAGGGTCCCAATCTAACCCTGTTTGTGGAATTGAATAAACACCTTCTAAAAGGCCATATCTATTTATGAGCAACTCAACATATTAGTGAAACACACCAAAACTAAACCAAATAATATTGTGCAAAAGTAAGTGAAGTGTAATGATTTGATTATGAACAAAAGAGAAAACAAGGTTGAGATGAACAAGAAGACAGAGGTCTTATACCTTTAAAGAAAAAGAAAACTGACAACACTGAGAGAACGTTCTAGACTTGGACAAGGAAACCTGAGTTGAATATCTTCACTGAGTGAATTCAAAAGGACTGTCCTGAAGAAATTCAAGAAATGCTGATGCTGTCAAACCATGGAAGAGCTGGCTGAGAAGAAACCTTGAACAAGATGAGAAAATTGCAGTAGTATTTGCTTATCATCCGAAGGGCACCTGGTGATCCCTGAGTCCATACAAATGCGAGTGACCAGGTTAACAAGTTGAGGAGAGAAAATCTCTCCTACTGAAATGTCCTCCTTCCTTAGAGGAGGGACCTTTATTCTTGCTGCTTGTACGGGAGGACTGACTTCCTTCCAGAGGCAGATGAAGGTGGAATCAAGGCTACAAGGACCTGCTTATGTTTAGACAACATGACGCTGATATGGACTTCAGGCCTGGCTCAAAATGGCTAACCTAGACATCCAAGGGCTTTGATTCAACACTAAGTGAAATACACTAGGTGTCCAGGGACCCCAAAAGTAAACAGTGATGTAATCTCTTTTTTCAAAGTCAATTTTTATTGAAGATTTGTGCATTTCATACAAAATTTCCAATCAAATCTAGACCCGTGCCCCCTCCCTGCTCCCCCACCCCACCAGAGCTCATGCATTCTGCCAAACATATTTTTCATCTTTTTCTCAGTCTCTCTCAAAATTCTTGATGCAGAAGATTACTGTTGCAAACAGAAGCTCACCGTTTCAGTCAGTTCTTTGACCCAGTCTTTTTGTTGTTGTTGCTATTCCTTCCAATATGCATCACTCCAAAATATGCATATATGCATGTAACATGTATCATAGGTTTTATCATCTTCAGCTTATGATTTTTTTTTCTTTATTAGGCTGAGAGATGTCATGTTTGAAGGCTCCTCCTTGGCAAGCCCAAACCACCTTCAGTTCTGCCCTTGTGCTCCACACTGGGGTTTTCCCTTCCCATGGTCACCAAATGAGGTCCAGTAAGCACCGTGTCTTGTCTTGATCTTCCTTTACTGCTCTCCATGATACACAGCCTGGGTAGTCCAACAATGGTAGTCTATACTTTGAGGAGGCTGAAACCCCAGTAGTAGCTCAGTCCACAAGTTGGATATCTCAGTAGTCCCCCTCTGGCACTGAAGGTTTAGAGGATTCTTGGAGAGACATGAGTCTTCAATCCCTATTAGAAAGTTGAAAAGCCGTGTCTCATATCTTTGGATGGCAAAAGCAGTGGCAGCCACAGGGTGGCTGCATTTGATAGTAAAACAGGCAAAACAACTGTGCTTTTTTTTTTTTTTTTTTTTTTTTTTTACTTTTTGTCTTTTTACTAAGATTTCAAGTTTTATACCTGAAGTACAATTTCTCAGGCCTTACTATTTATCTATTTCTGGTTATACTTTCCTTTTGGATGTTTAAGGCCACACAGTGAGCCCAGGTTAACCAAGGTTGTTTTTTTTTTTTTTCCCTCAGGGTCAGTTGAGGATCTGGTCCTCAAGGGTCACTCAGGTTTTTTGTGAGGGAGACCCTGACTGGTTTTGGCTTTTCAATCACCAGTTCCATCCACTTGAGGGCAAAGACCTAGCAAGCCAGGTCTTGTTAGACCAGGCTTCCCTTTTTGAAGCATGAGCAGACTTTCCTCTTTATAGACTGGACACTGGATGAATTCCCGTTAGTGGATCTCTAAGACCTCCCTGCACAGGAAGACTGGTGACTCACATTTGCAGGACTTTTCAAGAGATGCCCCCATGCATAGTTCCCTAGGACTTAGTTGACCTCTGAGGGCAAGGAACAAAGTTATCCCTTAAGACCCTTGGCCAAATTGGTATGGTCATTAAGTATGGTCGTTAAGAATCCAGAAAAGCTGTTACACCAGCCTGACACTTGCAACCGCTCTGTAAATTTTTAGAAAAAGCTGGGACAAAAGCTCAATCAGCCTTACACAAGAAATACTAAGAAGCACTCCCACAAAATAAACAACGTGGTTAGACATAATGTCATGACAAACTAGATTTTTCCTCATTCTTTTGATCTTATACTACTCTAAAATATGCACACATACCCTCTACCCATATACCAAAAATTCCTAACTCCCAAAATAAATGGTAGCTTAGATCTAAAACCTGTTAAGGGATTCACAATATAGGAGCACAGCTGTTTTAAGATCACAAGGAATATAACATTAACATTGCCCACTTTGCCTTACAACTAGGTAATTGGAGCTGGCATTCACAGATGAGGGATACCATTTGTCATTTGTTTTCCTGGAACTGTGTTACATCACTTAACAATCTTCTAGTTCCATTACCTGCAAAGTTCATGATGTCATCTTTCTTTACCGCTGCAAAGAACTCCATTGTGTAGATGTACCGCATTTCCTCTATCCACTAATCAGTTGAGGGGCACTTAGGTTGGTTCCAACTCTTCCCTATTGTGAAGAGAGCTGCAACAAACATGGCTATTTCGAGAAGAAGTTCACCGTTTTGTTCAATATTTTGATGCAGTCTTTTCTGTTGTTGTTGTTCTTGTTGTTGTTTCCAATAAGCACTGCCAAATACTTCAACAAAAGCTCAAGGAGCCCTGCACAAGAAATACTTACTACAAGGTAATTGGTGCTAGCATCCACAGATGAGGGATACCATTTGTCTTTTGTTTTTCTGGGACTGTGTTACTTCACGTAACTTTCTATCTTCCAGTTCCATCCATTTACCTGCAAAGTTCATGATGTCATCTTTCTTTTCTGCTGCATAGAACTCCATTGTGTAGGTGTACCACATTTTCTCTATCAGTTGAGGAGTACTTGGGTTGGTTTCAGCTCCTTGCTATTGTGAACAGAGCTGCAATAAACATGGCTGTGCATGTATCTCTGTGGTAAGATGAGACTTGTGGGTACATACCCAAAAGTGATATGGTTGGGTCAGGTGGCAAGTTCATTCCAAGTCTTCCAAGGGTTCTCCACATTGCTTTCCATAGTGGCTGTACGAGTTTACATTCCCACCAGCAGTGAATGAGTGTTCCCTTTCCCCACAACCTCTCCAGCACTTGGTATCATTTGTTTTCTTGAGCGTAGCCAGTCTTATTGGAGTAAGATGATATCTTAAAGAAGTTTTCATTTGCATTTCCTTAATTAGTAGCAACATTGAACACTTTTTAAGATGTTTCTCAGCCATCTCTAATTCCTCACTTGTGAAGTCTCTGTTCAGCTCTTTGCTCCATCTATTGAGTGGGTCATTTGTTATCTTTCTCCTTTGTTATTTTGAGATGTTTATATATTCTGGAAATTAATGCTTTGTCAGAGGTATCTGTGGTGAAGGTTTCCTCCCACTCTGGATTTACTCTTTACATCCTTGAATGTTTCTTTTGATGCACAGAAGCTTTTGAGTTTAATGAGTTCTATTTGTCAATTGTCGATCTTATTTCCTGGAAGGCTGCTGTCTGATTTAGGAAGTCTTTTCCTATTAAAGAAAAAGAAAAGAAAAAAAGGAAGTCTTTTCCTATGCCTATGTCTTATAGCTGCTGCCAACTTTTCTTCTATCACTTTCAGAGTTTTGGGTTTCATATTGAGGTCTTTGATCCATTAGGAGTTGACTTTTGTACAGGCTGAGAGGGAGGGGTTTAACTTTATTTTCTACAAGTGTTGATCCACTTTTGGCAACACCATTTGCTAAACATGCTGTCTTTCTCCACTGTGTCTTCTTGGCCCCTTTGTCAAATATGAGGTGGCTGAAGTTATATGTGCTCAAGTTTGGATCTTCAGTTTTGTTCCATTGGTCAATGGTCTGTTTTTTTTTTTTTTTGTTTTTTTTTTGTTTGGTTAATGGTCTGTTTTTTTGCCAGTACCAGGCTGTCTTTATGACTATAGCCCTGTAATATAGCTTGAAGTCTGGTAATGTAATCCCCCCAGTATTGCACTTTTCACTCAAGGTTGTTTAAGCTATTTGGGGTCTTTTGTTTTTCCATATGAATTTAAGGATTTTTTTTCTAAGTCTGTGAAAAAGCTCATGGGGATTTTGATTGGGATTGCATTGAATCTGTATATTAATTTGGGTAGAATGGACATTTTTACCATATTAATTTTTCCAATCCATGAGCATGGGAGGTCTTTCCATCTTTTGATGTCATTTCCAATCTCCTTCTTCAGGGTTTTAAATTTTTTGTTGTAGAGGTCTTTGGTTAGGTTTATTCCTAGGTAATTTTTTGAGGCTATTGTGAGTCGGAAGGTCTCCTTGTAATCCTCTTTCAGTTGCTTGTTGTCGATGTACAGAAAGGCTACTGATTTTTCTAGGGTAATTTTGTATCCTGCCACATTGCTGAAGCTGTTAATCGTTTCTAGGAGTTTTCTGGTGGAGGTTTTAGCATCCTTTAGATAAACAATGATATCATCAGCAAAAAGGGATAGTTTTAAAGGGATAGTTTTACTTCCTCTTTTCCAATTAGTACTCCTTTAATTTTGCTTTCTTGCTTTCTTGCCCTATCGTGCATTTCAAGCACTATATTGAAGAGGAGTTGTGACAGGGGGCAGCCTTGCCAAGTTCCTGCCTTTAAGGGGAATGCTTCCATCTTTTCTCCATTTAAGATGATATTGGCAGTGGGTTTCTTGTGTATGGCTTTGATTACATTGAGGAATGATCCCTCCAGTCCAATTCCCTCTAAGACTTTAAGCATGAAGGGATGCTGGATTTTGTCAAAAGCTTTTTCTGCATCAATATAGATGATTGTGTGGTTTTTGTCTTTAAGTCCATTTATGTGTTTTATGATATTTATTGATTTACGCATGTTGAACCATCCCTGCATCTCTGATATGTATCCAACCCGGTCATGGTGGATGATCTTTTTGATGTGGGTGTGTATGCGATTTGCAAGTATTTTGTTGAGAATTTTTGCATCTGTGTTCATCAATGATATGGGTCTATAGTTTTCTTTCTTGTCTTTGCCTGGTTTTGGTATTAGAGTGATGCTAGCTTTGTAGAAGGAATTTGGAATCTGTCTCTATCCTTCTGAAAAGTTTGAATAGTAATGGTTGTAATACCTCTTTAATTGCTTTATAGAATTCTGCTGTGAAGCCATCTGGGCCTGGGCTTTTTGTACTTGGGAGGCTTTTTATTACATCTTCAATTTCCTCAAGTGTTATGGGTCTGTTTAAGCTGTCAATCTCTTCTTGGTTAAGCTTTGGCAAATCCCAGGGTTTCAGATATTCATCCATTTCTCTTAGGTTTTCAAATTTAGTAGAGTATAGGTTTTTGAAGTATTCTCATATGATTGTCTGGATCTTTTCTCTAACTCTTGTGATGTTTCCCCTTTCATCACAAATGCTATTGATTTCGAGTTGCTCTTTCTTTCTTTTGGTTAACTGGGCTAGAGGTCTATTTTGTTTATTTTGTCAAAGAACCAGCTTTTGGATTCATTGATTTTTTGTATTGTTTTCTTTGTTTCTATTTCATTGATTTCTACTCTGATTTTTGTTATTTCTTCCTGTCTGTTGGCTTTAGGGTTCATTTGTTGTTGTCTGTCAAATGTTTTTAGCTGCAGTGTTAGATCATGTACTTGTTCTCTTCCTGTTTTTTTAATGTGGGCACTTAGGGCTATAAATTTACCTCTTAGGAATGACTTTAATGTATCCCACAGGTTTTGTTGTGTTGTATTGTCTTTTTCGTTTAGTTCCAGGAATGTTTTTATTTCATTCTTTATTCCTTCTCTGACCCACTCATTGTTCAGTATTGTGTTGTTTAGTCTCCATGTGTTCTTTATAGTTAGTAGGGCTCTCCCTGGTGTTAATATTGAGCTTTATTGCACTGTGGTCTGATAGAAGGCATTGAATAATTTCAATCTTTTTGTATTTGTTGAGGTTTCTTTTGTGTCCCAGTATGTGGTCAATTTTGGAGAATGTTCCATGGGGCATTGAGTAGAAAGTATATTCTCTGGTGTTTGGATGGAATATTTTGTAGATATCTGTGAGGTCCATTTGCTGTATTGTGTTGTTCAGTTCTGGTGTATCTCTGTTTATTTTTTGTCCAGTTGATCTATCCAGGTGGCTCAGTGGGGTATTGAAGTCCCCTACTATTAGTGTACTGGGATTAATCTGTGTCTTGAGGTCCTGAAGGATTGTGTCTATAAAGTTTGGTGCACCAGAAGAGTTTGGTGCATAAATATTTAAGATTGTGAGATCTTCTTGGCTAATTGTTCCATTGATAAGGTTTTAATGGCCCTCTTTGTCTTTTCTGATTAATTTTACTCTCAGGTCTATTTTGTCAGGTATTAGAATAGCCACTCCTGCTTGCTTTTTGGTACCATTTGTTTGGAATACTTTTTTTCTATCCTTTCACTCTAAGGTGCTGTCTGTCCTTGAGGGTGAGATGGGTTTCTTGTAGGCAGCATATAGATGGATTCTGTTTCCTAATCCATTCTCCCAGTCTATGTCTTTTGATTGGGGAATTTAGACCATTAATATTTAAGGTTATTATTGAGAGATGTGTATTGTTTCTTTTCAACTTATTTTTCATTTCCATTCTTGGTCTAGGTATTCATTTACTCTGTTATGCTTTTGGTAATTTCTCTCATGGGTTGTTTAAGGATAGTTGCTCCTTTCTTCTGTTCTTTGAATTGCTTCCAGTCTTTTCTGAAGTGTTGGTTTTTTTGACAGGTGTTCTTTCATTTTGTTTATGTCATGAACGTTTTTCTTTCTCTTTCAACTATGATTGACATTTTTGCTGGGTATAGTAATCTGGGTTGGCATCTAAAGTCATTTAGTGCTGGGAATACTTTGGTCCATGTTCTTCTGGCTTTCATGGTTTGCACTGAGAAGTCAGGTGTGCTTCTGATGGGTTTCCCCTTATATGTAACTTGCTGTTTTTCTCTTGTGACTTTCAGTATTTTGTCCTTGTTTTGAGCATCTATTGTTTTAACTATGATATGACATGGGTAATTTCTTTTCTGGTCTTGTCTATTTGGTGTTCTATGTCCTTCTTGTATTTCCATGGGATTGTCTTTTTTCAGTTTGGGGAAGTTTTCTTCTATTATTTTGTTGAAGATTTGACCAATACCATTCTCTTGGGATTCTTCTCCTTCCTTTATCCCTATGATTCTGAGGTATGGTCTTTTCATAGTCTCCCACATTTCCTGGTTGTTCCAATCTTGTGTTTTTTTAAATTTTTCATAATCTTTACTTGAGGTTTCTAGCTGTGCTGTGTTATCCTGTAGGTCTGATATTATTTTTTTCTGCTTCTTCCATTCTGCTTCTGAGGCTTTTTTCCATCCTTTCCTGCTGATTGGATGAATGTACAATTTCCGTTTTTATTTCAACCTGTGATTTCTTCAGTATTTCCACTTCCTTTTGGAGCTTTTCATTCTTTAAAAATATGGAACTCTTCATGAATTTTCATGTCATCCTTGCCCAGGGGCCATGCTAATCTTCTCTGTATGTTCCAATTCTAGTATATGTGCTGCTGAAGTGAGCACGCATCTAGCTTTTTAACTATAATATGACATGGGAAGTTTCTTTTCTGATCTTGTCTGTTTGGAGCTCTATGTGCTTCTTGTATTTGTATGGGTTTCTCTTTTTTTTAGTTTGGGGAAATTTTCATCTGGTCAATACATTCTCTTGGGATTCTCCTTCCTCTATCCCTATGATGGAGAGGTTTGGTCTTTTCATAGTCTCCCACATTTCCTGGTTGTCCCACTTTTGTGTATTTTTAAATTTTTCATAATCTTTACTTGAGCTTTTTAGTTGCTCTGTATTATCTTCTAGGTCTGATATTCTTTTTCTATTTTTTATTTAATTTTTTTATGATATTTTATTCAGCTTCCTCCATTCTACTTCCGAGGCTTTTCCCATTGCTTTCCTCTTGATTGGATGAGTGCTCAATTTCCTTTTTCACTTCATCCTCTTATTTCTTTAGTATTTCCACTTCCTTTTGGAGCTTCTCAATCTCCTGTAGTTCCTTGCTTTGCTGGCTGATTTCCTTTTTTATTTCAATACGGGATCTTTTCAGTGTTTCCACTTCCTCCAGGAGTTTGTCATTCTCTCTCTCTAGGTCCTTCTTGAGTTTTTCATCCACTCTCCTTAGTTCTCTGATTTGTTCTATATATTCTTTGATTTCTTTGAATATGTCTCCAATTGTTCCTCTAAGATCTGTGCCCTGGGTCACCCCCAGGGGGATCCCACTGTAGGAATCTCCCATAGGGTTGGTAGAGCTTGGTGTGGAATTACTGTGCACCTTTCCCATGTTGTCCCTTCCTCGTGTCCCCGACATGTGGGTTTCCCATTGCCTGTATTCCAGTGAGAATCCCAAATGCCTCTTCACTGTGTTGAAGGCTTTCTTTGCTTGCCTCCTTCAGATGCCTTTGGGATTTTTTTTGTTTTGTTTTGTTTTTCTTTCTGTTTTTTTCTCCTTGTTTATTGAGTGTTGACTTGTCTAGGTTTCAGGCTTTCAATTTTGTTTGTATATTGCAAGTCTAACTCACTCTTCCCTTTCTGTTCTGAAGGTTCTCCAAAAAATCTGGTAGGGAACAGCCCAGTCGGTACCCTCCTGAGCACTGTACTCACTTTGCTTCTTGCCAGCCAATTTCACTAGGTTGTTTCTACTGCTTGATGATGAGGGACTAGAGGTGTCTCAGGTTCACTGTTTCATTTATTGCCTTGTGTAGTGCCCGGGAATCACTATTATGGTGGCACTTGGACACTCCCTCAGCAATTCCAGTTGTGGGGAATGCCTCGCTTAGCCTGCACCCCAGTACTGTGTGCTACAGGTGCTCCTGGGAAATCCCATAGGTAAGCTCTGTGCACTCAAGTCCTGCAATCTCTTATATAACCTGTTTTGGCAAGAAGCCCCCTCTGAGTAATTTTCTATGAGTGTCCTTGGGACCAAGGCCCCCTGTGCTATTGCTGAGGGTCTACTGCCCAGCTGCCTGTGTGCCCCCACATGGACACAGTACACCACTCTCATGTACTAGTGCCTTTGTGAATCTTCTGTCATATCCCAGGGCCCTCAAGCCACACTGCTGAAACCTGGGAACATTAGTAAACTGTGGTCTTTAACCAGCAAGGACCCAGCGGACTTGGTTCTTTATAACTCCTGTGCCTTAGGGACTATGGTGGTTTGAATGAGTGTCCCCCATAGGCTTTAAGTATTCAGACATTTGTCTCCAGTTGGTGGCACTCTTCTTGGAGGTCTTAGAAGGTGTGGCCATGCTAGAGGAAGTACGTTTTTGGGGGCAGGCTTAGTGAGTTTAACAAGCCTTGCAGTCTCCAGTCGCTCTCTCTTGACTTCCTGCGCTCCAGTCCCAGCCACCATGCCTCCTGACACAATGAACTCTGTTTCCCTGGAACCGTCAATAGTAAGCTCAAATAAACTCTTCCTTTTATAAATTCTCTTGCTCATGGTGGTTTATCACAGCAACAGAAAAGTGACTGATACAGTTATTGGTACCAGAGAGTGGGCTGTTGGGTGTGAAGAACCTGACCATGTGGATGTTTGGAGAAATGTGGAAGACTTTGGAACTTTGGGCTAGAAAAGCTGTTGACTACTGTAAGCAGAGCTTAACAGGCCATTCTAATAGAAGCCTGGAAGAAAGCATTGCTGCAAAAAATATAGTTCTAGAGGAAAATAAAGACTTAGGCAGCAACTGGGATATTTTGATAAAGAGTATGGCAGCAGTTTGCCCACAGCCCAAATGCTTGCCTGACACTAAGTTGAAAAGCAATGGACTAATGTCTTTGGCGGAGGATATTTCAAGACAGCCTAACCTAGAAATGGTGGCGTGGCTGTTAATGGTGAATATTGTGCAGATTTACAATGAAGAAGAGCAGATGGGGCAGAAAGAAATGCAGAATGTACAGTTTGGATCTGAAAACTGCACTAGGAAAATTTAAAGGTATGGCCAAGGCATGTGAAGGAGAGGTTCCTTTTGATAAGGAGACTAAAGTGATTAAGGAGAGGCCTAGCTATTTACAAGTAAACAATGGAAAAAGTGAGATTAAAATGATTAAGGAAGGGCCTTGAGATTTACAAGTAAACAACAGAAATAGTGCCTTCAGGGCAAGACCACACCCAGCTAATCCTCAAACTTTTGAAAGGAAAATACTGAAAGGGTTTTCTGCTCCAAGTTCAGAGCAGAGAAAAGTTGCAAATGTGCTTGAAATAGGGCAGGGTCCATCCCAAACTTGCAGCCAAACTCGGCAGTTTCATTCACGTGCTGCTGGCTTTAGAGGCATGAAGTTTGCAAGAGTGAAGGGGTCTTCAGTTCTTCCTCCACGGTTTCAGAGAGCTGCCAAGGTCAGGCAGAGTGCAGCAGGGGTGTCCCTGCATAAAGAAGGCCCTGATGGGGCTGGAGAGATAGCCTAGCGTTTAAGAGCGCCGACTGCTCTTGCAGAAGACCCGGCACATTCACACACATAAATAAATAAATAAAATAAAAATAAAAGCATTCTAAAAAAAAAAAAAAAAAAGAAGG